>CM021105.1:306616773-307125102 GCA_007115665.2 Sequoiadendron giganteum
AGTATAATTAATAAGCAAGTTCACTAACTAATGCCAACAACCTCTAAGGTTATGAGACAGAGGTTATATAGAACCTCAACAAAAAACATGATTTAAACCATGACATTTAATTAATTAATAATTTAATCACATACATTCCAATAAGATAACATACATCAAAGCATAAAGATAACTTTCCATTTCATTAATCCATAATTTAAACAATAAGGTTACAACACTCATTTCTTGAATGAGGCAAGTCCATCACTAAATTTTACAATTACAACTTTCCACCTCGATACAAAGAGGGGTAAAATAATAAGAACAACAAAAATGAAATAAGACATGAACTGATACGAAAACCATGAGCTCTCCAACTGGAAGTCTCATCCACAAGAGCAAGAAGAAAGAACCCAATGGATTTAGGTGCACGCCACCCAACCAAGTGGAACCCAAAGGCCCACCCCTTGTGCTAGGAGATAATAACCAGGAATCCTAGTCAAGACCATCTACCTCTAGACACAGGCTAACATAAATTGAACCAACCTAAAACAACCAATCATGTGTACAACACAAGCACAACTCAGATACCATGCAAGTACATCACAAGTACAACTCTACAAGGTCACATTGCTTCCAGAAATAAAGTAGAACAAGTATGTTATGAGAACCATACACATAATAATCGAATACCAACTATGGTCACATCAGGTATGTTAAGGAAACCATACACATAAAACAAAACTGACTATTGTCCTAGACAGAGTGTCATCACACAGCTCATCACGAGTTATCCTTGGGATTCTTCCTAGGCTCCAGCCCCCACAAGAAAAGGTTATCCTAGTGACCTTTACCGAATCCCGACCCCCATACTCACTCATGCAGAGCCAAATACCTTTTGTACAGACAAGATAGATGACCTTGCCATTCTAGGCCTTCCCACCCATCCCAAGCCTAACCGAGCACTTGGGTCCATGAGTGAGGCATTAATATCTTGATTAGTGAGAAGTTAGTCCTAAACTTCTAAGTATTGTTTTAGTTATCACTTGATTAAATAACTTTCGAAGGTTATCCTGGATACCTCTTTGGGCTCTGGCCCCTACAGAAGCCACTCTTCTACTTGACAACACACACACACCAACCAAACATCAATGGTACCAAGGTGCAACAAAAGAGACATCACAACCTCTCCTTTCTCAGGAGGCGACACAAACTGAAACACACTCCAACACTAGAGGCAACAAACCACATAACAAGGTCACTCCATATGAGGAGACACGGATCCCATAATCCACTCCTTAACCAAGGACATACAAAACATCCTCATTCGTGAAAACCGGGTACTAACATAGACATAACCTCATGCACTACCAAGAGAATTCACAACAGGTTGACATCACAAATGACAACCCTCACAAACAACAGACCATCTGAAAGACTTGCAAATTTACAACACATTTAACCCACTTCCCAAGACGTAAACACAAAAGACATATTCACCGAAGGCAATAGAAAAGAACTACCTTTGGATATTCTAAATCCATTCCTCATTAACATTTAGTAATCTATTGCACCAATAAAACTGAATTAAAAATTCATCTTTTCAGATAAGGGAGAAATTAACACTAATATTTAATTCCCTAATTTCTCTTAATAAAATAAACATTTCCAACTATTCAGAAAATAACATTTTAAATAAATAAATGCTTCCTCTCTTCGACAAAATCATTCCAAAAAAAACAAATAACTTAACTTTGAACAAAACAAATTATATAACATTAAATATAATATTCCATCCAATTTATTATTCTAAATTACGATCAATAGTTTGATTGAGAGTGCAACATTTTCATTTTCACAATTGCATTTAAATCATGCGATGAATTTAAAACAAATATTTAATTCCCTCAAATAAACTTAACAACATGCCTTCAATTAAAACATCATTTTAATTTATATGAATATTTTAAAATTGGTACCGA
Organism: Sequoiadendron giganteum; assembly: GCA_007115665.2. Classification (NCBI taxonomy): domain Eukaryota; kingdom Viridiplantae; phylum Streptophyta; class Pinopsida; order Cupressales; family Cupressaceae; genus Sequoiadendron; species Sequoiadendron giganteum. Next base: position 306,618,735 of record CM021105.1, read on the forward strand.
ACAAAACATCATTTTAATATATATAAAAATATGAAAATTAAGACCCTCAATTATATTTAAATATTATATTTAATAACTTAACTATATAAATAATATTATAATACTATATATTATAATATTAAATATTTACCACATATTATATTAAATATAACACATAGTAATATATTAATATTATAACTATAGTATTAAATATTATTAAAATAAAGTTTTGTTATGCATTATTATTTTATTTTATTTTATATTTTAAAACCCTCCTCAGGCCTCGAGCTGTGGTTGCCTTGGGCCACGTGCAAAGAGGAGGTGGTTGCAAGGGCGTCGGTCGCGGTTTGCAGGCGGTGGTTGCAAGGGTCACACAGGGCAGCGACCGAAGGGCGTCGGGCGAAGCAGAGGGCGAGGCGGCGAAAGAGCTGTGTAACACAGTCGGCTGCCATTACTGGCGGTGATGGTTGTGTAACACAGTCGGCCATGGGTGAGGGGGATGGCTGCGGGGGTTACGTCGGGCGCGACTCCCCCACACGCCTCCCATGGGGGGTGCGATGGGGTGAGCCCCCAGTGGCTCCCCCAAAGCCCTCCAAACAATTTTTTTTTTTAAATAATATTTTATTAACAAAACAAGGGACCTGCGGATTTTTTAAAATCCGCGCCACACAGGGTCCTTTTCAAAAATTTTGACAACACCTCTCCATGAGATGCAATTTTTTTAAACAACTAAATATATATATATGTATTGATATATACATATATATATATATATATATATATATATATATATGGATCTAAACATCCCAATAAGAAATAAGTTGAGGAAATAAAATTTAAATACCTATATACAGCCAAGAACCACTTTATACTTTCTTTCGTTTTGAGAAAACCAAATAAAGAAAACAAAAGTTTGATTTGCCAAAATAGATCCACATGAGGTTTTCAACATAGATCAGGGTTTTAAATTTTCCCACAAGATTTCCATCACCAAAATATAAATGAATACACATTTTGTTCAAAACAGACAAATTTACAAAGAATGAAACTGATTTCTTTTGAGTTGAGAAGATCCAAAATGATGCTCAGCTTCCAACTTTGCTTCTCCAATCCAGTTCCATAAATTTCCACAACTTCAACCCAAAACCCACAAAATTGAAAGATTCTTTCTCACACAAATTCAATCTTTTCAAAAAACTCCAAGATGCAAAATTGTGAAGCAAAATTCAAACATAAGGATTCAACCCTGAAAAATTTCAACCACCCTCATAAACTCCAGAAAACAAAAAAGGCAAAATATCTCATTTTCTTCAAATTTTGAATTCAAACTTTCAAATTGACTTTTAAATCATTTTCTTTAATTTTGAATTTCAACCAATATGCATAAATTTCCAAAATGAATAATTTAACTTATTTCAACCTTATAAATTTAATTAATTAATAAAATAGATTTAATAAATGATTAAATTATTTATTAATTAAATTAAATTACATTTCAACATAATCCCCAGATCAAATTACTCAACAACTTAAATGCATTAAGCCATTTAAATCACCCAATTTCTAACTTGCAATTAAATAACGAAGAGAGGGAATGATAATCAAAACAACACAACCTGACAAACAACTGATGACATACAAGGACTAGGGTGATGACTTGGCAAGGAAACCTAGCGACTATCTCCCAATCGAATACTGTTGGGTATTGAACACACTCCAACCTATGAAACCAGGTGGAGTCGATGTCCTGTACCTGTCAACCTATAAATCAAGTAACAACGACATATAATATGAATAGCATAACATACACACCATGAAGAGGAAATCATAGGATCGCAGGGCACTCGCAAGCGAGTGATACGATACCATCCCCTTCACCAATACAATGCAACTAACTGACAATCTAACATATTAGTATAATCCAAAGCATAATCATCTTTAAATTCGAATATCCACTATGCTAATCCAAAGCATGGAATAAAGATAACATCTAAATAACCAGACACTCATCAAGGCAACATACCCACACAAAGCCACACTAACCAACCATAAGGCAAAAAATGGAGGGGTATTACATGAAAGCTTAGAAGTTGGTAATACAACAAGAGATCAAGCTAGTGAAACTGAAAAAATTTGGTGCATATATTACAATAGGGAAGGGAACAAATAGAATGAATTCCCTAAAGACATTGGTTGCGATGAAAATAGAAAAACCTAATTCTATGTACTATTCTCTTTGCCAAGAATGAGATATAGATTTGACAAAATACTATCCAAAGAACAGACCTCCAATCTGAAATGGAGGAAACCAAGGGAATTATGGAACCCAATTTTGTCACAATTATAACTATAGTTTAGATGAAAATAGTGATACTAGATATCAGATACCACCTTGTTAGGATAACATGAATGCATGTGCCATGCATAACAATCAACATTTGGGTTATTAGGGCAATAGAAAATTTAATGACAAAGGAGGTAGAGGAAGACGCTAGACCAAGAAAAAAAGAAATGATGAAAATTTATTTAATTATGGAAAATGGGCCATTATGCTTCTAAATTTTGGGTAGAGAAGAAATAAAAATGTGCTTGTGGAAAAGACTATCACAAAATGTTTTAATTCAAAGTTGCTAGGACATTCTATCAAGCCTAGGAGGACAGTCAACCTTTTTGGAATGATGAGTTAAAGATAGGTGCAAGAGTAATTTGAAAAGTATCAAAATAGGGAGTTAGAAGCTTTCATCAAATGGATGTGGGGACTTTAGAAACTTCTACAAAAGAACACTCTAGAGAAGAACTAGTTGTTGACAATAGGAAGAAGAAAAAAACTGAAGGGAAGAAGAAAGAAAATATTTTCACCAAAAAAGGTACTGATACTAGTAAAAATAAAAAGAAACCAATGGTGGAAGAATCGTATAAGGAATACTATAGTTTAGAGGAAGAAGAAGAAGGTGAGGAGCCATAACACTTTCAACCCAATAAAGAATAAAATGAAAAGGTGGTAAAGTATGCCAAACAAGATATAAGACAACAACAACAACAAGAGATAGGTTTTTGTTGAACAGGTGGTTGTCATTACACCAAAAGATCGACCTGTTAATGCCCGATACAACCATTGGATTTATACAAGATCAATATCCATAGGAGGCAGTTAAACCATGTCACAAATCCCAAGCACCATGTTGGACTACACCTACCATAGGAAGAGGAGACCAAGGGTCACACCTTGCAACAATCCCCCCAGTGCAAGTGTGGGGTTCAAACCTATGACCTCGGCTCTGATACCAATTGTTGCACAGGTAGATACTATTGCACCAAAAGATCAACCTATTAATGCCTGATACAATGGCTAGATTTATACAAGATCAAGATCCATAAGGGGTGGTTAAAATATGTCACAAATCCCAAGTGTTACGCTAGACTATGGCTACCACAAGAAGAGGAGACCAAGGGTCACACCTTGGAACAACCCCCTAGTGCAAGCGTTGGGTTCAAACCTGAGACCTCAGTTCTGATACCAATTGTTGCACAGGAGGTTTTCATTGCACTTAAAGATCGACTTGTTAATGCCTGATACAACTACTATATTTATACAAGATCAAGATCCACAAGAGGCAGTTAAGCCATGTCACAAATCCCAAGTGCCATGCTGGACTATGCCTACCACAGGAAGAGGCTACCAAGGGTCACACCTTGCAATAGTTTCTTCATGGAACAAGAAGTTAAAATTCTAAAAGACCTCACATCCCTAGCTAGACAAAAGGATTTAGTGGCTAAAGTAAAGTCATGGGGAAATATTGGAACACAAAGAAGTAGGTCAATCAATTATCAGAGGATAAGAACTAGAAAAATGGTCCATTATTGATGAATGTACATCTGAATGATCACAAAGTCAAATATGTTATGGTAGATTTGGGTGCTAACCTGAATTTCATTCTATACACCACATGGGAGAAATTAGGGAGACCTAAGATTGCAAAAACAATGATGAACATAATTCTTGTTGATGTTTCCACAATGCAGACTTTGGGAACTTGGAAAATTGTTAAAGTTTATGTTAAATGGATTAAGAAATTGGTTAATTTTGAAGTGATTGAAATGAAAGAGATTCATTTAATAATTAATGTACATTAATCAGATTAATATGGTTCAATAATTCCAATGGTATAGTAGAATCTTGGAAAGAGGAGAATTCATTTATAGATGTTACTAGAGTTGTGTGTATTTCATTGTGAGAACTGGATAAAAAATCCTATATAGAAGAAGTGACATTGAAAAATGAAGTGGAAGACATAAAATATCTCTACACTATCTCCAAATTTCTAGATAGGGAAGAGGAAGAAGGGAATCCAAATAATGAAGGATAGCTAGAATTAAATAGTGATGATTGTAGCACGAATAGTGATGAAATCTTGGAAGCATGGATGCAAAATGAATCAGAGTTAACATCCCAAAGATTTTATGGATTTTGTTTAGTATTCATGGTCCAGAGTCATCCTTGAGAGTTTATGGATGGCCCAAAAATGGCCAAGATAGGAGACTATTGGAAATATTTGGTTGTGGCATTGGTTATTGAATTATTAACATAATATGAGGACATATTCCCTCAAAATTTCATTGAGATAAATGGAATTAAGGAAGAAGTAGGTACTATGAAAATTGAAGTGATTGAAGGCCTTATGAATTTTGAAGAGTCTTCTTTATACAAAGACAAAATGGAACACATCCAAGAAAATCTAAGAAAACACTACAATCATGGGTACACCAGGAGTTACAAATGAAAACCATCAGAATCACCAACACCCAAAATAGATGACACTTGGTTATCCAAAAAACACACTGAAATGGCATCAAATGGGAAAGATATCATAGGAATACTAAATATCAACATAAGTGATATAAACCATGTAATAAACACTAAAAATATTTTAAAAATCTTTCATATTGTATTATAGTATACTATATCTAGGTGGATAATATTAAGTGCCAGGAAAAGTTAGCTATAGAACATCAATGGGCAGAAAGATGTAGGAAATAACTAGAAACGACTATAATAATTAATGAGCTATCCCCAAAAAATCTATAAAATACCCTCACTCCATATTAACACTCAATTAGCTATCTTGTACTCTGACGATACTCATAAATCCATTGTGTTTAGCTCTTCTACAAACCCTAAATACCGTGCCCTAACTAAAATATCAACATATCATCATGGCCACTCTTTCTCTTATTTCTATAACTAAAAAACCATGCCCTAACTACAAGAAATCCACATACAAAGTGATGGTCGTGGATCTAGAGGGAGTGCTCTCAAAAGTACCAAATGATGTGATCTATATAGTGTAAGATGGGGAAAATAAAATAGATTAGATTAAGTGACAACCAACACTTCTAAACTATTAACCTCATCCAAACAAGAGAAAACAATGAAAGCATAAGAAAAATAAAAACATTAAATCATAATAATTTTCATGCTTGAATCTTGAATCACTTCTCTTGCACTCCTATTTCTCCTTTTTGCAATCTTTGCCCTCAGATTTGTTACTTCATATGTGAAAATACCTACAAAATAGTAAGTAGAAATTTGGAGATAATTAGTTGTTTAATCAAAAATGGAGGAGAAAGGTTGCTTTTATAGACAACCATTTGAATGGATAGACGAGATTGATCTTCTAGAAAGATTCTAAGATCAACGAATGAGGATTCATGAAAGGGAGGTTACAAAATAGATGGCCAAGATCGAGTTTCTAGAAAGATGCCAAGATCTATGGTTGAAAATTGATGCAACCAAAATATGTCATGCATGGAAAAGATATGACGCCGATGGCTATGAGGCCTAACGACTATGATAGACATGGAGGACATGCAGACTATGACATGAAATAATGACATGGGATCTTTGACCAAAATGGAGGGATAAATAATTTATTTTAAATTATTTATTCAAAAATGGAGGAGGATGACAAGTGGCAAATACATAATTTATTTTAAATTATTTATTTGGAGGAAATGAAAAAGGAGTTTTAATTAAATTCATAAATTTAATCAAAGGATGAAATAGAAATTAAATATGAATAATTGATTTGGATCAATTATTTAAAGGAGAAGAATGACACATAAATAAATAATTTCATCAATTATTTAATTATAGAAGAATAAAAGGTCAAATAATAATAATTATCTGACTATAGACATGTGATGAAAGATAAATAATTAAATAAATAATGATTTATTTAATTATTGAAGAAAGGGGTATTAGTGACGCAATTAATTTATTTTAATTGATCAAGATAGAATAAAGATTGGAAAGTGAATTAATTAAATAATTAAAAAATAATTTAATTAATAATAGAATATGATCAAGAATAATTAAATATTTAATTATTAGAGGATGATGACTAAGGAAAAATGTTGCTTGTAGAATTTAGGACATTTTTTAGTGTCTACATTTTTCCCATCTTTGACATAATGCAATTCATCGCGTTGTGTCAAAGAAATTTAATTAAGAAATATGCCCTAGTGTAAAGAGAAAGGGGAAGGATGACCAAGAGGGTTGTGGTATGCCCCCTCGAGAGGACATGCGGGTTCAAAGAATATGAATGTGCTCTCGGAATGGAAGATAAGACTAGAGGATGAAAGATAGAAGAAATGTTAGCATGAAGGAGAAAACAAGGGAGATGGGATGTTAGCGTGAAAAGGGGAAAGAAGATAGACATGAAATGATAAGGGAGCCAACTTTCATGCTTACATTTTTATATTTATCATCATTTGGCATCAAAAATTTCACAAATGGACCACAAACACCATGGTATGGCATAAACCAAAGTGTGCAAGGTGACCATTTGGGAGAGACAAATAGTCAAAAAGACAAGGAATGCCCTAGCTCATACTAGGGACCCGATTGTCCCAGTCTTTTTTTTGAGACAAACCACATGCAACAAAAAAAGAAAAGAGGCCATGATCCATCATCATCCCTCTAAATACATTGATAGGACATCCTCGAGGAGACTAGTAACATGACCCAAAACCAATCAAAAAGATAAGAAAATTCAAACCAACAAAGTGTTTTCCAAGATAGTGTTTTCTAGTGATAATGATGATTGTTTTGATTGGCTGATTAGGTTAACCAAGATGACTGAGTTGATTGATAGGTTGATAAGGATTGATAAAGTGATTTGATTGACCATGCCTAGCCTTATGAAGGACACATCTTGATGAAGGAAAGATTGATTGACCAAGTTGATAATATTGAGTGGTGTGACAAAGCTGATTGATAATGATAATGCTTGGTTTCAGGAAGGACATGTCTTGATTAAGGAAATATTGATTGATAAAGTTTACAATATTGTTTGATTGTTTGACAAAGATTAATGAATATGACCAAGAAATGTGATGATACCCAACCGTAGGAAGGACACATCCTGTTTAGGTAGAGGACACATCTGATAAATTGACCAAGTGACAAGTGTTGACATGACACCTAATTGCAAGGACATGCCATGCTTAAGGTAAATGACAAGGTTGAGAAAGTCTAATCCCAAGAAGGACGTATCTTGATAAAAGACAAGAGATAAGACCAAATGAGACAAACAACATAATGCCCCATTTCAATATAAGGTAGTGACCTGATTGAGTTGATGATAAAATAATTGATTGATGAAAGATTTAATTTGTTTGTTGTTTCTTGATGTAGTTTGAATGATGATTGCTTTTGGATCAAGCACACGACCCAAATCAATTAACGCTAAAGGACTTGACCTAGGGGGCCTCGGGGGCTCATCGATAGATGGCCTTGCCTACGTAGCAGTGCATAAAGACCTCATAGTTCGACACAACTTGACTTTGTCTTATTCAACAAAATACTAGGTCATCATTTTATTTGGACAACCTAAAGGGAAATGCCTTGGGGAATAATTTAAGATGAGTCTTGCCTACGTAGCAAACATGCAGAGGCAACGTAGTTCGACCACTCTAACAAAACTGATTCAGACTCAGACCTAGATTTAGACTATTTTATTTTTTTGGGGAGTTTTCATTTTTTCTGATGTTTTTGGATTTTGAGGATTTTACGATTTTTTGGATTTTGAAATGTTTTGACTTTTTTGTGAATTTTTGAAATGTTTTATTTTTTTTGGGATTTTAAAATGTTTTGATTTTTGGATTTTGAATTTTTTTTTTTTGGATTTTGAAATGTTTTGATTTTTTGGGATTTTTCAGGACATTTTATGGCTTTTTTTATTTTTTCAGGACATTTTATGGTTTTTTGGGATTTTTTCAGGACATTTTATGGTTATTATGGATTTTGAAGGTTTTAAAGGGTTGATACCATGTATTATTTCCCATGAAGATACAAGTCAAGGAATTTCCCCTAGTCAAGTATAAGACCAATTTACTATGTGTGAGGGAAAGTGGCGAATGTGACAGGTGGATATGAAAGCGAAGGATGCTAAATGTCGGTGGTCTTCAGTCCATGGAAAGGATGACACTTTATTATGGATGAATGAGACTTTATTATGGATGATAACTATAAGGATCATGGAAAATTCATGTGAAAGATAACCACAATCAACGAAAAAGGCATGCACAAGGACCCAAGGATGAACATGATCTTGCCCCTAGTCAAGCTGAAAACTAATTGATAGGTGATGGTGATGACGACATTTTTTGATATGGGAAATATGCATCCCAAAACAATATGAGGATTGGAAAAGACATATCCCATGGATGATAATGTAACTAAAAGACCAAGGTTTGCAACAAGGCTAAGAACAAAGCCAATGAAGGTTTTGGATAATGCGCTAGAGTGCACAACAATATTGTATGGATTAGGCTTGTTGCATTTGAAATGAATAACCTTAGGACTAGATGGGATTATGGAGGGAACTTGGATAAGTGGATTATAATCCTTAAACCAACGACAAGGGAAACCAGGTCCAATAATAGGTATAAAAGATAATGGATTGATTTTGGCAAAGGATAAGAGACACGAGGATTATTGGTTGATAGAATTAGCATATGATCTTCAAGGACTATGTCGCATAGGAATAATTTATTTTCTGTGGGACATGGGTTTGGATAAATTTTATGAAGGAAATGACATGATATTTCATGGGTAGTGTATGACCAAAGGATAGACATGTCAAGAATTTTCCCAAAGCATGATTTATGTTCGTGCCCCATTTCTTATCAAGATCAAGGTAGGTGGGAGAAGGGATGTAAATGATATGGATTAGATGAAAATGTTATGAAAAGGCATGGGAGATGAGACAACTTTCCCCCAGGTGTAATGGTCCACATAGATAATTTATTTTACACATGACGCTTGTTTGCCAGGTTTTCATCATGGTACTTATCCAATGCACCATAAAAATGGTTTTCACTATTGGACAAAAAATTTCTCTTTACTATTTTCTTTCTTTTTCTCTTTTTTTTCTTTCTTTTTTATTTCAATTTGATGTTATGTATGATTGTTGATTGTTCTAAATCCTTTGATGGTGTTGATGTAGATACCAGTGTCATGATATGCCAATAGTGACCTTGATGGAGTAGTTGTCTTGTTAGGATCATAACACTTGCATACAATTGATCGATGTCATTGTGATCCTCTTTGATACTAGGTTTGGCCTTATCGAAATACACACATCGTGATAGAGTACCATGGGAGTCCTTATGGTAAAGATTTGTTTCCAGGATGTGATGAATTCGTGAGGTACAATTTTTGGAATGATGGATGATGGTAGCCATGGAAGGATTATTTGGGCATTTGGATGTAGCAGTTTTTATTTTCCAAACTTGGGATGGTGGATGATGGAGTTTGGAATTTTGATTGGGATAGCGTTTGGAACCAACATTTTTATATGCCTTTCTTGATGACCATTTTGAAGGAGGTGGACATTTACTATATGTGGAAGTCCTCTTTTCTTGTGGCTCCATATTTTGATTGACTTTTAAATCTGGAATATTTTCTTTGCTTGGTCCAATTTTCTTTGGGATCCATTTTAACTTTATTTGTCCACTTGTTTTTTTATTTGATTCAATGGCCTTTGAAATTTGATTTTGAACTTTGGATTTATAATAATTTTCTTTTTGTTGGTTCCAAATGGAAGATTTATTCATGTTGGAATGATGATTTATGGTATGGATGGAAGGAGTGTTGGCAGCAACCTTATGACAAGGACTACTCATGGTCCCCATTTTGATATTTGTATCAGATAAAGTTCCCCCCAATATCGAGGAGGCACCACTAACATCATTTGATTCTCTGATTAAAGAATAACCAAGACCTTGATATCTAGGATTTGCATGAAATTGTACTAGTTCTCTAATGCCTTTCTCACATAGGCCTAGTCCTCTTCCTTTATATTGCATGCTCTGAAATATTCTATTTGCGATGGGGTATTTTTTACTTTGAAAGCAAGATGCAAACCATTACTCAAAATTTTCTCATCTACAAGAAAGCATGCTTTGACAAAGGTGGATGATCCTATTTGATAGGATATTTTGGATTTATCATTCATAATTCTTGTTTTTTCTTAATCATTTGGGATGTCGATTTGATCTATGGTAGATTTTGTATCTTCTTCTTTGACTTGATCTATAGTAGCTTCTTTGTGTTCTCTTTTGACTTGATCAATAGTAGTTGTTTTATGTTCTTCTTTGATTCTATCCATATCATTCATTTGATTATCTATGTGTCCAAAGGATGCAAGTGCCTCATTTTGGGAAATGGAGGTGTTTGGAGTTTGGATAGGACCATCTTCAAATGTTTGGTCATGGATGGTATAAAAGTTGATGAGAGGATCATTTTGGATTTCTTGTTCAATGGTAGGATCTTGGTAAAAAATAGGTGTATCTTGGACAACATGGCTGTGAATAGACTCTTGAGCAAGGATAGGTGTATTTTGGATGCACTGATTATCTAGAAGGACTTCTTGGATGGATTTCAGGATGGGTTCATGGGATTGACTACTTTGATCTTGACATGAAGGTGAAACTATGATTTCATGCTTTGGACTTTTACTTTGACATGTATTCCAAGGTGTAGGCAATGTGATGTGGTTTTGGAGACCCTGACCAAATGTAGCTTGGGATGGAGTGGATGGAAATGAGCTAGTGAACAAAAGACTAGGATAAAATGTGGAGGATTGGAATGGACTTGTGGATGATGGATTATGGTAAGATGTGGAGGATTGGAATGGAATAGTAGAAGGTTGGTTTCCCTTGTCAAAGTTAGGATAGGGATGACTAATGGAAATTTTTTGTGGATCAATGGTATGGATTGTGTCAAATTTCTCTTGATAGTGAGGGTAGATGGATGAAGGAATGAAGCTTATAGATTGTTGGTAAGAAGGGTATGTGAGTGGTTGGTATTTACAATTGAGGATTGATTGGTATTCAACTTGACTACGAAGAAGATCAAGGTAGAGTGAAGACATGATCATGAATTTGGATTAAGATGGATAAGAAAAAAATAGTGAGGACTATCCAAAACTTGTGACATTTGGATGACAATGCAAGGTGCCAATGCAAAATGGATATGGAACTATGCTATTTTTTTTGTGATTTTCAAGGATATAAGGATGTGAAGTGCCAATGTACCTAAGACCAAGATTAAAGAATGGTGGAATGATAATGACCCTATTACCAAGGATATGATATGCAAGGATGAACCTATGGGTAAATGAAAACTAAAGATGTCACTAATGGAAGATTTGAGCAATTTTCATTCTGGTTTTTGACAGAGGTTGTTTGATATCAAATTGGACAAGTTTGGTCTTGGATTTTAGACTGCAAAATTTGGAATTGTTTCAAGTTGAATGTGTATGTTTCCAGATTTGTGTAATGGTGTTTGTTTGTTTGAATGTTTGAGAAAATACTTGGAAAACACAATATTTGTCCTTGATCAATCACACTAAAGACAAGCACAGTCCTAGGTTAGGCAAGGACAATATTCGCTAGATTCTAAATGGGTTTCCCCAACCACACTTATTCTTAGCGTGTGAATCCAGAAGGTTGGCCACATAGGCTCCCCCTTACATTGCACTCACTTCTCAAGCCAACCAAGCTTCCAACTCCCATAAAACTCCAATGGAAGGTTGATCACCTCTACTAAAAATTGTGAGAATGTGGATGTCTTCACAACGACCATTGTTGCGCTAGCAAATAGAAGGATTTTGGCAACTACACAAAGGTTTTTAGTTTGGAACCCCCGTTCGAGTGGCCATACATGAGGCACAAGATTAAACTTTATTTAGGAGTCACTCCAACTTGAAGAGGTTACGCTCAATAGGCTTTCCTTTAGGATTCACATTTATATACCGATCGAGGGTAGCTCAACCAAAGAGCTTCATTGCCGGTTTGAGTCACCTTGGGGTGAAAACTTTTTCCCACCAAGGAAGGCCCAAGTTCTAGAAGCAATACACGTTTCTCTTACACCTAGGATTGCATGAATGCACAAGGGGAGAGGATACTTCAATTATTGCATCAAAGGGTGACACAAAATTGAAGACACTTGTAAACTTTAATTACCAAATGATAATGTGAGGATGACACACAAGACACTTTGTTCATTTTAAAAGTTTAACTTGATGTGAAATAAATAAAGTTTATTTCAAGTCAATGACATGAAATGCATGTTCATTTTAACCAATGACTATGCAGGCAAATTGTGTTCATTTTAAGCCCATGACATGAAATACTTGTTTATTTTAACCAATGAGTGGGAATGCAAATTGTATTCATTTTAATCCCATGAAATGAAATGCATGTTCATTTTAACCAATGAGTGTGCATGCAATTTGTTGTAATTGTTGAAAACAAATAAAATTGATTATGCCTAAAGAAATGAAAAACTTGATTTTTGTTTCTAAAGAAATAGTTTTTAGATTCCCTCCAAGCTGTCACATGCTAAAAACAAGAAATTAGTAACTCAAAAGAAAAGTTTAATTGCAACAAAAAATTAAAACAACCATAACTTTCTCAAAATTTAATGAAATTTTAAATCGTTTGAATCCATGGAAAGCTAAAACTCAAAACTTCAAAATTATAAATTATTTTTCCAAGATTCAGCATGAAAAAATGTTATAGCAAAAGAAAACGTGGGTTTCAATAGCTAAACTTAAAAAAGAAAAAATACTAAAACAACCATAACTTTCTCAAATCTTAACGAAATCTTACAACATTTGAAGTTCTGGAAAGCTAAGAATAAGGCCTACAAAACCCAGATAATAGTTTTTAAATATTTTATGCGCCTCATTTTTTGTGCTCAAAATAATATGACCAGATTTTGTACGAATTCTCGGTTGTAACCTACAAAACAACAAAAACAAACAGATTTATTTGCAAAATTGTAAGATTCACATCGGGTTCACCAATGTAAGCTAGGGAAAATAAAATAGATTAGATTAAGTGACAGCCAACTCTTGTAAACTATTAACCTCATCCAAACAAGAGAAAACAATAAAAATATATGAAAAATAAAAACATTAAATCATAATGTTTTTCATGCTTGAATCTTGAATCACTTCTCTTGTGCTCTTATTTCTCCTTTTCACATCTTTGCCCTCAGATTTGTTACTTCACATGTGCAAATACCTCCAAAATAGTAAGTAGAAAGTTGGAGATAATTAGTTGTTCAATCAAAAATGGAGGAGAAAGGTTTATTTTATAGACAACCATTCGAATGGATAGATGAGATTGATCTTCTAGAAAGATTCTAAGATCAATGGATGAGGATTCATGAGAGGGAGGTTACGAAATGGATGGCCAAGATTGAGTTTCTAGAAGATCTACGGTTGAAAATTGATGCAACCAGAATATGCTATGCATGGAAAAGATATGATGCCGACGGCTATGAGGCCTAACAGCTATGACAGACATGCAGGACATGTAGACTATGACATGAAATAGTGATAGGGGATCTTTGACCAAAATGGAAAATGGAGGAGGATGACAAGTGGCAAATAAAATAATTTATTTGGAGGAAATGAAAAAGGAGATTTAATTAAATTCATAAATTTAATTAAAGGAGGAGATATAAATTAAATATGGATAATTGATTTGGATCAATTATTTAAATGAGAAGAATAAAAGGTCAAATAATTATTATTATCTGACTATAGACATGTCATGAAAGATAAATAATTAAATAAATAATGATTTATTTAATTATTGAAGAAAGGGGTATTAGTGACGCAATTAATTTATTTTAATTGATCAAGATAGAATAAAGATTGGAAAGTGAATTAATTAAATAATTAAAAAATAATTTAATTAATAAAAGAATATGATCAGGAATAATTAAATAATTAAAATTATTTAATTATTAGAGGATGATGACTAAGGAAAAATGTTACTTGTCGAATTTAGGACATTTTTTAGTGTCTACATATAGAATATATAAGGAACTACATCTGCATGCCTCTAATAGAGATTCAACATTCAAAGTTTGAGGAGCTAATAACAAATTTACTACAACTTGCAACCAAATCTATCTACCTAAGCATGCTTGGCTCATAGAAAAAAAAGCTAGATGTATAGAAGAATTTCCCAGATTTTTCTGAGGAGGAATGGATTTTCTTGGTGTTCAAAAAATTACACAATGAATACCTTTTCCTTGAAAAACCCTACTGCATTACAATGAAGGTCATCCAAGTCGTAATCAGGTTACTAGCACAATGTACAGTTCTTCCAAAGAAGGATACCAAGAATGCCAAAGTTATCAAACTCACCAGTGAAAATTTTGAGGGGAGAAGTCTAGACATCAGCAATATCACTGACCCCAGGGTGAAATATGCCACTGAGGTAATTGCATATAAAATTTACTATAAAAATTGGGAAGGTTCCACCACTGCTATCACCATCCATATTTCCTATCAGATGGTCGTTCAAGGAAAGGAATTGATCTATGTGAAGTACTCAAAATGGAGTTCCTATAGAATGTAGCTCACACAAATAATTCAGGGTATAACTTTTGGTACGCCACTTTGCTCATTTTCCTTACATTTATTTTATGAACTAACTCCCTCAATTTGTTGGGAAAGTATGGGAGACAACCAAACTAGTAGCTGCATAAATTTAGGATTACATAAAAGGTTTTCTAACTAAACTAACATATATTTAGGTGTTTCATGTATTCTTCAAAATGTCACAGAAATAAAAGGACAAGTGGAGAGTTTCTAAGAATATGGTATAAAAGTACCTAGATTCCATTATATTTCTAGTAGGAAATGATTTCACCATGATAGAGGCAATATAACCTCAAAATTCATGGATTCCCCCATTATCGTATGAGGGTCTAGATTCAAAATTAGAATATTATGTCACCTGCTTTCTCAACCTCCCAAAATATCCTAAGGTATAAAGACACCATATTGCTAAGGAGTACATGAGTTCTATAACCAAGGATAAACGTGCAGAATTACATAAGGGGAAGAACAAGGAGATATACCACCAAGAGATACATAGGAAAAACAAATAGCACTAGGATGTACTCTTAGAAGGTCTAAAATATTTCAAACAGAGACTCCATATTCTACATAAACTAGAAGGACCCAGTCAAGGAAGAGGAAGTTAGAAAGCAAATTAGGAAAATCCCCCCCAAAAAAGAAGCAACAAAGGACCTCTTATAGATGAGTGTAGAGAAGAAAAGAGAAAGAAAGAAAGAAAAAAGGAGAGAGGTAATATTCCAATCAAACACTAAAGAAGAAGAGGAGATAAAACTAGTGACATCCCCTTGACCGAAAAGCACACTAGTTCCATTAATAGATGATCAATTATACAATTCCTTGTTTGAGAAAAGATTTTTTTCCAAAATATTATAAACATACTCCTAGAAGCCTTCTACCAAAAATAAGATTATGGAGAGAGCATTGATTTTATATATGGTAGAATTATAAATTTATTTGAAATATTTTATGAGTAGATTACCGGATCAAATCACTACCACACTAAAAACTTGGAGAGAAAAATTAGTTGGATAAGAAGAGAAATTGTGGGAATTGACAATCCAGATGGTTGCAACTACACTTACAAATTTGGAGAAGGAAAAAAATTAATGAGTTACAAGATAAAAACTCTAGACTAAGTAATGCATAAACAAGCTTATGTTAGAAAAACTAGAGATTACACAAAAGGTACAAGGGAAAATCACAAAGGATAGTGCACAAGCCAATAAACAAACACATGAGGAAGAAGAAAAATATCATACTTCTTCAATATAGACCCCTCCTCAAATAGATGTACCCTCCTCTTCAACAACTTCCTTGATGCAACCTATAAAGGATTTATTGGTGAAGCAACAACATGTATAAATAATAGAATCTTCTGAACCTCAAAACCAATTACCAAATGTAGAATGTAGATCGTAGGAAGGATCAATGGCAGTCATAACCAGTGGTTGATGGATAGATTGACATGTTATCTATTGTGTAACCTGGGAACTTGGCTCTTGTATATCTCTCTATGTCATGGGAATCATAATCACCCCAACAAAATTGCACATCAATCCAATACTTATTACTTTCCTTCTGGTCAAAAAATGTTATTTGACTCTTTTTGAGGATGCATTGTTTCCTTCTGGATAGTCTCAATCTCCAAAGCATCCAACTCTTGACATAGATCCATAATAACATTTTTGTGTACCTTTTTCCACAAATGGGCTCTAAATATCTGTATCAATATTTTTAGTGTTGGAATTATCCCATACATGAAAATTCCAATCAAATCTAGTTGCACTTGGAAACCCACATAAACACTAGAATTTTTCATTTGATTTAATCCTAATCTTTGTGTATTTGTCATCTTTTGAATGCCACTAAAGAAAAAGAGTAGGGAAAGTGTGAAACAACTTGTAATGCAAGTGAAAAGTAATAGTGCGCCAATGTTCCATTAGTTTTGCATGAGAACATATATAGCTCATGATATGTTTAAACTGGTTGAATGACATGGAGATAATCTATTAGATCCGCATCCCTTAATAATCGCATCTCCATCAAAAAATTCATCCTAAACTGAAAGGGCTGGTCATCAAAATTTTCTTTAAATGTTCTCTTGGAGCCACGAAAACACATTTCCTTGTTGATCGATGATATGGGAGCATGGTTTCCAAATGGGTTTGCATGATTCCATCAGGATTCCAAGATATTAATGCTCCAAATGGCTTACCTAGTTGTTTCTAAAACTAAACCTATCAAAACTAACTAGAACTCACCAAGTCACTATTTTGAAAAAATACTAGATTTCTTCTTAGGGAGCTGTCATTTGGGGAGTTGGTTCATCTAATCCCAATGAGCACATGTGCAGAATTTTTTTCACCAATCTGCTTCCTTCACAAAATATTATTGGTCAAAGCTAACGCCTCTGAAACATTATCAAAATATGAGATTTTGGGGCCTTGGAAATTGACACGATAGTATATTAACATGGGGAAAATATAAAAAACCAATTTTTTTTTCACAAAAATCATCTAGGTCATAGATATTAGCATTCAAAGTTGACTTCCCTGGCAGATTTAGTAGTGTGTGGACAACAAACTCTTCCAGAACCCTCCAATCTTGATACTTCAAAACCCTGTCAAATCTGATCATAGGAGGCTAAAATCGAACATACACACTAAAATATGGTAGATGAACATTCTTTGAAAGTGATTTGGCATGAAATTGAATAGGCTTTAAGTTACGATTTTTCAAAGTAGTCTACTGGAGCAGATCTTACAACTTTATTTGTGTGCTATAGTCCATTTTGTCATCATGGAAACTTCAATTTTTTTCAAAAATTTGAAGATTCTAACAAGCCACACTAGATTTAAAACTCATGAACAAAGTGAATAAAAAATTCCAAACTCACCACAGGGGGTGCAAGAAAAAAAAATCACCTTAGAGGGGTACATAAATAACATTTGGATAAGTTCAAAAACAAAAAAAAATAATCAAAGGAGCTTTGCTTAATTCATGGAAGGTCACATCTTAGGGAACATAACACATGACATCATTGAAGAGAGGACTAGTCAAGGAATAGAAAATTACACTTTAGGGAGCACTAGTCATAGCATTACAAATAGGGAGAAAATCATATGCAAAGAAAGGTCACATTCTTATGGGATATCAAGCGTAATATCACCACAAAGGAAACACGTCATGTGGATTAAGAAGGCAATACTTTGGTTGATGAGGTCACACTTCTTAGGAGATGTATACTATAATTACTAAGAAGGGACCATATTCCCCTCTTTAAAATCTTAGTGTACTTTCTACACTAACATTTTAAGGAGATATAAAGGGATCCCAAGAAGGAATACACCTAGGAAAAGACTACCTAACCTCTTTCCCCCAAGTGTAAGGACAAAAGGTTAGCCAAAATAGAACATGATATGTTGCTCCTTGAAATATGAAATATGATTGCATAAAGCCAAGTTTATACCTCCATGCATGGTAGTAAATATGTTATGATACTAAAAATACCAAATGGCAAGGAGCAACAACTAATGATATTTCTCATGGTTAAGGGAAAGTTTTTTTGATGTTTTTGAAGGATGATAGCCAAGAACTCTTATTTTTTCTTGTGTGTTAGGCTCTATAGGGACATGGATACCTTGTTCTTTTACACCACATTCATTTCCATTTTAACCACATTGTTTTATAATTTGATATCCTCATCCATAAATAGCTTCTATTTCTTTCTAGGATGATGGATTTTCATGATCATATGTGGATGTATAATTTGAGTTTTCCTCTTCTTTGCTAAAAGTTGAAGATGCAAATGCTTCTGATGATGCAGATTGTGTTGATATCATGGAAACTTCTTTCTCTTTTCCTAATTTTGGTTGTATAACATTTTATTCCCATCGAATGTAGGTGTGAAATTTAATGATCTCCAATCATCCTCCAACAACACTATCATGGGTTAAAAGAACTTATTTTTGTCCTCAACTTGTAAAGGTTCCACTTTTGTAGTTTTTGTCAATATTGTCAAAGGAATTTTTCATTTCCTTCTTAGTTTATAAACAATTTTAAGATTTTGGATCAGCTTTTATTGTGTAACCTTATTGTTGTAAGTGTATTTCATTAGATGATGAAGTGTTTAAGGCACTCCATTTATTTCATAAATCCATGGTCTACTCAAGAGAATATTAAATGAAAAATCATTAGGGATGACATGGATGGGATTTTGTAATGTAACCTTACTGACTTTGACAAGTAATATTATCACACCAAGCAGCTGTTTTCCTACATTATCAAAACCATAAATAGATAATTAAACTAGTTGAATTTTAGTCTTATCTTCTCCAATTCTATCTAAAAGGTTTACACAAAAAACATCAAGCCCCAAAATATTGTCAGCGAGGGTACACCTAATCCCAATCTTGTTGATAACAAACCATATCATCAAAGCATCATTTTTCTTTTGTTTTTCTAAATGAGGTAATTCACTTTGATGAAAGACAATTTCCATACTATGTGAATTCATAGTCTCAATCAAAGCTACCACCTCATTTGGTTGCACACTAGGAGGGACAAAATATTTCTCCAAGGTATTTTGAAGCATGCCATGGAAAGTAGGTGATGTTTGAATGAGATCACATAAGGATATCTTAGTAGGAGTGTTACAAAGTTGTTCAACAATATCATATTCTTTACCACAAAACTGGTGGATATTAAGTGTAGGTGGAAGGTGTGGTTGAGGTAATGGAATGTATGTTGGATCTTGTCTTGGTTGTTTATTTCTTCTAGTGTTATGTGTGTGAGCTATAGTATGATAACTTGGTTTTTGTGACACATAATTACGAGTAAGTTATTTTGCAAAGCTTAGGATATTGCCATGAGGTTTAGGAGGTCCTATAATAAAATGTGACTTAGGAGGTGACTTAGGAGGTATAATAATTAGAGGAATTTTAGGAGGTGAAAAATGAGTGTTAGGATGTCTAATAATTAGAGGAATCTTAGGGGTTTTAAAAGGAGTTTTAGGAGGTCCAATAATCAAAGGAGATGTAATAGCTAATTGTGTGGTCATAACCTCAATGGATTTGAATTCTTGTTGATGATCTAATGATAGGGAATCTAAGGTCATTATATTATCCTAACCTATGAAATCCATGAATGTATCAATGATTTCATCCTCTTGTTTAACAATATCTTCCCCATTAGGAGGGGTAGCAGGAGAGAAACAAACAAAATTCTCATGATGCTTACTGATTGGAGCTTCTAACACAAGGACACCTTTAGGTGAGGTATCAAGAGAAGAATAAACATGATTATCATGATTTTCAAGGGTTTTATTCTCTTTCACCAGGATAACCTCACATATAGGAGAGATAGTGGGAGAGGGGTCAATGAAAAACAAAAAAAAGAGGGTAAATAAACTCATTTTCATATGCTTGTAACAAAAGTTCCTTAAGATGCTCAACAAGATTTGACAATAACATATGAATTATGATAACACAAGATTTATGAAATGAGAACATGATGTAAAAAATTGTCCGATAGATCTGAAGTGAAATTATTTTTCCCAAATTTGCAACAAATCAAGCACAATGACACCATTCTTGCACATGCAATACAACTATTTTCAAAATTTCATAACAGACATTTGCAAGCAGGAAAAAATTGAAACTATAGAGACAAAAGTATGTGTAGAGGTTCTCTAAGACACCTACAGTAGGATAGGGACACCCAAGGGTGTCTGAGTCCTTGACAAGGGTTTAGAAAATTGAAAAATTGACTATGTATGTTGTTTAATATTTCTATTTCTATTTCTATTTCTATTTGAAGGCATACTTAACAAAGACTATTTTTCTAGAATTTCTTCAATTTAAGAAAATTTAATTCAAATGTAAGTTTGCAACAATAAGGGAAAATTTTGAATACAATTTCTAGATCTAATCATGCTAAAATTGACTAATTCTAAGATGCAAGATTATGAAATTGATAATTTGATGCAAGTTTGAAATAAAACAGTGTAATTTTTTCAGTTTTTTGGCTTAAACGAAAGATGTAATTTAAATGCAATTAATAATTTTAAACTTTAACAACCTAATGAATGCAAATTAAATGTAAAAAATTGATCTAGAGATGACCCTAATGCAAACTATAATGCAATATGAGATGCAAAATTTATGATGTAAAAATGCAAACCTAAATGAGAAATGCCAAGCAATGCAAATCAACACCTAGATCTACGGTTTAAAATACTTCCAATTTTTGAAATTTTATAGTGTTAAGATGTCAGGTTCACCAAAATGAAACATAGAAAAAGGGATGCAAGGGGCCCTTTCCGAGGGTTTCATTGAGATGTAGATCAATATGATAAGATTGACTATCAACTATGGAGGTGAGCCAATCAAAATTGGATCTACATCTAATTGGGGGTTACAATGGATTGAAAATAATTTTGAATAATTATCCTAATGATACTATATATCATAATATTAAAAATGCAAGATCTCAAAAATTGATAGATTGAAATAGTTAACTTCTGATAGATCTGGAAAGTGCAGAGGATAGTAAATGTTCTAAGAAAAA
Organism: Sequoiadendron giganteum; assembly: GCA_007115665.2. Lineage (NCBI taxonomy): Eukaryota > Viridiplantae > Streptophyta > Pinopsida > Cupressales > Cupressaceae > Sequoiadendron > Sequoiadendron giganteum. The sequence goes on from CM021105.1 coordinate 306,640,232, forward strand.
TTAGTTTTATTGTGCCTATAAGGACCTATACATGCAAGGGGGTCTGAGTCTTTGTAGGGGTTTCTTGATAAAATTTTGGGTTCCTCTGGTGGTGGATCTATGCTTCTATTTTTCATCTACAAAATTGTTGAAATTTTGTCTAAATAAATCTATAGGTGATTCTTTTTGGCTTGAAAACTTTTTTGACAACAAATGCAACAATAAAAAATGGATCTTCAGTCTCTCTTATATCCTCTTCAAACTTGTAACTTGCACATTCGGATCTTGCTTGCTTCAATGCTTGAATGATTTGGATACCTACAATTAGCCTTCACAAAATAATGACAACATGTTGACATGAAATTACATACACTTTGACAAGATGCTTAGATCTTGAATTTCTACAATAAACTCTAAAAAAATTATCTTGACTTGCTCTTGAATGATCTTGAAGTTCACCTCTAGCTTGTTCATAATCCTTAGATTTCAAATGATGTAATAACTAGACATTTATCCCAATTTCATGAAAAATAGATTTTGAAAGACGACACTTAAATTTTCAATTTTTAATGTTAAAATTTTGTCGCCAACATATCAAAAATTAGGTCTTGGCTAAGAAGGGGGCCCTATATGCCCTTGGGCATATGGTTCCTAGCGTAAAATTCTAGGACACTAAATGTTGGGGGAAACATATGTATTGGATGAATTTATTCAATGCTTGCAATTTATCGACAATTGGTACAAATGGGCTTTGAAATACATAATTTTAGGAAATTAGAAGGGTAAATCATGCTCAATTATTTATTGGGGGAAAAAAAGTGTTAAATTGTCAAGGGTGACAATTTTCTACACCATAATAAGAGACCATATAGTGCATAACTGTATATCTTTAGTAGCTAATAGTTTTTTATGCCAAAATGATAGTTGATTTGCTTAGCATAAATATGAACTTGTGACTAAGGGATTTGTACAACTATATGCCACTATTTGTTGATGGTGAAAATGACACAAACAATATTAAACAAAATATCTCTACTCTACTTCTCCTGAAAAAGAAAGACAACATATAGTAGCCTAACTCCCAAGGTCCTGGTAGTTGGTTCTCAACTATCTAGTGTCACTCAATTGGTCCATGCAACTGTAATATTCAAGGGGTCTTTTTTGGTAATAAGGAATGCAAGCAATGATGGATTCATCAATCTGTATTTAACGAAAAGGGGGTTTTAAATAAAAGAAAAAAATAGATCAAGGCATACATCAGTGAAACATGAATAAAAATTATCTAATATCCAGACATATATTTTCAACAATAAATGTTCCTCCAATAGATCAAGAAAACCATAACATGATGCAATTTATAGAACAGTCCATACTATTGCATCCATCTATGGCACTTAATTTAACCATCACAATCACACATCATAAATCCTTTGCAGATTCTAAAAGAACAAACTCTCATTCATTGCTAAAATCATAGATCAACAAACTTTTAATAATTCAATCCATAGATAATTTAATGAAATAATATTTAAATCTACTTCCTTCTAATGATTTTCATCACATAAGAAACACTTATGCTTTAGCACAATCACTGGCATACAGATAGACTATGGTTCATTAGCCTTATCCAGTAAACTCAATTCGAGCACCATATTGCATAAAAACCTGTATTTGTATTCAATTGTAACTAATAATAACAAAGTATCTTTGTAAAAACTATGAAAAATCCTATCTGCTACTATCAGGTGGCTGATCTTATTCTCATCAGACGACCTTTACAATATGGTACCCTATAGGTATATATATATGTACAAAATATGAAGTCCTCTCTATCTAAAGTCGAGATCCACCTTTTTAGGAACATAAATTTTCTTGGAAACTCAAATCAATTGATCTCTAGTTCCCATATTGATCATCTAGTAAACTAGAGAGAAAAAGAGAGAGGAGAAAATAAAACCATGTGCCCCTAAGATTGTCAGTCATGCATGCAGAGGAGAAAAGAAAGTTATGCACCCATAAGACTATCAGTCATGCATGTAGAGTTTTCTCTGAAGTGTACTCATCATAACTAGAGAAGACTTGTTGAAGCATATCAAAATCTAGTCCATCAATCCAACTATATTCGAACTTGATCCTCTTCAATTCAGCAACAACAAACTCTCCCATTTCTCTCAAATTTGTCAACTCCCTTCTAGCAACCCTTACCTCTTCTCTAATATCCATCAATCGATCCAACAATAGATCTTCTCCATAATCTCCTTTTTGTATGACCTATTTAAGTCTACCATCCCATTTCTCTTTTAACTAACTTAAAGGTAGGTATTCCTTCAATGACATATCAACATTCACTAGAATATCAATAACAGATTCTAGTTCATCAAGTTGTTCATTTAGATCCTTTCTAGAAAATTGAACTTCATTCTTATGTTTGTACAAAAAGTCAGCTCTAAACCAGATTATGCTGGAGGCCTTTTTCAAGAAATATATGTTGTCCTCTTCAAGGATTGACTACTCCAGAAGAGTGGATTTCAGCAATTTATTGATCTCCTTTAACTTCTAGATATACCCTCTATACTCCTCCTCTTGTTCTCCCAATGCTTTAGCATGCTGAATCATTTCTTCTATTAGTTTCAAAGCTTTATCATGAACCTCATAACTAATTTCTAGCACCTCGCCTACTTCTTGATTAAGCTTGTCGGTCCATCTATCCATCATCCCAGCCTTAATCCTTATCTGCACCAAATCATCCACCTCTCTCTTGCTAAGAAAAATCGGTGTCTCTATGGTGGTAATTTGATGTCACCTTAGAGCAGAAACATTATTCAAGGTGTGTAATTGATCCAATTGAACCTTAAGCTCATCCTTTCTCTATTTATCCTTTATCATCCTTGATTTGGTGGATGATGCTACCACATCAATTAAGTTCATTTTCTAATTTCTTGTGGGTCTTCCCAAATTGACCGTGCCCAACTAGTAATCAGTTAGCTTCATATCTCCCACATCCTTATCCACCACTGGTATTGCACATTCAACAACAATTTCTCCTCCTTTAATGAGTCTAGTGGAATGCAAAATTTTAGCCTTCTTCTTGGGTCTTTCTTTTTTAGTCTCTTTCATCATGTCATCCCAATTAAGAGGTTGTGAGGTTTTTACTAGCCTCTTTTGAAGATCAAGTTTTGACAAAGTGGGAGCACTTGGAGTAGTGGCCATCATAGTAGAAGAAGAAGAAGTAGTTGTAGAGGATAAAGGTTGTATCATATTAACCTTAGGTTGAGGATCAACCTCCTGTACATCTTGTTGTTCTTGCTCTACATTTTCTTGTGCAAGCTTTTCAGCTTCGTCCTTGTCCTTTTGTTCTTGCATCTTCTTGTCTTCTTGTTCCTTCTTCAATTTTTCCTCTACCAACCTTTTCTCCTCAAGTAACTTGTTTCTCTCTTCTTCCAATGCTTTAAGTCTGTCTGAGGCTTCCTTTTCCTTTTGTAGCTGCTTGGCCAGCTCCTCAACATCTTTCTCTTTTTGTGTGTGTTCTGCTTCCTCCTTCTTATAAGATTCTTCAATTAGCTTTAGTTTAGCCTCAAGGGCTTCTCTTTCTCTCCTTTATTTATCCTTTTCCTCCTCTAGATCATGGATCTTTTGCACCATCTCTAGCTTATCATTTTCTTCTTTGGTCTTGAGCTTCTGATCCTTTTATCTTTGTTGTTTCAGCACTTCATCAACTCTTAGCTTGGCTTCCATTTGTTGTTGTTGAAGTAAGGCATCTACTTGTGCCTTAGCATCTATTGCCTTTTTCTTTTCCATTTCTTTTGCATGTGATTTATCATCTGAAGCTTTCTTTTCTTCCTCAAAAAGTGCCCATTGATCTTCTTTAGTTAACACATGTTGAGTTTCTAGAGACATCTCCTCTTGCACATCCTTTTCTGACAAGGTCTCATCAATTTTTTTTCAATATCATGGATCTCCATCTCCACTTCCTTTCCCTTTAAGGTTTTAGATATATCATGGAGAGTCCACTTAGGAATTTCTTCTCCTTGTTGCTCTGTAGGAAGGACTTGAGCAAATGATTCACCCATTACTAGTGTTGAAGCCACAGGTCTTGTTGAGGTATCCTCCTCATGTACTATAGAAAAATCTTGGGTTGGGGCTTCAAGCTCAAATTCTTCAATATCCAAAGGGAAGCATTCCAAGGGTTCCTTGGGAGGAATTTTACTTTTGATTCTCTTATATCCTTTCCCTTTCTTAGGAGTTGGATCCCCAAGAGTTTTATCTCTGAGAACAACCCAGTGGATACTCCTATCCAAGACTGGTCTCCCTATTTTCTTGATTTCAATTGTCTCCTCAACATCCAAATCTACCAGGTCCAAATTCTTGGTACCTATGTTCAATTCTTCATACAAAGGATCCAATACTACCCCATCAGGAATATCATCTTTAACCCCAAATTCTACCATAAGTGAGATATGTAACCTTTCATAATTTATCTTCCTAAGGTCATATTCATCTTGAATATCACTCCAAAAGTCCTCCATCAGGTTGAAATGCTTGTGAAAGACTAAATCCAACAAAGCATTCATCTTTTTCTTGGGATCAAAGTGCCTCCGGGAAATATTTAAGCCCAAATTTATATGTATCAACTCACTACAAACCACCTTACCTCCCACAAGGTGTGGGCAACTGTACTCACCCAATTTCATGGGGAAATTGTGACAACCTGGCATTGACCCCCAAAGCCTGATAAACAAACTCCATCAAAACCATCCTATTGTTGTAGAACCTGGGGAGCAAGTGAGGATGACCCTCAAACCCAACCAACTTGAGATAAGTAAACTTGGGGTACTAGATATACCAATACCCCCATTCTGTAATAAATTCCATGACCTCCTGACTTAATTTGTACCCTGCATCTCCATTAAGCTGGTTAATGACTACATATTAAAATGCATCATTAACCCTTCTAAAGTGTAGCTCAGAAATCTGAAGGGACAACTAGTCATAATGATTCCAAACTTTTTTTTTCCCATTAGCTTCTCCCAATACACCTACTTTGTTCAATCCCAGTTGTTGCATAGACAACATAAGAGGTCATGAAGAAGCTCTTAGTTTTCCTTACTCTGGTTTAGCTGATCATGTATGTTGTCTCAGACAATCATAGGCCAATAAAATTGTTTCTTGCCATCAAAGATTGTCTAAATGAATGGAAACATCCATTCCTTGAAATTAAATGCATCCCTCTTTCCAAAAACTCTAGACAACATCATTATAAGATCGGATACCTTCTTGTAAAATTTTGCCCTCTTTGGCTGATCTGAGAGCTTTTCTAGGGACTTCTTCTCCATTCTTAACCACTTCTTGTTCAAGTGACCCCTATTGGTCTCTTTGTATTTTCTATACATCTCCAAAGCCTTTTCTTCATTCAGCTATGCCAGGTTCTTCAGATCAGGGACATTGAACATAAGTTGAAACATTTGAGGAGTTAGGTATATAATTGCATTGTCCTATGAATCTACACATTGTCTAGTGGTGGGATTATAAGCTCTAGTTGTTATCAATTCCAGACACTAGATGGAGAGAGGAAACACAGTGCTGTGAGCCAAACCAAACTCAACTATTCTTCTAGTTCTCCCTGTTACATCCTCAATAAATGTTTCTGAGTACAACTCCTCATAATTGAATGGGCCTAGATTGGTGTCAATTATATCAGCCCAATCCAATTCCACCTTGCTAATAGTGACAATAGGACCCCTATGGTTATATCTCAAGGTATAAGGCATTTGTTTTGGTTTAACCTTATTAGGCTTAGTTGAAACCTTCGAAGTTTCTATAGGCTTGCTCCTCTGAGAAACTTCTCTTGATATTCCTAACATTCTTTAACTTCCTACAACAAAACCTTAAATTAGATCCTTGAACAAATATAATAAAATATGCTTTAAGATCTTACCCTTCTTATATATACCAGAGGCAAAACCAGGCAAAAAACATTATAAATAGTCTCTCTTAAAACACTGTTGAGATCGGAGTCAAAAAAATTATTGAGATTATAGTAATAAAAAGGTAGGACCAGAGTTGGAGTTGGAATGGTAACCAGAATTAGAATCGAAACAAAAACTGATTTGGTTCCATGAAGATTTTCTAATTTTATATTAATTTTTTCTTCCGCTTCCACCTGGGTTACCAGTATTTTGAAAGCCTACTTCTTATTGTAAGTGGAGTCGGAGATGGGATGGAAATGGAATCGATACTTTCTACAAAACATGGTTCAAAGTCTAAATCGATTTCGATCGCACTTCCGCTTAAAATAACCATGACATCATAAATGATTTCGATAAAATAATAAACACTAAGAACTAAAAACTAGGTCATATGAAAACAAAAAGGGCTTAAAAATAATCTTTTAAAAGAACTACCCATATGACCAAAATACAACCATACCAATTAGGGCATCATATTTAAAAGATGGAACACGCACCAAAACCCTAACTCACAAAATCTCGACCTCTAACAACCTAGGGCACAAATTTTAACCTAATTCAAACTAATTAGATTAATGCACAACCAGATTCCTAAGACATTATAATTTATCAAACCCTACCCACTATAAAAATAGAAACTAATCTACCATTAAAAAACCTAGGGCATCACAATACGGTCATGATTAAAACATGAAAATGATCGTGAGAAAAACAAAATGGAAAAAAACTAACATACTAGAGAAGCAAAAAAAAACAAACAAACAAAAGAATAAGAAGCATAAGAACAACACAAACCACAAGAACCCATAAGAAGCGAATCACGAATTACGCAAAGAACCCGAATGAGATATGGCCAGGATGGTAGAGAGCAGGGGGTGATATAGGGTACTCTATGAGCAGGCCATTCCACCAGATCGACGAGACCCAGGTTTGTCTCGATCCTACAATAGGACAGGCAGTGGCAGCCAAACACATAGCAATAGCAAATCTCATAGCAGTAGTCACACAAGTGCTGGGGGGTCCACTGCATCAGGGCAATCATCAGGCCATAGATCTCATAGGTCACACAAGAATTCTTTAGGGATCAGTCATAGATTAGGGCATGGGCATAGATCAATGTCCTTAGGGCTGCAGACAGGGCAGATTCAACCTCTTGTTACTGATCCTACAAGATCTCAGAGTGAGACACAGGAGAGGACACCTATTCAAGTCACATTTCATGTGGTTGGTTAGGCACATCCACCTCGTAGTTCACCTCCATGGGATGGAGGAGGGCCATTCTAGGACTTGTTTTTAGACACTTTTATATTTTGATATTCGAGCCTGCGAGCTCCATTTTTGGGATATCCTATGACTTTATCCTGTGACATTACATTTTTTTTGAGATTATATATATGTGTGGTGCAGTTTTGATGTGGCCTATATGATGTTATGTGTTATGGTATTCTATGCTTTTATAAGATGCTTATGTAATGCCTTTATGATGCTACGAAGTGTATTTATGAATGCAATTATGAATGTGGTTATGTATGCATTTTGTAATGTGATGATGATGTGATTGCAAAATGTTTATTTATGATGCTTATGTGTTGATGCCAATGATGGTTTTATGAATGGATGCAAATGATAGCATTTATGCAATGTGAATTATGGTATTTGATTTATGCAGATGTGAATATGAAATGCTCATGCCATTATGTATGCAAATTTGTTTTTGTATGTCATAGGATATCATCAGAGAACCATAGAAGAGAAGATGAAGACAAATGTTAGTGCGAAGAAAGATATGCATGTTAGTGCGGAAATTAAAAATCCTTCAAAGCTTTGCTATAGTGCTATCCTAGTTGTTGCTCTTTAATCATCATTGGGCGAAAATGTCATGATGGTCAACAAACACTATGATATGACATAGATCAATAGTGTGCAAGGTCGAACCATCATGTAAATCAACAGTCACAGACAAAGGATGATCATGACTCATGCAAGGAACACAATTGCCCCTAGTCATTTTGTCATGACCAACTGCTAGAAAAACCAATACTAATCATGAGACGTTGTTGCTTCTCTAAATCTTGACGATAGGACATCCTTGAGAAACTAGCCACATGATAGTAATAAAAAATAGACAGTAAAATCATTGTACTACGTCGTTGCTACTCTAAATCCCAAAATCAGGATATCCTAGAGAAAATAGTAGTAGAGTGATAAGCAGTCAAGGAGAATCATGATGATATGTCGTGGTTCCTAAGACATAAGGAAACTAATATCATGATAATTATCAAAAGACAGAAAAAATTTTGCCAAGTGTTTTAATGTTAGGTGTTGTCAAATGTCGAGCGATATCAAATTTAGGAAGGACACATCCTAAATGACATTGATATCTAGGAGATCAATTCTCGGAGTTAGGAGAATCCATAAAAATTGCCAAATGATGATGATGATGCTTAGGAAGGACACATCCAAAAGCATAAAGAAGTGACAAAAGTTGCTTTCTAGAAGGATACATATGAAGAAGAACCCAAAGTTTTTCCATGATAAATTGTCTTGATATGATTTTGACTACATGTCATTGCTGACATGCTAAATTGATTGAAAGTGTTTGTTGAAATAGATTTCCGATAGATTGATAATTCAAGATTGACATAAAATTTGCTTGATTTGAAGATAGTTTTACATGTGTGAATGTGTAGTGCCATGAACCCTAATGGACTGACCTAGTGCGGCCTCGGGGGTCCATCGATTGATGGCCTTGCCTACGTCATGCACTCAGAGACCTCATAGTTCGACACAACCAATGACATTGTCTGAAGGATAGAAGCTTGAATCATGATTTATTTTGCAACAAACCTAGAAGGACTGACCTAATGTCTCAGGGATTCAATGATGAATCTTGCCTACGTAGCAAATGCGTAGAGACAACGTAGTTTGGATAGGGATGAAGATTGATTGACATGATCGATTGAATTGATTAGATTGACTTTGACTTTGGATTTTGACATTGATTTGGATGTTTTTGTATTTTCTCAAGACATTTTCAAATTTTTAGGTCTTTTTTCAGGAATTTTTCAAGTTTTTAGGATTTTTTCAGACTTTTTCAGATTTTTAGGATTTTTTCAAGACTTTTTAAGAATGTAGGATCATGTGCGGTACCCATTGCAGTTGCATGATAAAGGTCTTGCCCCTAGACAGAGTGGGGATTATCTAAGTCCAATGGAATGGAGATAGGTAAATGCAAGGAAAAGGCAAGAATATGCAAGGAATGATGTCAGCCAAATGTTAACCATGGTCGGAATTGACAGGACTTAGGATGGATGTCGTGACTGTGTCAAGCCTTTATGATTATGACAAATGGATAAAGCTCGATATGAATAACAGTAGATGGTGAAGCAATGATCGACTATGCATGGCACCTGTTTTCTAGGTTTTCACCATGGTACTTATCCAAAGCACTTGTTTGCCAAGTTTTCACTATTGAATGAATTCATTTCTTTTTACTATTTTTCCATTTTTTGATATTTTTGGTGTCACCAAGACACCTGTTTGCTAGGTTTTCATCAAGGGATTATTTTTTTTGTATTTTGTAGGTTTTTAGCCCATCTCTCTGATGCTACGTGTAGAAATTTCTCAGATGTAAGCTGTTAATGGGTTCTGTCAGCTATTCTCCATCAGGTGTGGCCAACTAATAAGCTCCAGAACCAAATGTGGTAGTAATAATATAAGGACCAAGCCAATTAGCCTCAAACTTTCTAGGTTTTTCATGGTCTACCTAATTTTTGGGGTTCTGCATAAGAACCAAGTCACCGATTTCATACTTTCTCACCATTACTCTTTTGTTGTAACTTCGGTAGAGATTATTTTGATATGCTTGCAGATGATTTAAGGCATTTTTCCGTCTTTCTTGTAGCATTTCTAGTTCATGTAGGCAAGTATGTCTGTACTCTTCATCATCAATCATTCCTTTCAAAGAGACTCAGAGAGAAGGAATTTCGACCTCAATGGGTAATATGGCCTCAAATCCATAGACCAGGGAAAATGGAGTGGCTCCAGTGGGGGTACGAATGCTGGTATAATAGGCCCATAAAGTAGGATTAAGTTGTAGGTTCCAATCTTGACTAGTGTCATTGACGGTCTTCTTCAGAATGCGAAGAATTATTTTGTTGGACGCCTCAGCTTGGTCATTACCTTGTGGGTAATATTGGGTGGAAAAATGGTGTTGGATGTGGAATCGCTCACAGAGTTCACAAACATCCTGATTTTTGAATGGATTGTCATTATCTATGATGATGGATTGTGGGACACCATACTAGAAAATAATGTAATTTAGGATGAACTTGGATATTTTTTTATCAATGATGTAGGTGAGAGGGACGACTTCAATTTACTTAGTAAAATACTTAGTGGTGGTGATTATGAATTTATTGCCATTAGAAGTGGATGGATGGATCTTACTCATGAGATTGAGTCCCCATTGTGTGAAAGGCCATGGAGAAGTGATAGGTCTCAATTCTTGTGCAGGTGCATGAATCAGATCATTGTGCACCTGGCATTTCTGACATGTTCTGACAAACTAAAGAGCATCTTTTTCCAATGTCGTCTAGTAGTACCCAAGTTTGGTGACTTTTTGAGCTAACATTGGACCACTTGAATGAGATCCGCATATACCCTCGTGTACCTCTCATAAAGTCGTTTGTGCTTCATCAATGTCGAGACAACGAAGAAGGGTGTTATCAAAGCCACACGGTATAAGGTGTCAATGACGATGGTATGTCTAGCCGCTTTTCAGATGAAGGACTTTCTTTGGTTGTTGGACAGGTTGGGTGGGAGGGTTTGGGATTTAAGATAGTCGTATATGTCTTGGTACCAAGGTGAATTGGGACCAACAATTTCACACACCATTGTTGACTCTGGAATATTGTATGCAGGCATCAACAGTTGTTCCACAAAGAATTCAAATTGTGACACATTCTTAGGGATGTCTAAGAGAGATCCAATGGTAGCCATTGCATCTGCTGCCTTATTTAGTGTTCTTGGGATTTGTTCAAATGCAATCATTTTGAAGTACATTCGGAAACTATCCACCATGCATTTGTAAGGGAGAAAATTTTCGTCCTTTGTGTCATAGTCATCATTCACTTGGTTGATGACTAATTAAGAATCCCCAAATACTAGGAGTGTCTGAATTTTCCATTGAATTGCTATCTTGAGACCTGTGACCAATGCCTCGTATTATGCAATATTATTTGTACAAGGGAAAGCGATCCAAAATGATTTAGGAATTGAATCCCCTTATGGTGTGATAAATAATATGCCAGCTCCTGAGCCATGCCCAGTGTGGGACCCATCAAACTATAGTTTCCATGGTAAAGCTGGTTCTACGTGAAATATCGACTCATCAGGAAAATTAGTTATTAGCAGATGAGTGGCTTGGATTGGTGCACCTACCAGTTGATCTACTATTACTTGACCTTTATAGCCTTGCACTCCACATACTATATGTCATACTCGCTTAATATCATGACCCACTTCGCCAAGCGACTTGTCAATGCTGCTCGACTCAGGAGATACTTTAATGGGTCAATCTTTGCTATCAAATGTGTTTGATGGCTTAGCATATAGTGTCTTAGTTTTTTCACCGTAAAGAAAACTACCAGGCATGCTCATTCAATGGTTGTGTAGTTGAGCTCATATCCAATTAATGTGTGACTGATGTAATATATGGCTCTTTCTTTTTCTTCATGGTCATTTTGCGCCAATAATGCCCCCAGTGCATTTTCATTGCAGAGACATATAGGATCAATGGTTTTCCCTCAATAGGTGGCATTAACACTGGTGGTGTTAATAGATATTCTTTAATTTGGTCAAAGGCTATATTTAACTTATCTGTCCATACAAAAGGAGTGCTTTTGTGGAGTAGATATTGGAATGGTTGACACTTGTCTGCCAACTGTGTAATGAAGTGGCGAATAGATTGCAATCTACCTTGAAGTGTTCGCAACTCACTAATTCCTCTTGGAGGAGGCATGACCAAAATTGATTTTACTTTTCTAGGGTCAACCTCAATTCCTCGATGCGAAACTATGTATCCCAATAGTTTTCCTGAAGTGACTTCGAAGATACATTTCTTTGGGTTCAAATGAACCTTGTAATCCTCAAGCCATCTAAAGATTTTGTCTAGGACTTTGAGATGATCTTTTCTTGTCAAATATTTTTCCAATAATTCATCTACATAATCTTCCATTAGGATATGCATCATGTCATGGAAGATTGTTTTCATAGCCCTCTGGTACATGGCTCCTGCATTCTTTAAGCCAAAAGGTATGACGTTCCAATAGTATGTTCCCCAAGGGCAAGTGAATGTCATTTTATGCTGATCCTCTATTGCAATTCGGATTTGGTTATAGCCTGAAAAACCATCCATGAGAGATTGCATCTCATATCCTGCCGTGAGGTCAACAATCATGTCTATGTTTGGTAGGGGGGAGTCATCCTTTGGACAAGCTTTGTTTAAATCTCTAAAATTTGTACAAATACAGATTTGTCCATTCGGCTTGGTAACAGGGACAATTTTTGATATCCAATCAGCATCCAACAACTTCTTTAGTTCAGCCTTGACAAGTAATGCAATCTGTGGATGCATCTTGCACAATTTTTTTTTGACTGGCTTGATTCTTGGGATTCAAGGAAGATGATGTAAAACCAATGTTGGATCAAGGCCTGGCATGTCAGCATATGACCATGCAAAGTTAACTTTCCTGTCTGTGAAGAATTGTTGAAATTCGGGTTTTTCTTCTTCTGACAATGATGTGGCCAAGAGAATCATTTTGGGATTCTCTGGTGTGGCTATGTTAACTTCCACTATTTCTTGAATGAGCATAGCTAAATTTTCCTATGTTACGGGAAGAAAGTCCAATCCTCCATCCTTAGGCACCTCAGAGAGGTTTTAACCTTCGAATACGTCCTTTGTTTTTACTATTTTAAAGCTAGAAGGTGCCTTGTGGTTTTCACCTAAAGGAATTTATTTTTCGTTTTTATTTTTTGTATTTTTGTGACTGGAGGATTGCACAATCTCCCCAAAGTAAGCTGCACAATCTAGATCAATGGAGAACCCTATTTTGTGATCACCCCATGGAATACCTTCTCTTAGCCCCATGAACTCTGCAATTTCCTTGTCATTCTGAAATATGTCCATCATCAGTGAGTCTTGTTGGTCCTAGTCGATCAGTTGTGGATAAACAAGAGGGATCCCATCGTCAGTGTTGGTGAAGGATGGGGAGGATGCGAAAAGTGTGCAAATTGATGCCTCAAGTGTAAAGGCAAAGTTGTCAATTTCCACTTCCGTGTCTGATGCAATGGAAGGTCCATACTTCGAGTTAGATGAATCAAATTCAAAGTCATAATATGGGATAAAATTATCAACATTGTGACTAGTGGTTGGCATTTCAGAAGTATGGATAGTGGGCTCAGATAAATTAGGCTCATGGGTGGGTTCAGGAATGGGGTGGGATGATTCCGGTATTGCCGACGACACCTTGTGTTCTTCTGGATTCCAAGGAATGCTTACCCATTCCTTATTTTTAGAATGTCGGTCAATAGGGTCAATTTTATATTTCATGTGGAATCGTTCTTCAAAGGAAGGTTGGCCAGGTTCCAAGAATAGTTCATCAATGTTATAGTCAATGACGGTTTTGTCAGATCCCCATTCCCATTCATTTGAGTCTATTTCGGTAAGGGATTCTTCACATGTCTCAACACCTTCTGTAACCATTACAACCTTACTTGAAAGTTCAAGGGTACGTTGATCATTAGTTTCGATTTGGATAAACCCTAGCCCTATGTATCTTGGTCTTCCGATCATGATAATAGGTTCTCATCTTCTGTTGTTGTTCTTTCCAAGGCCGCTTGTACCGTCAAAACCTTGGGCTTTGCATATATCATATCCTTTGCCATAGAGATGCAACGGTAGTGGAGATAATTTTGTTGGGTCCTTGTAGATCCAGTTATCCATGTCAATAATGACTTCATTACCCATATCGCCCCACCATGTAAAAACACTTTTTGGTGGAACCTTGAAAGTTATTTTGGGCTCTAGTGCAAAACATGGTCTACCATAGACCTTAGGTGGCTTCGGTATTGTGGTTATACAGTAAGTTGTATTCAATTTAAACTCTCCACAACCAAGGTCCTGGATCTAAAGGTCTTTACTTGGGATGGAGGCCGATGGAGATGGTGTGGTAGAAGGTGATGTAATGGATGATTTCATGATTGTCGATGGGTCAATATATTTGGATGAGGTGGAAGATGAGGCCTCCCGATTGATGGGTACTTGGTGCTCAGTAGTGGCTCACAAGTTGGTGCAGTATTGGAATGGATCGAGATCTCTTGGGATAGTGATCTCAGTTCCATCAAAAGGGAATTTCAAGCATTAGTGGTATGTGGATGGAATGGCCTTTAGAGCATGAATCCATGGATGACCAAGTAAGATATTATAGTGTATGTCACAATCTAGGACTTGACATGTTGTATCTATGATAACTGGTCCTACCCAGAGTGGAATGGTAATGACGCCTTTAGAAGCACGTTCTTCATCATCATATGCCTTGATGATGATGCTCTTTCTAGCATTTACACATGCATCAGAAAAACTAGGAGCTTTAACCAATTTCAGAGAGCAGATGTTCAATCCCGCTCCACCATCTACTAGGACTCGTCTAACCTTATGCTTATGGACAAAAATCTTGATGTGAAGGGCATCATTATGTGATGGTTTGGGTGAGAAATAGTCGCTGTTTGAAAAGGTGATGTGGTGAGGCGAATTTAGATATCCGACCATAGTCTCAAAGTGGTTGATATCCATGTTGGTTGGGACAGATGACTCTTGCAAGACTTTATCCAGGATGGCCTTATGTGTGGGTGAAATACAGAGTAGTTTAAGAATGGATATTTGGGCAAGTGTTTTATTTAATTGCTCAACAATGTTGAACTCCGGTTGTGGGTTGGACTATCTAGCGGACGGACCAGGTATGGTGATTTTTGGTTGACGTGCAATAGGACCTAGGATAGTGACCTTGCCTTTACATGTAGTCACATTGCATTCCAGTGCTTTTTTAATGTTAATGGTATTAACAGATTCATCTTCATTAGCAGTGTGAAGATTGTTGATAATAGTACCATCGGGATAATTGTATGTAGGACGGATGGTATTATAGGCTTGATGGATGTGGTTGGCTTGATTGTTGGTATTTTTTGTGCCAGACAAGGAAGCTTTACCATGATCTTGCAGTGGGTTTTTGTGTATGGTATGATCTGCATTAGATGTAAATGATTGACCACCCAACTCGATGGTGTGGTTCTCTATGAGGTCTTGCACTAGATTTCACAATTGACGACAAGAGGAAGTTTTGTGCCCTGGCATGGTGGTAATCACAAAATGAACTATCATCCCACCATGACGGCTTGAATTGACTAGGGTCATACGGTTTTGGCTCTTCTAGCGTTATGACACCATTTTGAAGAAGTTTCTTCAAGACAATTTCAATAGGCTCACCCAAAGGGGTGTATGTGCGCTTTTGGAATTATCGGGGTTGACACAGCTGCCTTTGATTAGATTGTGCATGATTGCTTTGGATAGTGTTGGCAGTTGGTGTAGGTGTAGTTATAGGTGCGTTTTGATTTTGTACTCCTTTGATTGTGAGTACATGACCTGTTGCATTGACAGTTTTTGCATCAACTACACCATCGCTTCTAATATGCTTGTTCTTAACCTAGTATTTGTTTTTGTTATTTGAGCTACTCGGGTTATTATTTGTGGTGGTGTTGATAGTTTTTCCACCATACTTTAATTCGCCCTTGGCGATCAAGGCTTTCTCAAGTTGAACACCCTTTTCCACAAGGTCAACAAAGGTGGTGCAGCAATGGACTTGTAAGCCATACCTTAGCGGTCCTAGGAGAGTTTGAACAAACATGGTGACTTTCTCCTTTTCAGGTATTTCAATCGGACATCTACTTGCTAAGGTTCTCCATCTTTGGAAGAATGGAATGAAAGTCTTTCCCGCATCCTCTTGGGTAAGTTTTCGTAAGGAGGCGATGTCGATATCTGTGTCAATGTTATAGGCATAGTTTTCAACAAACTTGTTTGCCAATTCATCCCACATTTTTATTCCCTTAGGCAAAAGCGAAAACCATTCTAGTGCATGACCTGCAAGGCTTCTAGAAAAGAGTCTCATGAGATAATTTTTCTCGTATGCAATGTCCATGTAGCTAGTGGTGAATTCTCTTATGTGTTGAATGGGGTTTGTTTTGCCTTTGTATTTGGGAAAATGAGGCACCACATATCCATGAGGAAAGGGTGGCATATACAGGGCTGTTTCAAATGGATATGGACACAAGTCATGTGACATGTATGACTTTTTGTTGGATTTTTGCAAGGTCTCCACTTGTGTTTGAAGAGCAGCGAGTTGGAGTGTGAGTGCTTCCACCATGGGATGGTTGGTAGCATAACCTATGTTGCTGATAGGGATAGCTTGAGTCCCTAGCTATTGTGATGAGATGTGTTGATTTGGAATGGGTTGTTGGTGAGAAAAAATGAGCATTTTGATTAGGCAGTTGTTGGAAATGAGTGTTTCGATGAGGGATGTGCTGCTATGTATGGAATTGAGGCATAAGTGGGGATGTGATATCCTACCATGTTGGACTGAATTTTAGGGCCTTATTGGTTTTGATTTTGTTGATGTCCAAATAGAGTTAAGGATTGAGGGCCTTGTTAATTTTGAGCTTGTTGATGCCCAAATGGAGTGAAGGATTGAGCGCCTTGATTGCCTTGCCCAAATAAAAGATTGTGGCCTTGAGGAATGTTCATGTTTTGGGTCATAGGAATGTTGGTATTAACCTATGATGAAGTGGGTTGGGTGCCTTGTATGGTAACTCTTTGTTTATTTCTCCCAAATGTGTTGGATGAGTTGGTTGCCATGGCATTTGAAGAACCTAATAATAGATTTGCTGATGTACTCATGGAACTAGATGTAGATCAAAAGAGGTTTGATGTGGTTGCCCCCATTATTTGTGAAGGGATGGTGGATGTTTGTTGTGGAATGGATTGTGATAAGGTTTTGGTTTGGGAAGATGATCCTCCAATAGATGTTGTGTTGGTTGTGGTGGTAGTATGACCAACGGAGGTAGCATTGATTGTGTTGATGAGATTTTGTGAAGAGGCTCCTATGGAAAGATTGTGTGATGTTGGAGTGGGAGAAGTTGCTCTAAGAGTGTTAAGATCAAATCCCTTTGGTAACTTAGCCCCTTGGTCAAGGATCATAGCTAGGAATCTAGAAGAGTCATTTAAGACTACTTCTTCTACAAAAGCAACAGCTTCTGGATGTTGGGCATCAACTAATATGTCTTCTTCAAAGACTTCCCCATTTTGATCCCATCAGATAAATGGTTCAAAAATATATGATGGAGATGATGGGATGTTCATCTCACTAAAAGGATTGATGTTGGAATTTCCCATGTCAAAAGAAGGGTTGTTCATGGCATTGGGGAATGAATCCATGTCAATTACGAACTCCAGAAAGTTGGTGTCTTGTCTAAAGGAATCCATGAGTCTTTTCTTTTTCTGTAATCTAGTTTCAACCATACAAGGTTTTTCTCAACTTCAAATGATGGAGAGAATGATCTAAGTATGAGACTATGTTTTTGGTTTCTTTTTGGATTGTTAAAGGATGCTATGAAATGCAAGTAAGACTAAAGGCTTGTGAATGCAATTGGTGTGACAGTAAATGGAGATGCCAAATGATATGCAATAAATGATCCTAAGATGTACTTACTAGTGAGAGATCTAAAGAGGACAAACTTGGGCAAACAAAGTTTTTGCAATGATTCAATTTTGGAAGACCAATGGACCATAAAAGGACTATAAATAGGACAAAGTGAAATTTCCACACTAGACTATTGAGTGGGAAATGATTCACAAAAGATTTGACAAAGTGACAAAGGTAATTGGGTCCAATGATAACCTACTATTGAATGTAAAGTTTGGACAATGAATGGTAAGAGTCAACTCCTAAAATCTGCAAAAGTAAGTCCCTAAGGAGATGGTGAAGCTATCGATGCAATCTAATGAAAAGCCAAATGGAAACCTATTGTGAGCCTAAAATGGTACCTAAAATGCAATGTTTGATGAAAAGTTGAGTAATTCAGAGTCTAGTTTGAACTGTAACAGTGAAGGAAGACTTGATTGAATTGAAGACAACTTGTGGACTTTCATTTTTTGAGAGTGAGGAATTGTTTTCAATTTTTAGCAAATACGGTACGACAGAGCAAATGCAGCTCATAGAATCGAATGTGGTTCAAAAAGTGTCGATTGCGACACAGTCTGGCGAATGCGGGTTGGTATCTATCAAATGCGGCTCAAGTTACCGAATGTGGTTTAATGATGGAAAATGCGGCTTTGCATATTTCAAATGGGGCTCATCAGAGTGAATGTGGCTCTGGATGACTCAATTGCAGCCCATTAGAGTGAATGCTGCTCGATATCTAGAGATTGCGGTGCATCAAAGTGATTGCGTTGCAATGGACAATTTTTTTAGAAAACCGAACACTATTTTGCAATTTTGATAAGTTTTTTGGTCCACATTTGTGATTTTCAATTTGTTGAAGTCTGTTTAAAATAGTTGGAAAACACAAAAATTAAAATATTAAGTGTGTGTTCAAGAAGACTCACTCTTATTAGTCAAAGGGTCATCATAATGATCATAGCCCACAGCTTAAAATCACGTTGACTCACACAACCATGTCACCCCCTAGAGGGTGCCCGTGTTTTTGTCTTTTCCAAGTGCATACTCAAGGTGACAGAACTGGATACTGAATTCCCTGAGCAAACAGTTTGTGGTGATTATATGGTGAGTGTCTTGGGGGGAGATTCTTCCCTCCCCTTGCACTGTGATTGAAACAATGTCTAGATACTGACACGGCTGGCTTCTACACTATGGTTCTTAGTTAAAGTTTTCGTTCGGCATGAAAAATGATAAACTCCCTCAGGAGACCTCCCAACCTTTAGAAAAAAGGTTTTGGGGATGGTTATCTTGCACATTGCTGTCGAATTGTGGACTTCCCCTGAATTTTCTTTTGATTATAGTGGGTTGGAAAAACTGGCTTTGGTTGTTCCCACTTAGGTCGTTCCCATAGGGTGAGTACTTTTTCCCACTATGGAAGGCCTTCTAAAGGATTTAATAAAGCATAAAGTGCATAAAGATAAAATGGGTAAGTCTGGTTCTGTGATCACCCAGTAAAGGGGAGAGCATATACCTATTACCCAGCAAACATAGCAAAAAGATGTACAATTTTTTAAGCCCAAATGAAGATTATCTAAACTAAGTGAAGATATTGCTTCACAACATGCATGAGAATCAATTTTTAACCAAAAATAAGATGTGGTGACTATCCTAGAGTTGGTAAATTCCAAATTAAATTGGCTATCCTAGGATTGATAAATTTTTAATTAAATGTCTATCCTAGGGTTGGTTCTTTTTAATCAAAAAATAAAAATTAACCAATTACTGGTCGTGGATGCGTCGGATCCAGATTACAATTTTAAAAAATAAAGTTTACCAGTCATTTGTGGCACGGTATGGAAAATGCAGGTCGACAGAGCATATGCGGCTCGATAGAGCAAATGCGGTCTGGGTGCTATCACATGCATTGCAAAATGTCGGTTGCGGCTCTCTGAATGGTGAATGCAGTGCAGTAGATTAGTTGTGTCGCATGCAAAGGTGAATGTGGCATAGTAGAGTGGTTGTGTCGCATGAGAAGGAAAATGTAGCGTTTCGTACCTGTTCCTGCAAAAAAAATCTGAGGCCATACGAATACCTGCAAAATGTATTAGATTGTTGGGTTCACCAATGTAATGACATTATTTTTCCTGCAAGATCAACAAAGGATTAGTAATACTTGCATGTTAATAAAAACATCACACAATGAAATACATTAGAAAATAAGGGAAAAGTGAATGAAACTGGAATAGCCTCACCCAATCTTCTCTCCTCCATGGTTCACTTTCATTGTACCTCCTCAAGCTTTGGTATGATAAATGATGCCCTCAGATTGTGTGTGAGCAACACTCGAAAATGTCTAGTCTTGAAAAAGCCTTTTGAAGGATTTAATAAAATAAACTATATGTAAACTAGAATTCAATCCTAATGTGCAAGTAAAAATGGAAGCCTAAGATGATATGACAATAATGCAATTGCTAGATAATAATTATTCATTGATCTCGAAAATGAGATCAAGATTATCAGTTTATAGAAAATGCAATCTCGAATGGACGGATGAGATGAGAGGTTGAGGAATGCCCTAGAATCAAAGGTCAAGATTCAATAAGACAACTCTCAATTAGGGTTAGGGAAAAATGCCCACATGTGTGAATAAGATTTAATTAAATGAATTAAATCAAGACTAAATGTGACAGTTGAGATGAAATTAGTAAAAATTAGAAGACAAGAGGATGAGATTTTAGAAAATTAGTAATTTTAGAAATCACTTGATTTGTAGAAGAATAATTCCATTTTGAATTAAATTAATTCAAAATATGGATTTTGTGAGGTAAGAAGTAATTTATTTTTGAAATTAATTACTAAATGAAGAATTAGTTAAGTATGTGAGATATTTTTAAATGATTTTGTTTTATTTAAAAATATAGAAGTGTCACATAATAATTAAATAATTATAAATAATTATTTAATTTAGAAGAAGTAGTTAATTAATTAAATAAATTAGCAAATCTATTTAATTAAAACGATTTAGAAATTAGTGACATATTAAATCCATATATTTTAAATATATTTATTTAATAATCAGGAGGACATTAATGATAGGGATTAATTAAATAAATGAGGCTTTATTTAATTATGAGATGACTTTGATAATTAGTGACATATTTAGATAAATAAATAAGATTTATTTATTTAATAATCATGAAGAATGAGAAATTATGAATTAATTAAATAATTATAAAATATTTAATTAATAGTTGAATTTGGGTTAGAAACATAATTAAAATGTTATAATCATGTTATGACGAAAGGTGGTAAAATAGTGGTCGCAGGCCTAAGTCATTTTTAGGTGTCTACAGATACAAATAATTTAACATTATAGAGGGACGATATTTTCACTTGGTAAAGGTAGCTTTGAGCCTGAACATGAAATATTCACTAAGATTTATAGTAATATAATGATGTAGTTGCATGAAATTGTGAAGACTTTAAGGTTTTTGACCCAATCCTCATGTAACATACCATTGAAATGAAACCTACTATAAAACATGAGAAACAAAAATAAAGGCATGTAAATGCTAATATTAAGCCCCTAATGAGGAAGGAATTAACCAAACTCATAAAAGCTAACATAATTTTTTTTATCATGTATTCCTCTTGAGTTTCTAACCTTGTCCTTCTAAGAAAAAAAGAATGGGGAAATAATACTGTGTAGATTTTAGAGACCTTAATAGGGATTTATTAAAATAACATTATCCCTTTCCCTCCATGGAATAGATCCTACAACAAAATTGTGGTTCCAAAAGGTTTTACTTCCTTGATGGTTAATCTGGCTATAATCAGGTTCTAATCCAAGAATTAGATTAATACAAGACTTCCTTCACCACTAAATTGGGAAAATATGCATATTGTAAGATTTCTTTTGATTTGAAAAATGTTCATGCTACCTTTTAGAGGGAAATAGATATGGATTTCATAGGGTTCCTAATAGAGTTTTTTATCATCTATCTTGATGATATTAAAGTAATTTTAAAGCATGTAGAAGACCATTTTGATCATTTGGAAAGAGTCTTCAAGAAAATTAGGGAGTACGATATTTGCCTAAATCTAAAAAAGTGTTTATTTTCCACATACCAAGGTAAGTTGTTGGGACATATAGTGTCCAAAGAGGTTCTAAAAATAGATCCATAAAGAGTGGAAAATATTGTATCAATCCCACTCCCAAGCCACAAAAAAGGACTACAAAGCTTCCTTAAAATAATCAACTTCATAAGGAGATTCATCCCTAATATTGCAACCTTAGTAAAGCCTCTCACCTTCATGATAAAAAGGAATATAGTATTTAGTTGGACGAAACAAGGGAAATATAACTTTGAGGCTATCAAAAAATAAATTGCTCAGACCCCCACCCTTGTCAATTCCAAATATGACATCTACTTAATTATTTACACTTTTGGAGTCCAAGAGCAAGAATATCAACTATCTTGACACAACTAAGCAATGAAAATATTGAGCAAACTATTTCCTTATTTAGTGAAGGATTGAAATATTATGAACTCAAGTATAACTATGTTGAAAAAAACATCCTTGGTGATGTTAAAGAATTGAAAAATTTAGGCACATTCTTTATAACAACACGACCCAATTGATGGTCCCCCACACCAACATCAAAAAATATTTTTTGAGTAGAGATTGTTGGAATAATCACCAGCATCTCCCTTTAGATTTAGGACATGGACTAACCACCTCCTGTGGATCCATTTATCTCTAGAATTTGTATCAAGCTTTAACTGGTTGATCTTTTGATGCAATGAAAAATGTGTTCCAATAAATGGTACCAGAGTCGTGGTCGTGGGCTTGAATCCCCTCGGTAACAACAAGGGAGGATTTTTGGACTAGTCACCAATATCTCCTTGTTGTGCAGTTTTTGCACACATGCCCCACTGAAGGTGGGGACCCTCTTTTTTTTCTCTTTTTGGTGTTTTTTCCCTTCTTTTTGGTGGTTTTCGCTTGTTTGGGCTCGTGCTTTAATATCCATCTTGCTAATTAGAGTGTCACACTTGTGCATTCTATTGAAAATCTTGAGTTTTGAATTCATTCCGGAGTTTTTATTGCTTTCGGGAAAATCCGCCTGGGCCGGATTCTCCCTGTCCTCTTTCGATGTCCGAAGGTTACTGCTTTTGACCCCATTTTCAGGAAAATCCGCATGGTCTGGATTTCCCCAAAGTCTGTCCCGTTGTCGAATCCCCAGGTTTTCGTGGTCATGGCTATCTTGTCGACCGCATTAATGGCGTTTGTGTGAGTGTTTTGGGGCTTTGATATATTGGATTTTGGGAGGTAGTTGATGATTTGAAGCTTGTTCATTTTCTATCATTTGAGCTTGAGTCTTGGAGCTTTTGGTGTCTTGTTGGATTGTGATTTTTAGGGCTGTTTTGACTGTTGCATTGGAATCTCATGTGCGTGGATTATATCCCACTCATGTTTGACGGTTATCTATTGGCATCACTAGTTCCAGTCCTTGCACTCCCATGGTATGTTGATATGTTCCTTTACTCTGTTGATTTCAAATTGCTTCACTTTATTTGCTTCCTAGTCCTTCATGATTTCTTGACTTCCTTGGGTATGCACGTCATCATTGGGAAATTTTGGGGTTTTGTATTGTTGTACCAATCCATTTGGTTGGTCATTGATGATTACTCTTGGTCTGATATTGCTTCTTGTTTGGGCATTTGAATGCATTGGTTTTAAACTCTCTATTCTGGTGTGTGAGCAAGTCGTGCCTAGTTCTATGTGTTTTCATGGTAGACATTTTTAGGGTTCCTAACCTAGGGCCTGGCCATCCTCCTCAAATTGCTGAGAGGAGTGTTTTAAGTTCATGTTTCATCCATTAGAGGTCTAGGTTAGGCCGTTGTTGAAGTACAGACCTTAGATCTGGAGTTGTTTGAGTCATTTTGGTGAAAGTAAGAAGTCATGGATGGGTTCAGGTTTTTGAGGTCCTCGTGGAATTCCGCTTCCCCTAGATTTCCTCGACTTTTCTTATTCTTTCTCTTTTACCACCTTTTCCAGGATTTTGTCTGTCTCACCAAAATCCACTTCCTCCGGATTTTCCTGGTGTCTGCGGTTGGTTTGTTTTGCTAATTTGATGCTTTAATAATGTTATATCTAGTTTTTTCCAAAATCCACTTTTTTCAATTTTTCCCAGACGTTCCATGTCTCCTACTTTTTCTCGGGTTAGTTATAATTGTTGTTGTTTTTGCAAAAATCTGTCTCTGGTGGATTCTTCTGAGTTTTCTACGAAAATGTTGAATTTAATGATTAGGAGAAATCTATTTATTGATGATGTCTTTGATTGATTAAATGAGCTTATGCTAAATGTTTCTAATGTTATTCCTTGGTTAATTGATGGATTAAAATGTTGTTATGGGATTGTACATGCTTGGTTCACTGGAATCCACCTGGTTCGGATTTTCTCGAAAGTTCTCACCAGGATGGAATCCGCAAGGGGGGCTAAATCTCGAACTTTGAGGTAATAATTTCCTGCACTTGTTGTTTCTTGTGGATATGATTGTGGTAATCTTTATGTGTTTATAGGCAGGATCAGGATAGGATGTTGCTAGTCGAGGCAAGGGGAAGGCATCAGATCCAAGCGTAGAGACTTTTGCCATCTCAGATGCAGAAAAAGTAAAATTGGACATAAGCAGTCAGATTCCTGAGAGCAAGCTGACCTCAATTTGGTCAAGAATTATAGACACCAACATAGGCATGTGGGACTATGAGGAATTTAAGGCTGGGATGTCTGCACCGAGTCCTCCTCCATTGGCTAGAAGAACGGTAGACTTTGGATTAGCTCATGTGGCAGGTTTCCCTTCCATGGTGCAATGCTATGAGTTAGTGCTAGAGTGTGCCATAAATTATGATAAGGGGACACTTAGGATAATTGGTCCCCAGGGAAGAGTTCTAGAAGGCTTCAGTCCTATATCCATTGCTGCAACCTTTGACATGCCTGATAGGTCCCATGTGGTGGCCTTTGACATGGATGGTGCCAAGAAATATTATGAGGAGAATATAGTTAAGTCTCAGCAGGTGATCAACTCTTGGTTAGAGAAGCCTAAATCCCATTTCTCCAAGTTTCCTAAGCAACTATTCAAGCTTAAGTTTAAGAGAGAGTACTAAAATGTCATCACTCTTCTTAGCAGGTTGGTGGGATTGAAGAGTACAGGTGTGTTCGAGACTTGGATGTTCAATGTGATTGCTAGAATGGAGCAAGGAATTGACTATCATTGGGCAGGTATCATTAGTGTTGTGATACATGAGTAGTTATACAATGTCTTGCAAACCAAGACTTTTACCATGACCTCCTACCTAGTGTATTCATTGGCCAGACTTCACCCATACAAGGGGTTGAGCACTAGGGGTACCTTTGGGTAGGATGCCATATATGAGGTATATCCATAGTTGCACCTAACTGGAGGGAGCTACAGGAGGTCAAATGATTCTTTCACAATGCACATCACTGGATTGCTCCAAGGTGCATAGCATATGAGAATCTCTGGCAAGGAAAAGGAATTGATAAAGAGATATGGAGCATGGTTTATCCAATACCCAACTTTCTCATACATCAGGATTGATGGTTTTCAAAGGGATCCTTACCGACTCCCTAGATACCCTACTGATCATGTCATATTGTTGGAAGTCACTAGGCAGATTTGTGAATTCGACAATGTTTTGAAGGGAGAAATGCACAAGACAGGTTTTGGGAATGATTTTCCCTTGAAGATAGAAATGGGCGAGGTATATCCTTCTATTTAGTCTGCTCATGCTTCTGAGGAGGAGATGAGTACTTCAGGTCTCTCTTTCCATTCCAAGAGAGTGAGGTTTGACATCATTGGTGAAGCATGGAAGAAGGCCAACAAGGAATATAGCCATAAGGTCAGTGTTGAAGATTACTGGGTTAACCTTGCTGATGAGTTTGAGGTAAGAAGAGGAAGTTCTCCAAACTTCTAGTGGATTTGATAAGGTTGTACAATGTGAGGGTCATCCCTGATCAGGTGGAAGAGGACAAAAACCTAATCTAGGGTCATGTTTATGAGGCAATGAAGGATAAGTCGGTTGGGGAAGTTGATTGGTTAGAGGAAGAAAAGAATTAGTTAGACCAAGAAATGGCCCCGGTGATCAAATACACCAAGATGCGGTTGAAACACAAGATCCTGGAATTGGAGAGTGAGGGTATTCCATGTACCTATGATCTGATGGATGACTTAGAGTCTCACTCTGCTTCTAAGGAGTCACTTGAACCAGATCCTAAGGGCAAAGAAAAGGTGGATTCTCCTTTCAGAATCTAGGTTAGAGATGTTCAATTTGACAAGGCTGCAAAGGTAAGTAAATAGAGAAAGCCTATTGCTAAGAAGAGAAGACATGTATCTAAAAAAGAAGTTAAAAAGAATAAGGAAAGATGAAGAGGAGGTGGAATCTTCTCCTCCATTGATGAAGAGAAGAAGGATTACAAAACTATCACAGAAGGTGGAGGAGGCTCCTAAAGTTGATAGGGCAAGTGAGCCACCAGTGGTAGAGGTGGAAAGCTCAGGGGTAAAAACAAAAGTATACATGAGGAGGTCAAGGACTCCTTCCCCAAGGGATATTGCAACAAAGGATAATGTTTCAGTGAGTATTTCTATTGTTGAACAAGTGAGTGTCTCCATTCCTCAAGATGCTGATAGCACACAGGAGGAACCAAAGAAGGATGAAGATCCTAAGGATTTAGGTGAAGATGAATTTCAAGAAGGGGACCTCTATAATGTAGAGGTAGAGATTAATAAGGTAGTACAATCCCCCTTGGTGGAATATGCATACTCACCTATGAGGGAACAAGTGAACAAGTCTCCTCAAAAGGAGGAGGAAATACCAGTGATGGACCCTTCACCAACACGGGTTGTGGTGGAGGAACAACTGCAGGAGAAGGAGAATCCAGTCATGGATATTCCTATGGTGCCAAGTATTGAAAAGGATGCAACTGAGGGTCAACAAGAATAGGAACAAGATGGGAAAAATATAGTGCCTACCGGGTCTACTATTCCAGACT
Organism: Sequoiadendron giganteum; assembly: GCA_007115665.2. Lineage (NCBI taxonomy): Eukaryota > Viridiplantae > Streptophyta > Pinopsida > Cupressales > Cupressaceae > Sequoiadendron > Sequoiadendron giganteum. The sequence goes on from CM021105.1 coordinate 306,667,018, forward strand.
GGCTAGAGAAAGGGTTGAAGAGAAAAATGGTGATAGTGGAGGATTCTCCTCCTAATTGGGATGCCCTTATGGCTAATGTAGAAAAGAAAAAAACTAAGAAGAGGGCTAGGGTTGTGTCTCGGATTGAAAGAGATGGGCTGGGTAATAGAGTGGCTCACATTGCTACCCTTATTCCAAACAAAGATAGAGACAATGTGATTGCCCAGGATTATCAGGTGCAAACTGTTGACTTAGGGCATGCTACTATGGAGCAGGATATTGAAGAATATGAAGGCTCCAGTGCAGTGATCGTGGGTAGGTTGAAGAAGGTTGTGCAAACAAGGCATGAGTTAGAGAGAGAGAATGAGAAATTTAAGAAGTACTTGCAAGAGTTGATGAAACCCTTGCAAGCTATTGGCTCTTCCTCCTCTGCTGTAGGTTTCTTGCCTCAGGAGACAATCTCTAAACTTGAGAAGATGAAGGGCACCATACATGCTACAGTTGCCTAGTTGCAGAGTGTTCAAACCAAAAGTGATGATGCTATTAAGGACATTTTATCAATTGGAGGTGATGCAATGAGATCAATAGATTGGTTGAAGGTTGTATTAGCCTAGGATAATGTGGATACTGACCTCCTACTGCAGAAGGCCACTACAATCATGGGATTCAATGAAGATAAATTTGTAAAGTGTGGGATTCTTTCTTTTCCAAGGGTTTTTGAACCTTGGGAATGGTTTGAAACCTCACAAATGAGGCAAAAGGCCTTGAAAAAGATCCATAAACAGGCAAGGCAGATTGAGGACACTTTGACCAGTATCCATGAGAAATGTATTTCATTCTTTGAGGTCATGACTGGAAGGAAGAGGTTTTCTCCGAAGCATCTCAATTTGGAGCAGCTTAGGAAATGGTGGAGAGATGTGTATTCTCCAGTCAGTGAAGGGACAATTACTGGGCATCAGCTTGATAATGCTGCAACTTATATTGTAGTCATGGACAGATACTTGACTAACAGGGCCGATTGGGATGGTACAGTTAGGCAGGCAAGAGAGGATATTAGGTCCCTTGAAAGAAGGATTAGGGTTTTGCCTATGCCACCTATTGTTGAGCTGGATAGAGTGTTGTTGGCCATACATGGTGAGGAAGATCGAGCTAAAGACAAGGATGGGGAGTGACTATATATGGTTATATTGAGATTTTTGCTTCCATTATTCACATGTATTGGGCTGACCTTTTTGGTATCTTGGCAGTTTTGGATGAAATTGGTGCCATTGGCACATTTCATAATGTTCGAATATCTTTGAGGTTGACCTCTTGTAGGTCATGGTTTTATTGTAAAAATTATCTTTTGGGATGACCTATCTTAGGGATTCTCTATAAAAATAGGCATGTTGATTCATTTGAAATAGAATCAATAGATGGGAATATAGAAGGATAGAGATAGAGAGGTAATATATAAGTGATATTAGAGTCAATTAGGGTTTATTATCAAGCAAGTGTTGTAACAAAAAATTGGAGTTGTTGTGATTTGGTATCTATTTTGTGGAGTTTTCATCTGGCATGGTTCTTGTTATTCTATCTTTCCAATTGCTTATAAGTTTATGGTTAAATGGTTTGATAATGCTTAGAGTTTCATGTTTGAAATGTTTGCAGTGATCTATAGTCCATACTTTTTGCAGCTAGCTGATTGTTAGCTTCTTTGCAAAGTTAGCCTGGACTTAAAATTTTGCTTAGTTTAGTTATAAGGGTTTGTTCAACTGAATTGCAATAAGGATTGGTTGAATGAATGTTTATGATTTGAAAATATTTAAATACCTTAGAATATTGCACTATTTCTATGAAATTACAGATTCATTTGAGTCAAGCAGAAAGTAGTTTATGAGAGATCGGTCCATTTTGAGCATTTTACCTTTTGGAATTTTCAATCTTAGGGTTAGAAGTAGTCTTAGAATCATCTCTGAAACCTTTATCTTTTTTTGTTTCTTTATTATCAGGGTTTCAATCAAGTTTCAAATTATCAATTTATTGTTTAGGTCTAGTGAATTCAAAGTTCAGTGTTTGCTCCTAGTAAGGACCCTTTGTGATTACTAGCATTTTCACATTATCTCCGAGTTGTTTTATTTGCATAGTCAAGAATTGACATTAGAGACCTTGGGGTTAGCTCTTTTACCATAGAGATTTACCTTTCAAGAGAGATAGGATATCATACTCTATCTGAATTGTTGCTATGCAAAGACCACCATCAATAGATTGGTGCTAGAAGGAGGGCCTTTGAACAAGCAAACTAGAGCGTTTCTTAAATGCCATCTCTCTTGAGAGGCTTAGAAGAAGAACTAGATCAACTCCAGGAGGAGAATAATTTCAAGAGTTAAAAGCCCCTACTAGGTCAAAAAGGACTAGAGGAGGGGAAGAATCATCATCAGCTCAGCCACTCCCATCATCTCCATCATCCTCATCTTCATCTGACTTTGAGGGAATTCCCATTCCATAGCCACAACCTGTCATAAATCAGCCATTACCACCCCCACCTCCACCAATGGATTTTCTTGCTAATAATCCATCCCCACTGATCTTTAATAATTACAATGTTATGCCCAAGAACCCTGAGCACTTTTGCTCTAAGTTTCATATTCATGATCCCAATAGGACAACAGAAGAACACATTAGGATTTTTCAGACTTGTCTAAGGGATAGAGGAATTAACCATGAGGATGTTGCATGTAGGTTGTTCCCTTATTCTCTAGGAGAAGAGACCTTTTATTGGTACAATCACTTACCCACTGCTTCCATTCATAATTGGACTGAATTGGAAACTACATTTTTGTAGAAGTTCAAGATTCCCATTAGTGCCAATGAGTTGTACTTATAATTTATTGGGGTAAAAAGAGAAATTAAAGAATCTTTAGGGTCATTCAATGATAGGTTCCATCGAGCATATACTAGACTTTAGGCACCTTATGCTAGAAATGAAAATATTGCTTTGGAAGTTTACCTTGAAGCCTTGGATAGCCTTATAGCTACCTTCCTTAAACAAAGGACTAATCCTCTGAATACCTTGCTCACTACATATGTGGAGGTAGTAAAGGTTAGTACAGACTTGAGGAAACATTTATCAGGACCTTTGCCTTCTCTGGGACCTGCAGCTCACCCTAGACAAATTCAAGCCCTTAACCAGGCTTTAACTAGTCATACTCCAATCATGAATCCAATACCCTCATCACCTTTGGTTCCTCATCCAGGTCCACCTTTAAATCAATCTCAACCTATGACTTCATATCTGCAACAAAGAGCTAATCAACCCCTTCATCATCAACAAGCTAGTTTTCCTACATACTTGCAGAATTTAGAAGTCTTGAATCAGGCTATTGGTTTTGGAAACATACCTGGATATCCTTCTGGTGGAAATTCAGCACCACCTAACAGTCTGGATAAGGAAAGGTTGGATGAATTATCTGAACAAGTGAAAAGGTTGAATACGGAGGTGACTTATTTAAGAAATCAGAATAGCCAGCTTCAGGCTACCTAGAAGAATATACAATCTAACTATGGCAGGGAAAACATGAACTTTGAAAGAGGTCAATACTTTGACTGAAATCAAAATTATGATAGAGGGCAAGGTTCTGGTCATAATTTTGATAGAAGACAAGGTCCTAGTCATAATTTCGATAGAAATAAACAAGGAGGAAAAGGATTTGATAGAGGACAACAACCTAGGCAGAATAGGTCTTGGAATACTGGACCAGATAATGGAGGGATTCCTACTCCCTTGGATCAACCTACTATTCGAGAGAAGCCTCTGAATGGTGTATACTTAGCAGAATCAGCTTTATCTGGGTGGTGCAGGCTCCATAAAACAAGTCAACGCTCTAAATTAGATTGTGCCGAATTTCAGACCACAACTTCCATTTTTTAGTATGAAGTAGAAAATAATTCCACTAGACAAGAAATTGTACCTTCAAATCCATATGATTCTCCAGTACTGGTACTTAATCATGCCCCATTCCCCAAAGGTGAGGAAAATGAACCAGAAGAAGTATCTATTACAGAGGATGAGGTGGAGCAGGTGTTAAATGAAGATGATATTTCCTAGTTGTTTAATGAGGAAAATGAGAATGATAATGGCTATTTGGATGAGGAAGAAGTTAGTGTTGAAGAAGTTCAGATGTTTCAACAACCAGCAAAGAAATTTGATTTAAGGAATAGGCCTAATAGAGGTCCACAGTTTGGAGGTCGTTTCACTACTTCGATCCCTCCTAACAATTTTAACACTCCACCAGATCCACAAGCGAGTAATAATCCACCCTATCCTCATGTGCCAACACAGTACTTGCCAAAGGGAAACAATGTTGAAGTATCCAAGGATAAGCAGGCCAGTGGCTATAAGGAGGCCCATGCTGACCTGAATATGGAGCAACTGGGTGAATATGTGACTAAAGAGTTCAAGAAAGTAAAGGTAAGTCTTTTTTCCTTTGAATTATTAAGAATTCCTATTGTTAGGTGTAATGACGATTTAATTTTCCTACAAGACAAATCACTTGATTAGTTGTACCTACAAGTTAAATAAACATCATACAATAGAATGCAAAGGAATAATCATAAGAAAAAGAAGAACTTGGAAAGATCTCACCCATTTAATACTCCATGTCTAACTTCTATTGCACCTCCTCAAGCTTTGGAATGATGGATGCCCTCATATTTGTGGGTGAGCAACTCTATATGCCTAGCCTCTATAAAGCCTTTGAAGGATTTAAATTACTAAACTATGCAACTAGAAACTCAATCCTATTATTGAAAATAGTAAATAAAAGTCTATGATATCAAGAATGCCTATATCAAAAGTCTATTAAGTAAATGATCATGGATCCGAAAATGAGATCAAGATTGTCATTTTATAGAAAATGCAATCTTGAATGGACAGTCAAGATGAGAGCTTTAAGGAATGCCCTAGAATCAAAGGTCAAGATTCAATAAGGAAACTCTCAATTAGGGTTAGGGAAAAATACCCATATGTGTGAATAAGATTTAATTAAATGAATTAAATCAAGACTGAATGTGACAGTGGAGATGAAATTAGTAAAAATCAGAAGACAAGAGGATGGGATTTTAGAAAATCAATAATTTTAGAAATTACTTGATTTGTAGAAGAATACTTCTATTTTGAATTAAATTAAATCAAAATAGGGATTTTGCGAGATAACAAGTAATTGATTTTTGAAATTAATTACTAAATGAAGAATCAGTTAAGTATGTGAGATATTTTTAAATGATTTGTTTTATTTAAAAATATAAAAGTGTCACATGCCTTAATTAAATAATTAAAAATAATTATTTAATTTAGAAGAAGTATTTAATTAATTAAATAAATTAATGAATTTATTTAATTAAGAGAGGATTTAGGAATTTGTGACATATTAAATAGATATATTAAAATATATTAATTTAATAATCAGGAGGACATTAATGATAAGGATGAATTAAATAAATAAGATTTTATTTAATCACAAGAAGACTTTGATAATTAGTGACGTTATTAAATAAATAAGATTTAATTACTTAATAATTATGAAGAATGAGAGATTGTGAATTAATTAAATAATTATAAATTATTTAATTAATAGTTGAATGTGGGTTAGAAACATAATTAAAATGTTATAATCATGTCCTGACGAAAAGTGGTAAAATAGTGCTTGCAGGTCTTGGTCATTTTTATGTGTCTACATTTGCCCCTCTTTGTCATAATGCAGCTTGTCACATTGTGGCAAAGAAAACAAGTCCAGAATATGCCCCAGCGGAGGTATGGAGTGCCTATGCCCCCTTGGGAAATTTTTTGAATTTCAACCCTAGGTCAGAAAAATTTGGAAAATTTCCCGAATAGTCAAATTAATGACAAGAAAAGTGATGGCGCGATCCGATTTAGAAACGAAGAATGTTAAGGTAGCCAAAATGCCAGTCAAAGGTGGTCAAATGAGCCTCCAGTAGGACCTACTAAGTCAAAACCCTAATTTTCAGCCTATAAATAGGTTGAAAAGGTCAATCCAAATGTCATTTTCTCATTTTGCATATAGAAATTTCAGAAACCAGAGCTCTGAGAGACAATGGTGATTCTGACGACTACACACCGTGGATATTGCGTGTGCACATTCCAACGACCTGAGGGCGCAGGGGCACTGGTAAGTACCCCATCCAACTTGTCAAATTTTAATTTATTGCATTTATTAGGGTTTAATGGAGGGAAAACAATTGCGGTGCAACAAAAATGCTATCGCAAAAGCCGCAAATGCCTTCGCGTTCTTCGCATTTGATTGCATCGCGACGCAAGTGCAACGGGTAAACTAGGTTTTTTGTGCGATTGCACATTTGCTAGGGTGAACGACGTAATTGCCTTTTTGTGATGCATTCAAGAAATTTGCGATGCATTTGAACATTTACGATGCAATTGACAAGCATAACAATGCATTCGTTGTTAGATCGCGCAGGTGCTAGTCAAAACAACGCATTTGATATATTGCACCACATTTGTCTTGTGTAGAGCGGCAATTGAAAAATTCTGACGCATTTGTGGTCAATGCGACGTAATTGAAGTTGACCAAAGTTGAATTTTTTTTGACCTTGTGCTGAGATTAACTTTTATGTACCCTTGACTTGCCAGTAGTATAGAACTTTCCATAATGCTTCTCAATATGTTCTAATCCTTGCCCTTTCCTTATGCAGAGTTGGCTTGTGCCCATCTATACCTAGGAGTTCCAACTAGTGACATGCTTTTAGAGATCATCTCAGTAGTAGATAGAGACAGTGATTGATGGCCCTAGGCCTATACCATGTTACCTACATGCCCATTATTTGGGCAAATAGAGGTTTGCTAATAGCTCTTTGTGAGAGGTGGCATTCTGAGACCTGCTCATTCCACCTGCCTATTGGAGAGGCGACTGTGACTTTGGAGGATGTTTATCACATTCTCCGCATTTTGATCAGCAGAGAGAGGGTGGTCTATGATCCAAACTGAGGGAAACATGTCTTGATAGAGAGGTATGAGGGTATCGATGGTGCACAGTTGGCTCTGGACAGTTATGAGATCGGTTGGGATGTTGTAGTCGACCGATTTCCTAGGTTCGATGCCATACTCATGACCTTTATTGCCGGATTACTGATTCCAAATCGTCGTGGTCATAGATTTCCCATTGGATGGGGGGATGTTCTTGTTCTCATGAGATCATAGAGGACTGTTTTCGCTTGGGGGCCATGCTTGTTGGCCATGTTATACCATCAGTTGCATGAGTTAGTTTACCATTAGGGTCATAGTATCAGTTGTGGGACCACCTTACTCATGATTTGGGTATGGGAGTGCATTCCCGTGTTTTGATTGCCAGTATAGATGCAGTAGTTGGGTGATGGGATGCCATACATTTATCTGTATGCAGGATCAGTTAGCCAGACTCGTGTTGGAGATACCGGGTACTAGCGTCATCAGATTGACTCATGTTGGAGATACTAGGTACTAGCATCATCGGATTGACACCTGGCGGCAGGTTCATAGGCCCATCCCTTTGACAAATCCAGATGGTCCACCGCCGATTGATCATAGATCAATCATTCCATGGGTTCCAAGGAGAGGGCAGGGTGGTAGAGACGGAGGGAGAGACAGCAAAGGTGCTAGGTGGAGAGATGGAGGCAGGGCCGAAGGCTGAGACGGGGGAGGTGGGGGAGGTGGGGGAGGTGGAGGTGTGGGAGATGATGGAGGTGGAGGACATGGAGGAGGTGTGGGAGATGGTAGGGGTGCCAGGAGGAGGAGAGATGACCGAGGGTGGAGGCAACCCAGGAGAGTGAGGTAGAGAGTGGGTGGTGTACCATTATCACCCATTCGGGAGGAGGGGGAGGAGAGAGAGCCGAAGGCGAGAGCCGAGGAGGAGGTGGAGGTGGAGGTGGAGGTGGTGGTCGAGGAGGAGGTGGAGGTGGTGGTTGAGGAGGAGGTGGAGGTGGCGGTGGAGGAGTGAGTAGAGGTGGATCCACTTGTTGGGGGACACCCTCTTGACATAGATGTGGAGGAAAACTGGTCCGAGGGGGAGAGAGATGAGGAGGAGGACGAGGCATATCAACGACTATGGGAGCACATGATCTTCGGAGATGATGAGGGTGACAGATCACCCATTTTTCTCGCGGATGCCACAATTGACCAGAGCATCACTGATCTTTAGAGTAGACTAGATGTGGCCTTGTCTCAGAACAAGGTCCTAGCAGCAGAGTTAGAGGTCACCCGAGTTGCTAGGGATTAGGTCATCATTTGGCAATAGGAGTCAGAGTGGTGGGTTTCAGAGTTTGCAGAGTTATGCTTTGGGCCGACAGGGGATATGGCTTGGGAGTTAGCTAGGATGGTAGAGAGCAGGGGCTGGTACAAGGCACTATATGAGTAGGTAGTTCCACCTGACAGATGGGACCCAGGGTTGTCTCGATCCTACAGTAGGATAGGTAGTGGCAACCGGACACACAACAACAAGTCACATAGCAGTAGTCACACCAGTGCTAGAGGATCTACAACATCAGGGTAGTCATCAGGCCACAGATCTCATAGTTCCCACAAGCATTCATCAGGGCACAGTCATAGGTCGGAGCATGGTCATAGGTCAGTGTCCTCAAGGCAGCAGACAGAGTAGAGTTAGCCACTTGTTACTAATCCCACGGGACCTCAGAGTGAGACACTGGAGAGGACACCCATTCAGTTCACTATTCACCTGATGACTTAGCCGAAGCTACCTCCCAGTTCACCTTCATGAGATGGAGGAGGGCCATCTTAGGAATTGCTTTAGACACGTGTATATTTTGATATTCGAGCCTACGAGCTCTATTTTTGGGATATCATATGACTTTATCCTATGAAATTACATGTTTTTGAGAGTATATATATGCAATGCAGTTTTGATGTGGCCTATATGATTTTGTGCGTTATGGTATTCTAATGTTTTATGAGATGCTTATGTGATGCTTTTATGATGCTTATGAGATGTATGGGTATTATGGTTATGTTTATGAATGCAATTATGGATGTGGTTATGTATGCATTAATGTGATGATGATGTGATTGCGATATGTTAATGCAAATGTTTCTTTATGATGCTTATATGTTGATGAAAATGATGGTCTTATGAATGGATGTAAATGATAGCATTTATGCAATGTGAATTATGGTATTTGATATACGCAAATGTGAATATGAAATTCTCATGAAATTTTTTTGCAACTTTTTTTTTGTATGTCACCGGATATCATCAGAGGAAGAGAGAAAAGAAGAGGAAGAGCGATGTTAGTGCAGAAATTAAAAATCCTTCAAAGCTTTGCGATAGTGCTATTCTAGTTGTTTCTCTTTAATCATCATTGGCAAAAAATGTCATGATGGTCGACAAACACTATGACATGACATAGATCAATAGTGTGCAAGGTCGAACCATCACTTAGATCAATAGTCGCATACAAAGGATGATCATGACTCATGCAAGGAACAAAATTGCCCTTAGTCACTTTATCATGACCAACCGCCAGAAAAACCAAACTAATCGTGAGACGTCATTGTTTCTCTAAATCTTGATGATAGGACATCCTTGAGAAATTAGCCACATGATAGTAAAAATAGACAGTAAAATCCTCGTACTACGTCATTGCTTCTCTAAATCCTGAAGTCAGGACATCCTAGAGAAACTAATAGTAGAGTGATAAGCAGACAAGGATAATCATCATGATATGTTGTGGTTCCTAAGACATAAGGAACTAATATCATGATAATCATCAAAAGACAGAAAATTTTTTGCCAAGTGTTTTAATGTCAAATGTTTGTCAAATGTCAAGCGATATCAAATTCAGGAAGGACACATCCTGAATGATGTTGATATCTAGGAAATCGATTCTTGGAGTTAGGAGAATCTATCAAAATTCTAGATGATGATGATGATGCTTAGGAATGACACATCCAAAAGCATAAAGAAGTGACGAGAGTTTCTTTTCAGAAGGACACATCTGAAGAAGTGCTCAAAATTTTGCCATGATAAATTGCCTTGATATGATTTTGACTGAAAGTGTTTGACGGAATAGATTTCTGATAGACTGATAGTTCAAGATTGACAAAAGATTTGATTGATTCAAAGATAGTTTGCCATGTGTGAATGTGTATTGCCATGAACCCTAATGGACTGACCTAGTGCGGCCTTGGGGGTCCATCGATTGATGGCCTTGCCTACGTCATGCACTTAGAGACCTCGTAGTTCGACATGACCAATGACATTGTCCAAAGGATAGAAGTTTGAATCATGATTTATTTTGCAACAAACCTAGAAGGACTAACCTAATGTCTCGAGGATTCAAAGATGAATCTTGCCTACGTAGCAAATGCATAGAGACAATGTAGTTTGGACGAGGACGAAGATTAAATGACGTAATCAATTGAATTGATCAGATTGAGATTGACTTTGACTCTAATTTTGGGATTTTGACATTGATTTGGATGTTTTTGTATTTTCTCAAGATGCTTTCTGATTTTTAGGTACTTTTTCAGGACTTTTTTAGATTTTTAGGATTTTTTCAAGACTTTTTAAGAATGCAGGATCATGTGTGGTACCCACTGTAGTTACATGATAAAGTTCTTGCCCCCAGACAGGTCGTGGAATACCCAAGTTCAATGATATGGAGATAGGTAGATGCAAGGTAAAGGTAAGGATATGCAAGGAATGATGTCAACCAAATGTTAACCATGGTCGGAATTGACAGGACTTAGGACGGATGTCGTGAATGTGTCGGGTTTTTGTGATTATGACAAATGGGTAAAGGTCGATTTGAGTAACAGTAGATGGCGAAGCAATGATTGACTATGCATGGTGCCTGTTTGCCAGGTTTTCACCATGGTACTTATCCAAAGCACCTATTTGCTAGGTTTTCACTATTGGATGAGTTCATTTCTCTTTACTATTTTTGCCATTTTTTGACTTTTTTGGTGTCACCAAGACGCCTGTTTGCTAGGTTTTCATCAAGGGACGATTTTTTTATATTTTTCAAATTTTTTTGTATTTTGTAGGTTTTCAGCTCAATTTTCTGATGCTATGTGTAGAACTTTCTCAAATGTAAATTGTTGATAGGTTCTATCAGCTGTTCTCCATCAGGTGTGGCCAACTGATAAGCTCTAGAACCAAATGTGGTAGTAATGATATAAGGACAAAGCTAATTAGCCTCAAAATTACCAGGCTTTTCCCGCTCCGCCTAATTTTTGGGGTTCTGCATGAGAACCAAGTCACTGATTTCAAACTTTCGCACCATGAATCTTTTGTTATAACTTCAGCAGAGACGATTTTGATATGCCTATAGATGATTTAAGGCATTTTATCATCTTTCTTGTAGCATTTCTAGCTCATGGAGACGAGTATGTCTGTACTCTTCATCATCAATCATTCCTTTCAAAGAGACTTAGAGAGAAGGAATTTTGACCTCGATGGGTAATATGGCCTTAGATCTGTAGACCAGGGAAAATGGAGTGGCTCCAGTGGGGGTACGAATGCTAGTATGATAAGCTCATAAAGCAGGATTAAGTTGTAGGTGCCAATCTCGACTAGCGTCGTTGACGGTCTTCTTCAGAATGCGAAGAATTATTTTGTTGGACACCTCAGATTGGTTGTTACCTTGTGGGTAGTATGGAGTGGAAAAATGGTGTTGGATGTGGAATCGCTCACAGAGTTCATGAACGTCCTAATTTTTGAATGGACTGTCGTTATCTGTGATGATGGATTGTGGGACACCATACCAAAAAATGATGTAATTCAGGATAAACTTGGATATTTGTTTACTGGTGATGTAAGTGAGAGGAACGGCTTTGATCCACTTAGTAAAATACTTAGTGGCGGTGATTATGAATTTATGGCCATTAGATGAGGAAGGATGGATCTCTCCCACGAGGTCGAGTCCCCATTGTGCAAAAGGCCATGGAGAAGTGATAGGTCTTAATTCCTATGCAGGTGCATGAATCAGGTCACTATCTACCTGGAATTTTTGACATGTTTTGACAAACTAAAGAGCATCCTTTTTAAATGTCAGCCAGTAGTATCCTAGTCTGGTGACTTTCCTAACTAAGGTTGGACCACTCGAATGAGATCCACATATACCCTCATGTACTTCTCGTAAAGTCATTTGGGCTTCATTAGTGTCGAGACAATGAAGAAGGGTGTTATCAAAGCCACGACGTATAAGGTGTCACTGACGATGGTAAGTCTAGCCGCTTTTCGGATAAAGGATTTTCTTTGGTTGTTAGACAGGTTGGGTGGGAGGGTTTGGGATTTAATATAGTCGTATATGTCTTGATACCAAGGTGAACTAGGACCAACAATCTCGCACACCATTTCAGACTCTAGAATATCGTATGTAGGAATCAACAGCTATTCCACTAAGAATTCAAATTGTGACACATTCTTAGGGATGTCTAGGAGAGATCCAATGGTAGCCATTGCATCAGCTACTTTATTTTGTGTCCTCGAGATTTTTTCAAATGCAATCATTTTGAAATACCTCAAGAAACTATCCACCATTCTTTTGTAGGGAAGAAACTTCTCATCTTATGTGTCATAGTCATCATTCACTTGATTGATGACCAATTGAGAATCTTCAAATACGAGCAATGTCTAAATTTTCCATTTGATTGCTATCTTGAGACCTATGACCAATGCCTCGTATTCTGCAATATTATTTGTACAAGGGAAAGAAATCCGAAATGATTTAGGAATTGAATCCCCTTGTGGTGTGATAAATAATATGCCAGCTCCTGAGCCGTGACCAGTGTGGGATCCATCAAAGTATAATTTCCATGGTAGAGCTGGTTCTGCGTGAAAAATAGACTCATCCAGAAAATCAGTTATCAGAGGATGAGTGGCCTGGATTAGTGCATTGGCCAATTGATCTACTATGACTTGACCTTTTATAGCCTTGTGCTCCACATACTGTATGTCATATTCACTTAATATCATGACCCATTTTTCCAAACGACCTGTTAATGTTGCTCGATTAAGGAGATACTTTAATGGGTCAATCTTTGCCACTAAATGTGTTTGATGGCTCAGCATATAGTGTCTAAGTTTTTGTGCCATGAAGACAACTGCAAGGCATGCCCTTTCAATAGTTGTGTAGTTGAGCTTATATCCAATTAGTGTGTGACTGATATAATAAATGGCTCTTTCTCTTTCTTCATGGTCATTTTGTGCCAATAATGCCCCCAATGCATTTGTCGTTACGGAGACATACATGATTAAAGGTTTGCCCTCAATAGGTGGCATCAACACTGGTGGTGCCAACAAATATTCTTTTATTTGGTCAAAGGCTATGTTGCACTTATCTATCCATACAAAATGAATGCTTTTGTGTAGTAGATATTGGAATGGTTGACACTTGTCCACCAACTATGCAATGAAACGGTGAATAGACTACAATCTGCCCTGAAGTGTGTGTGCAACTCACTGATTCCCTTTGGTGGAGGCATGTCTAGAATTGCTTTTACCTTTGCTGGGTCAACCTCAATACCTCATCTTGAAACTATGTATCTGAGCAGCTTGCCTGAAGTGACTACAAAAACACATTTCTTTGGGTTCAATCTAACCTTGTAATCCTCATATTTTGTATAGGACTTTGAGATGATCTTTTCTTGTCAAAGATTTTTCTAATAGGTCATCCAAATAATCTTCCATTAGAATATGCATCATGTCATGGAAGATTGTTGTCATAGCCCTTTGATATGTAGCACCTGCATTCTTTAGGCCAAAAGGAATGACATTCCAATAGTATGTTCCCCAAGGACAAGTGAATGTTGTTTTATGTTGATCTTCTATTGCAATTCTAGTTTGGTTGTAGCCAAAGAAACCATCCATGAGAGATAGCATCTCATATCCTACCATGAGGTCAATAATCATGTCTATGTTTGGTAGGGAGAAGTCATCCTTTGGGCAAGCCTTGTTCAAATCTCTAAAATCCATGTAGATACGGATTTTTCCATTTGGCTTTGTAACAAGAACAATACTGGTCCACATAATCTTCCATTAGAATATGCATCATGTCATGGAAGATTGTTGTCATAGCCCTTTGATATGTAGCACTTGCATTCTTTAGGCCAAAAGGCATGACATTCCAATAGTATGTTCCCCAAGGACAAGTGAATGTTGTTTTATGTTGATCTTCTGTTGCAATTCTAATTTGGTTGTAGCCGGAGAAACCATCCATGAGAGATAGCATCTCATATCCTGTCGTGAGGTCAACAATCATGTCTATGTTTGGTAGGGGGAAGTCATCCTTTTTGCAAGCCTTGTTCAAGTCTCTAAATTCTGTGTAGATACAGATTTGTCCATTCAGCTTTGTAATAGGAACAATATTGGATATCCAATCAGCATAGTCTATCGACCTTATGAACTCAGCATCCAGTAACTTTTTTAGTTTAGCCTTGACAAGTAATGCAATCTATGGATGCATCTTGCATGGTTTTTGTTTAACCGGCTTGATTCCTGGGATTAAAGGAAGATGATGTAGAACCAATTTGGGATCGAGGCCTAGCATGTCAGCATATGACCATGCGAAGTTAACTTTCTTGTCTATGAAGAATTGTGTAAATTCAGGTTTTTCTTCATCTGAACATGATGTGGCCAAGAGAATCATTTTGGGATTCTCTGGTGTGGCTATGTTAACTTCTGTTGTGTCCTTAATGAGCATGGCTGATTTTTCCCATGTTATGGGGAGAAAGTCCAACCCTCCATCCTTAGGCACCTTAGAGAGGTTTTCACCTTCGGATGCGTCCTTTGTTTTTACTATTTTATTGCCAAAAGGTGCCTTGCGGTTTTCACCTAAAGGAATTTCTTTTTCTTTTTTATTTTTTTTTATTTTTGCGACTGGAGGATTGCACAATCTCCCTAAAGTATGTTGCACAATTGAGATCAATGGAGAACCCTATTTTGTGATCCCCCATGGAATACCTTCTCTTAGTCCCATGAATTCTGCAATTGCCTCGTCATTCTGAAATATGTCCATCACTGGTGGATCTTGTTGGTCCCAGTTGATTAGTTGTGGGTACACAAGGGGGATTCCATCGTCAGTGTTGGTAAAGGATGGGGAAGATGTGAAAAGTGTGCAAATTGATGCCTCAACTATAAAGGCAAAGTTATCAATTTCCACTTCCGTGTTTGATGCAATGGATGGTCCATACTCCGAGTCAGATGAATCAAATTCAAAATCATAATATGGGATGAAATTATCAACATCATAACTAGTGGTAGGCATTTCAGAAGTATGGATAATGGGCTCAGATAGGTCAGGCTCATGGGTGGGCTCAGGAATGGGGTGGGATGATTCAGGTATTGCCGATGATACTTTGTGTTCTTCTGGATTCCAAGGAATGCTTACCCATTTCTTGTCTTTAGAATGTCGGTCAATAGGGTCAATGCTATATTGCTGGGAGAATCGTTCTTCAAAGGAAGGTTGGCCAAGTTCCAAGAATAGTTCATCAATGTCATAGTCACTGATGGTTTTGTTAGATCCCCATTCCCATTCATTTGAGTCTGTTTTAGTTAGGGATTCTTCGCTTGTCCCGACACTTTCCATTGTCGTTACGTCCTTACTTGAAAATTCATAGATACATTGATCATTAGTTCCGAGTTGGTTGAACCCTAGCCCTATGTATCTTGGTCTTGCCATTATGATAATAGGTTCCCTTCTTCCATTACTATTCTTTCCAAGGCCACTTGTACCATTGAAAACTTGGGCTTTGCATATATCATATCCTTTGCCATAGAGATGCAATGGTAGTGGAGATAACTCTATTGGATCTTTGTAGATCCAGTTATCCATGTCAATAATGACTTCCTTACCCATATCACCCCACTGTGTAAAAACACTTTTTGGTGGAATGTTGAAAGTTACTTTGGGCTCAATTGCAAAACAAGGTCTACCATAGACTTTTGGTGGCTTGGATATTGTGGTTATACAGTAAGTCGTGTTCAATTTGAACTCTCCACAACCAAGGTCCTGGATCTGAAAGTCTTTACTTGGGATGGACACTGATGAAGATGGTGTGGTAGAAGGTGATGGAATGGATGATTTCATGAGTGTTGATGGGTCAATGTATTTGGATGAGGTGGAAGATGAGGCTTCCCGATTGATCGGTACCCGGTGCTCAACAGTGGCTCGCAAGTTGGTGCAGTATTGGAACAGATCAGGATCTCCGAGGATAGTGATCTCAGTTCCATCAAAAGGAAATTTGAGGCATTGGTGGTACGTGGATGGAATATCCTTTAGAGCATGAATCCAAAGGCAACCAAGTAATATGTTATAGTGTATGTCACGATCCAGGACCTGGCATGTGGTATCTATGATGACTGGTCCTACTCGGAGTGGAATTGTAATAACACCTTTAGAAGCATGTTCTTCATCATCATATGCTTTGATGGTGATGCTTTTGCTAGCATCTACAGATGCCTCAAAGAAACCAAGAGCTTTGACCAATTTTAGAGAGTAGATGTTCAATCTTGCTCCGCCATCTACTAGGACTCGTCTAACCTTATGCTTGTGGACAAAGAATTCAATGTGGAGGGCATCATTATGTGATGGTTTGGGTGAGGAATAGTTGATGTCTGAAAAGGTGATGTGGTGAGGTGAATTCAGGTATCTGACCATAGTCTCAAAGTGGTTGACATCGATATTGGTTGGGACAGATGACTCTTGTAGTACTTTATCGAGGATCACCTAATGCGTGGGTGAAATACAGAGTAGTTCAAGAATGATATTTGGGCAGGTGTTTTATTTAACTGCTCAACAATGTTGATCTCCAATTTTGGATTGGACTGTCTGGCAGACAGACCAGGTATGGTGATTTTCGATTGATGTGCCGAAGGACCTGGGATGGTGACCTTTCCTTTATGCGTAGTCACATTGCATTCCAGGGCTCTTTTAATGTTGATGGTATTAACATATTCATCTTCATTAGCAGCACGAAGATTGTTAATAATAGTGCCATCGAGATAACTGTATGTAGGACGAGTAGTATTATAAGCCAGATGAATGTGGTTGGCTTTGTTGTTTGTATGATTGGTGCCAGATGAGGAAGCCTTACCATGATCCTGTAGTGGGTTTTTGTGTATGGTATGATCTACATTGGATGTAAAATATTGACCACCCAACTCAATGGTGTGGTTCTCTATGAGGTCTTGCACCAAATTTTGCAATTGGCGACAAGAGGAATTTTTGTGCCCTTTCGCATGGTGGTAATCAAAAAATGAACTGTCATCCCACCATGATGGCTTGAATTGACCAGGGTCATATGGTTTCAGCTCTTTCAGCATTATGACACCATTTTGAAGAAGTTTCTTCAAGATAGTTTCGATAGGTTCACCCAAAGGGGTGTATGTGCGCTTTTGGAACTGTCGGGGTTGACGCAAATGCCTTTGATTAGATTGTGCGTGATAGTTTTTGATAGTGTTAGCAGTTGGTGTTGGTGTAGTGACGGGTGTGTTTTTATTTTATACTCCTTTGATTGTGAGTACATGACCTGTTGCATCGATAGTTTTTGCATCAACTACACTGTCATTGGTGATGTGCTTGTTCTTAACCCAGTATTTGTTTTTGTCATTGGAGCTACTTGGGTTATTATTGGTGGTGGTGTTGATGGTTTTGCCACCATATTTTAATTCACCTTTGGCAATCAAGGATTTTTCAAGTTGAACACCGTTTTCAACAAGGTCAACAAAAGTGGTGCAACAATGGACTTGTAGGCCATACCTTAGCAGTCCTAGGAGAGTTTGAACAAACATGGTAACTTTCTCCTTTTCAGGTATTTCTACCAGACATCTGCTTGCTAAGGTTCTCCATCTTTGGAAGAATGGAATAAAAGTCTCTCCTGCATCCTCTTGGGTAAGTCTGCATAAGGAGGCAATGTCAATGTCTGTGTCAATGTTGTAAGCATAGTTTTCGACAAACTTCTTTTCCAATTTGTCCCATGTTATTATTCCCTTAGGCAAAAGTGAGAACCATTCTAGTGCATGACCTGCAAGACTTCTAGAAAAGAGTCTCATGAGATAAGTTTGCTCATATGCAATGTCCATACAACTAGTAGTGAATTCTCTAATGTACTCAATGGGGTTCGTTTTTCCTTTGTACTTGGGAAAATGGGGCACCACATATCCATGAGGAAAGGGTGGCATATACAAAGTTGTGTCAAATGGATATGGACACAATTCATGCGACAAGTATGACTTTTTATTGGATTGTTGCAAGGTCTCCACTTGTGTTTGAAGAGTAGCTAGTTGTTGTGTGAGTGCTTCCACCATGGGATGGTTGGTAGCATCACCTATGTTGGTGATAGGGGCAGCTTGAGTCCCCAACTATTGAGATGAGATGTGTTGATTTTGAGTGGGTTGCCTGTGAGCAAAGTGAGTGTTGTGATTAGGCAGTTGTTGGAAATGAATGTTTTGATGAGGGATGTGCTACTACGTATGGACTTGAGAGGCGTAAGTGGGGATGTGATATCCTACCATGTTGGACTGGATTTGAGAACCTTGCTAGTTTTGACCTTGTTGATGTCCAAATGGAGTGAAATAATGATGGCCTTGTTGATTTTGAGCTTGTTGATGCCCAAATGGAGTGAATGATTGAGTGCCTTGATTGCCTTGACCGAATAAGAGATTGTGGCTTTGAGGAATGTTGGTGTTTTGGGTCACAGAAATGTTGGTATTAACCTATGAGGAAGTGGGTTGGGTGCCTTGAATGAAAACTCTTCGTTTGTTTCTCTGAAAAGGGTTAGATAAGTTGGTTGCTATGGCACTTGAGGAACCCAATAAGAAATTTTTTGATGTACTCATGGAACTAGATGAAGTTCCAAAGAGGTTTGATGTGGTTGCACCCAATGTTTGTGAAGGGATGGTGGATGTTTGTTGGGGGATGGATTGTGATGTGGTGTTGGTTTGGGAAGATGATCCCCCAGTAGATGTTGTGCTGGTTGTGGTGGTAGTATGACCAAGGGAGGTAGCATTGAGTGTGTTGATGACATTTTGTGAAGAGGCTCCCATGGAGGAATTGTGTGATGGTGGAGTGGGAGAAGTTTCTCTAAGAGTGTTAAGGTCAAATCCCTTTGGTAACTTAGCCCCTTGTTCAAGGAGCATAGCTAGGAATCTAGTAGAGTCATTTAAGACTACTTCTTCTACAAAAGCAACTTCTGGATGTTGAGTGGCCTCTAATATGTCTTCTTCAAAGACATCCCCATTTTGATCTCGTTAGATAAATGGTTCAAAAATGTGTGAGGGAGATGATGGTATGTTCATCTCACTAAAAGGATTGATTGTGGAATTTTCCATGTCAAAACAAGGATTATTCATGGTATTTGGAAATGAGTCCATGCTAGTTGTGAACTCAAAAAAGTTGGGGTCTTGTCTAAAAGAATCCATAAGTCTTTTCTTTTTTTGTAGTCTAGTTTCAACCATACAAAGTTTTGCTCAACTTGGGATGATGGGGGGAATGATCTAAGTATGAGACTATGTTTTTGGTTTCTTTTTGGATTTTTAAAGGATGTTATGAAATGCAAGCAAGACTAAGGGCTTGTGAATGCAAGTGGTGTGACACTAAATGGAGATGCCAAATGATATGAAATAAAGGATCCTAAGATGCACTTACTAGTGAGAGATCTAAAGAGAACAAACTTGGGCAAACAAAGTCTTTGCAATGATTCAATTTTTTTGGAAGACCAATGGACCGTGGAAGGACTATAAATAGGACAAAGTGAAATTTCCACACTAGACTAATGAGTGGGAAATAATTCACAAAAGGCTTGAAAAAATGACAAAGGTAATTGGGTCCAATGACAACCTAGTATTGCATGCAAAGTTTGGACAATGAGTGATAAGAGTGAACTCCTAAAATCTGCAAAAAAGTGAGTATCTAAGGAGATGGTGAAACTACCAATGAAATCTAATGGAAGGCCAAATGAAACCTATTGGTGAGTCCAAAATACAATGTTTGATGAAAAGTTGAGCAATTCCAAGACTGGTTTGGACTATAATAGTGAAGGAAGACTTGATAGGATTTCAGACAAGTTGTGGACTTTCTTTTTGACAGTGAGAAGTTGTCTACAGGTTTTTAGCAAATGCGTCGTAGCAAATGCAGTACAATAGAGCAAATAAAGCTCACACAGTTGAATGCGGCTCGGGAAGTGTCGAATGTGACACAGTATGGTGAATGATGTTTTATGCCTGTCAAATGCGGCTCAAATTACCGAATGCGGCTCACTGGTGGAAAATGCGGCTCTGTATAGGTCAAATGCAGTTTAACAGAGTGAATGCGGCTTTGGATGGCTCAAATGCTGCTTATGAGAGCAGATGTGGCTTGGTAGCTAGTGATTGCGATGCAACAGAGCAATTGCGTCACAATATACTCTTTTTTGGGAAAAAAATGAATACAGTTTGCAGTTTTGACAAGTTTGTTCTGGTTTCGATTTGTGATTTGTAATTTGTTAAAAAAAATCATTGGCAAACACAGAAATCAAAATATGAAGTGCATGTTCAAACAGACTCACTCTTAATAATCAAATGGGTCATCCTCGCAATCATAGCCCACATCTTAAAATTACGTCAACTCACACAGCCTTGTCACCCCCTCGAGGGCGCCCGTGTTTTTGTCTTTTCTAGGTGCGTACTCATGGTGAGGGAAGTGGATACCGAATCCCCTGTGAAAACAGTCTGTGGTGATTATATGGTGAGTGTCTTGGGGGCAGATTCTTCCCTCCCCTTGCACCGTTATTTAGACAATGTTTGGTTATCGACACGGTTGGCTACTACACTATGGTTCTTAGTAAGTCTTTCCGTTTAGTGTGACAATAGATATACTCCCTCGAGAGACCTCCCAACCTTTAGAACAAAGGCTTTGGGGATGGTTATCCTGTCTACTACTATCAAGTTGGATTTTCATCAACAACTTGCTTTTGATTAGAGTGGGTTGGAAACCTTGGCTTTAGGTGTTCCCACTTAGGTCGTTCCTCTTGGGCGAGTACTTTTTCCCACAAGAGTAGGCCTTCTAAGGGTTGTAAGAAAACATTAAATGCATAAGTATGAAAAATGGATAGGTCTGACTTTTTGATCACCCAGTAAAGGGGAGAGCATATGCCTATTATCCAATCAAACACAAAAGTAGGTTGTTCAATTTTAAACCCAAAATAAAAAATTTCTAATCTAGGTGAAGATGTTGCTTCACAAAAACATGGTGTTTATTGTTTAACCAAAAATAAAAGTATGGTGGCTACCCTAGATTGATAAATTCCAACTAGATTGCCTATCCTAGGATTGGTAAATTCAAATTTAATGTGACTATCCTAGGATTGGTTCTTTTTAAATACCCCAAAAAAAAAGAACAAAAAGGAAAATAATCAAATTCTGGCCATGGATGTGTTAGATCCAAATTACAATAATGACCAGAAAAAAAATCTTTTTACCAGTTACCTACGGTTCGGCATAGTGAATGCGGCTTGGTTTTTGTTAGATGCGTCGCGGTCTATCAAATGCATCGCTGGAAGCATCGTATGCATTGTGACAAAGCGATTGCATCACTCGTGATCGCAAATGCGATGCGACAGAGTGATTGTGTCATTTAGACTTGTGATTGCATCGTTACGTACCCTGAACCTACAAAAAAAAGTTTGAAGCCATACGAAACTTGTAAAAAAATCATGTTGGAAAGTTGGGTTCACCAATGTAATGACGATTTAATTTTCCTACAAGATAGATCACTTGATTAGTTGCACCTACAAGCTAAATAAACATCATACAATAGAATGCAAAGGAATAATCATAAGAAAAGGAAGAACTTGGAAAGATCTCACCCATTTAATACTCCATGTCTAACTTCTATTGCACCTCCTCAAGCTTTGGAATGATGGATGCCCTCATATTTGTGGGTGAGCAACTCTATATGCCTAGCCTCTATAAAGCCTCTGAAGGATTTAAATTACTAAACTATGCAACTAGAAACTCAATCCTATTATTGAAAATAGTAAATAAAAGTCTATGATATCAAGAATGCCTATATCAAAAGTCTATTAAGTAAATGATCATGGATCCGAAAATGAGATCAAGATTGTCATTTTATAGAAAATGCAATCTTGAATGGACAGTCAAGATGAGAGCTTTAAGGAATGCCCTAGAATCAAAG
This sequence comes from Sequoiadendron giganteum, assembly GCA_007115665.2. NCBI lineage: Eukaryota > Viridiplantae > Streptophyta > Pinopsida > Cupressales > Cupressaceae > Sequoiadendron > Sequoiadendron giganteum. The sequence goes on from CM021105.1 coordinate 306,689,176, forward strand.
GTCAAGATTCAATAAGGAAACTCTCAATTAGGGTTAGGGAAAAATACCCATATGTGTGAATAAGATTTAATTAAATGAATTAAATCAAGACTGAATGTGACAGTGGAGATGAAATTAGTAAAAATCAGAAGACAAGAGGATGGGATTTTAGAAAATCAATAATTTTAGAAATTACTTGATTTGTAGAAGAATACTTCTATTTTGAATTAAATTAAATCAAAATAGGGATTTTGCGAGATAACAAGTAATTGATTTTTGAAATTAATTACTAAATGAAGAATCAGTTAAGTATGTGAGATATTTTTAAATGATTTGTTTTATTTAAAAATATAAAAGTGTCACATGCCTTAATTAAATAATTAAAAATAATTATTTAATTTAGAAGAAGTATTTAATTAATTAAATAAATTAATGAATTTATTTAATTAAGAGAGGATTTAGGAATTTGTGACATATTAAATAGATATATTAAAATATATTAATTTAATAATCAGGAGGACATTAATGATAAGGATGAATTAAATAAATAAGATTTTATTTAATCACAAGAAGACTTTGATAATTAGTGACGTTATTAAATAAATAAGATTTAATTACTTAATAATTATGAAGAATGAGAGATTGTGAATTAATTAAATAATTATAAATTATTTAATTAATAGTTGAATGTGGGTTAGAAACATAATTAAAATGTTATAATCATGTCTTGATGAAAAGTGGTAAAATAGTGCTTGCAGGTCTTGGTCATTTTTATGTGTCTACATTAGGAAGACAGTTTTTGGATCATTTGGTTGAAATATAACACCACAAGGGGTAGCCACCAATGAGGATGTTACTAGGTCTTCTAATTATCAAGGACCTAGAAGTTAGGTCCCACCTATAGACAAGAGGGGAGATAAGGATAAGGGTCGGGTCGCACAAGCTGATACTCATCTGAATTTTTTTCAAGGCAAGATGGAAACTCCCCCTTTCTTTATTTTTGTTCGTATCTTCAGAAAGAATTTATATAATTATCTTCTAGATTCAGGAGCCTCTACAAATTTTATGCCTTTTTCTGTTTGCAAAGTGTTAGGTATTACCCCTATAGCCTCTCAAAATAAGGTTACTCAATTGGACAAAATAGAGGTGAGTGTGGTTGGAGAATTGAACATGATTCCTATGCAGCTTGCATCAGACCCTAGGGTGCAGCAAGTGATCAATATCCAAGTTGTTGACATCCCTGATACTTACAGTTTGGTTTTAGGCAAAGACTTTGTTGATGGTTAAAATGACACAAACAACATTAAAAACAGAATATTTCTATTCTATTTCTCCTGAAAAAGAAAGACTACATGTAGTGGCCTAACTCCCAAGGTCCTGGTAGTTGGTTCTCAACTGTCTGATGTCACTCAATTGGTTCATGCAACTATAATATTCAAGGGGCCTGGACTGGTAACAAAGGATTCGAGCTATGACTCTCTTTGTCAAAATAGTTTTTGTGAATCAAGGGGTTTAAAATAAAAAGAAAAAGATAGATCCAAGGGGTAAATCAGTAAGTATGAATTAAATTTATCTACTATCCAGACATATGCTTTTAACAATGAATGTTTTCTTAACCGATCACAAAAACCATAACATGATACAACCCACAGTATAACTGTACCATCATATACATCTTAGGTGCTTAATTCAATTCCTCTATTCGCCTATCACAAATATTTCTAAGATCTCAAAACCACACACATTCATTCATCATTAAAAGTATAGATCAACAGACTTTAATAACCTTAATCCAATGACAATTTAACAAGATAATCTTTAAACCTGGTTTCTTCTAATGACTTTCATCATATAAGAAACTATCATGCTTCAGCACAATCACTAGCATTCAAGTGGATTATAACTCATTAGCCTTATCAAACACACAATTCAATGCCAAACTCCATATTTCGTAAACCTGCAATTCTATTAACTGTAAACAAGATCTGGTACAATGTATCTCTGCAAAATGCTCTCTGAAAATTCTATCTCCTAACACTAGGTAAGCCAATCCAATTCTCAATTAGCCGACCCTTACAATGTAATACCCCACTGGTATTTATAGAATACAAAAAAGAAGTTTGAACTTTTACTTCTATCTTAGGCTTTCCACCTTTTTAGGAACAATCAACTGTCTTGGAAACTCAAATCAATTTCAATCTTGAGTTCTTACATTACACATTCAGTTTGATCTAACAATAGAAGATAGAACATAGGAGAAAAGAAGATCCCACATCCTTGAGACTGCTAGTGCTGCATGCATGCAACATGCAAGGAAGAAGATCATCATGCATCATGCAAGGAAGAAGAATATCATGCATGCAAGATTTTATGCATGTGATGTTGGATCTGCTATGAACTCATCATAACTAGTGAAGACCTGTTGTAGCATATCCATATCTGGCCCATCAATCCAATTATCTTCAAATTTGATGCGATCCAACTCAACTGCAGCAAATTCTTTTATGCTTTTTACCTTGACCAACTCTCTTCCTGCAGCTTTTATCTCTTCCTTGACCTCTACAAGTCGATCTATCACCAAGTCTTCTCCATCATCCTGCATGAGTCCTTGGAATCTTTCCCTCCATTTCTCTCTAACCTGACTTAACGACATGCCATCTTTAGTCATTACATTCACATCTACTATTATAGCCATAACCGCTTCCAACTCCTCCAATTGCTTAGTTAAATTATTAACTGCTCCCTGGATTTCATCCTTATGTTTGCTCAAGAAGCCAGTCCTAAACTTAAGGATACGAGAAGTCTTTTCTACAAAATCTTTATTATCATCTTCGAGTATAGATTCTTCTAAAAGAGTAGTTAGAGGCAATGTATTTATCTTCTCCAACTTTTCACTATACTCTTTGTACTCTTCTTCTAACTTCTTGGAGGCCTCAATATATTGATGCATCTCTTTTATTACTCCTTCCACCTCAAACCCCTTTTCCAAAACCTCACCTACCTCCCGGTTCACTTTGTCTATCCACTTGTCAACCATCTCCGCCTTACCTCTAACCTGCATCAAATCATCAACCTCCTTTTTGCTTAGCAAAATAGGAGTCTCAATTGCTGCAACCTTTTGTGACCTTGGAGAGGAGACACTCTTCAAAAATGAATGTAACTGATCTAATTGAGCCTTAAGCTCATCTTTCTTTTGTTTGTCCTTGATCATTCTGGATTTTGTCATTGAAGCCACCACATCAATCAAATTCATTTGTTGATTTCTAGTGGGTCTTCCCAAGTTAACCGTACTCAATTGATAGTCTGTAAGCTGCATATCCCCTACCTCCTTTTCAATCATAGGCACGGCACATTCAGCAACAATCTCCCCTTTATCTGTGAGTCTGGTAGAGTGCAAAACTTTAGCCCTCTTCTTAGGCCTTTCTTGCTCAATCTCCTTCATCAATTCCTCCCAATTAAGAGATTGAGGAGGTGTTCTAGCTCTTTTCTGTAGATCTAATTTCAACCAAGTAGGAGCACCAGGAGCCATCATCATGGAAGAGGAAGCAGCAACTGTAGAGGATGGATGAATATCTACCTTAGGTTGAGAATCAACCTTTGCCTTTTCTTGTTGCTCTTGCAGTACATACAACTGCACCAACTTCTTAGCCTCCTCTCTATCTCTTTGTTCCTGCATCTTCCTGTCTCCTTCTTCTTTTCTCAATCTTTCCTCTTCCAAGGCTATGAGTTTCTTTGCCTTTTCCCTTTCTTTCTCAGCTAGCTATTTCTTTACCAGCTCTTCAGCCTCCTTTTCTTTCCTTAGAGCTTCAGCCTCTTGTTCTTTCAGTCGAGTCTCCTCTGCAAGCTTCAATCTAGCAACAAGGGCTTCCTTTTCCCTTCGGTTTCTTGCTTTCTCCTCCTCGAGATCATGGATCTTCTGTATCAATTCCAGCTTGTCATTTTCAGCTTTGACCTTGATCTCATGTTCTCGTTGCCTCATTTGCTCCTCCATTGTATCAGCTGTTGTCCTTGTTTCAACTTCTCTTTCCTTTGATTGCTGCTGTTGAAGTAGAGCATCAAATTGCAACTTTTCCTCTATTTCCTTTTGTTTCTCTGTAGCAGCCCTTGCATCAGATTCTCTGGTAGCATCTTCAAACTATTTCCATTGCTCCTCCTGTGTAAGAATCTGCTCAATAGTAGGATCTAGAGGCATGTTTTCTTGCAAGTCCTTCTCCGACAGAGTTTCATCTAAATCTGTCTCAATTTCTACCAACTCTTCCTCCACTTCCTTTCCATTAGTAGCTTCAGCCATGGCATAAAGCACTCCTTGAACCTCTTTGATTTTCTTTCTTGTGAGTGGGGCTTGTGTAGATGACCCACCCAATGCGGGCATAGGAACAACAGATTCAATTGGGACATCTCCCTCGGGTGTCTCTTCTTCTTCATCAACCACTTCCAACTCTGTTTCTTCAACATCTAGAGGAAAGAATTCCAATGGTTCCTTGGAAGGCGCCTTTCTTTTAATCCTCTTATACCCTTTACCTTTCTTGAGGATTGGTCCCTAAGGAGCTTGAGTCCTCATCATCAACCATTGCACACTTCTATCCAAGACTGTTCTTCCCAATTTCTTAATGTCAATCGTTTCTTCTTCACTCCAGTCTATTGGATCTAAGTTTTTGGTGCCAATATTCAAAGCTTCATATGAGGGATCTAATACCACTCCATCATCCACCAAAGTGTTAGGAATATTATCTTTAATGCCCAGCTCTACCATAAGTGAGACTGGTAATCTCTCATAATTCTTCCTCCTCAAGTCAAATTCATCCTGCCTATCACACCAAAAATCCTCTAACAAATTAAAGTGTCTAGTAAACACAGAAGGTAATAAAGTATACATCTTCTTTTTCGGATCAAAATACTTAAGATCTGTATACAATCCCAATTTCAATTGTATCAACTCATTACAAACCACCTTAGCCGCCTTCAAGTGTAGACAACTATATTCCCCCAGTGTCATAGGAAAATTATGGCATCCTGTCTTGTGCTTCATCCCAAATCTAGCATTAACTCCGATGGCTTGATATACAAATTCCATAAGCACTATTCTATTGCTGCAGCATCTTGGAAGTAAATGAGGATGACCTTCAAACCCAAACAATCTAAAGTATGTAAATTTGGGGTATTGGATGTACCAACTTCCCCATTCAGAAATGAAAGCCATAGCTTCCTGACTTAACCTGTATCCTGCATCTCCACTCAACTGATTGATAACCACATATAAAAATGCATCATTGACTCTTCTGAAGTGAGTCTCAGCAACCTGAAGGGATAATTGATCATAGTGTTCCCATACCTTCTTTTGTCCATCCAAAGCTCCCATTATACCTACCCTGTTTAATCTTGGGAAAATCCCCAATCTTGCTGCAGCATAGACCACATATGAAGTCATGAAGAAAGATTTGGTCTATCTGACCCTTGTGAGCTGATCATGTATGGCATCAGAAACAATCATGGACCAATCAAATTGAAAATCACCCTGAAAAATCACTTGAATAAAATGAAACATCCATTCCTTGAAATGGAAGGCATCCCTCTTCCCAAACACCCTGGACAACATCAATATTAAATCAGATATCTCCTTCTTGAAGTTTGCCCTCTTTGGCTGATTTGCCAATTTGCTCAAAGACTTCTTCTCAGTACTTAACCATCTTTTGTTTAAATGAGACTTATTGGAATCTTTATGCTTACTGTATTTCTCCAATGCCTCAGCCTCAGTTAACTGCACTAAATTCTTGGGATCAGGAACATTGAATATGTTTTGGAACATCTACAGAGTAAGATTTATAATTACATTATTCTGTGAATCCATGCATAATCTTGTAGCTGGATTATAAGTACTGGCCACTGTATATATCAACTTCGGACACTGAACTGACAAAGGAAACACAGTGATATGTGCAAGACCGGAGTCAACAATCCTTTGAGTTCTCCCTATCAAGTTTTCCCTTTCTGCAAAGGTCTCTTCATTTAATTCTTCAAAATTATACTGGCCCAGATTGGTATCTGTGATATCTGACCAGTTTGATTCCACCTTGCTCGCCTTCACCACCGGATTCCTATGATCATACCTTAATGTATAAGGTAACTATTCTGGTTTCACCTTCTTGATCTTTGGTGCAAGCTTTGATGTTCCAGCCGGTTGATTCCTTCGAGCAGCCTCTCTTGACGTTCCTGACATCTCTAAAATCTCCTGCCAGCAAACCTCTAATTAGACCCCTTCCAATAAATAATTATAAAACTTGTTTTAAAAACATACCTGTTACATATGTATCGGAGTCGGAGTCGGACAGAAACACAAAATAATCATTTTTACAAGACTGGCAAACTTGGAGCAAAAACCAATATAGGAACTTCAGCTAGTAACAAACGGGCTCGGAGTCAGAGTCGGGGAAGTTATCAGAACCGGGATTGGAATAAAAAAAAGATTTGGTTTTTTCTTCGAATTCCTCTCATTTCATATTCTATTTCCATTCCGCCTCCGCCTCCGATTTGTTTATCGTTACTTCGAAAAAAGACTTTCCACAATATGTGGAGCCGGACACGGGATGAAAACGGAACTGATAACCTTTACAAACAAAAATTCTTAAGTTTAAGACCAGTTCCGATCCCACCTCCGCTAATTATCACATACTTAAAAAAAAACCTTTTATGAACTCGAAATCAAAAATGACATAGAAATGGAATTCACATCTTTGGTAAAAACAAACTCTTATGCCAATACCCATTCCAATCCCGCCTCCACATATGCTAATCATGACATCATCAAATTTATTCATTTTCATCATAACTTCATGATTAAACCTAGGTCGCCATAACATAGCAAAGGAGCTTAAAAACTCTACCCTCATATGACTGTGGGGAACAATTATATTTTAGATCCATTCATTTAAAACTTATTGCAGAGACCGACGAAACCCTAAATTAACAAACTTAATAAAACTAGGGCAAGGGTTTTAAAACCCTGCCATTCTACCAACAACGAAACCCTAAATTAAACAATAAACCTAATCTACCTCAACTCACTGTAAAAATCTGTAATCTACCTCACTGTAAATTCTTAATCTAACTTACACCATAATAAAAACCTTTAATCTAATCTAAATCTACTGCAAATCGAAAATGACCCGACGCGATCATGATTAAGTCGTGAAAACGACAATGCCCAAAAATAGAAAGAAACGACACAACAAAATAAAACAACAAAGATAAACTAAAACAAACCAAAACAAGAACCTACTCATTCAATCACATCGTTGATCATAAAATTGCTTAAAACACAATGATTGAACATGCGAACAGATACAAAGCAAAACACAATGAACACAACTACAAATAAAACAATGAACAACAAAAATAAAAGACCTACCTTAAATGCAAACAAAGCCACGCTGACTTTCTGAATCAATTCGCACACAATCCCTTCTCTATCTTGATCAATTCGCTCAAATGAACTCTTCTATTGCTCTTCGAGCTCTCAAACTTGTAATAATAACAATAATAATCGGCTTTAACCCTTAATAAAGAAAAAAAATATGAATTTCTACCTACATCGGCAACCACCATTAATGCATTAAAACACAGTAAAGGTAGAGTCAGAACTGTAAGAGAACAAACACTGCTCTGTAGTGCAACTTTCGTCAAAAAGTCAATGACAAAAAAAAAATAATGGCGGGGTCGGAATCAAAATGGAAACAAGATCTTAAAATCATAAACTTTCCAAACTTTATTCCCATTCCGACTTCGTGTCTAATAACTAAAAACAAAACAAAAACAAAAACAAAAGTTAAGTAAGAGACCAACCTAATAAAACAAAACACAAAAACCGAGACAAACAAACATTAAAAAGGGAGCGGAGTCGGAATCGGAATTGAATTTGATTTTGCAAATTTTGAATAGAACCATCCCAATTCCCACTCCTGCTCCACTTCCGCTAAAGAGAAAAAACAAAGGAAAAGAAAAGACCGTCGGGATCAGAACCAAAAATACACCTCAAAAGATCTTTCAAAACCTGATTCAGCTTCGGTTCCGCTTCCGACAGAGAAAACAAAGAAGAAAAACAAAATACTTGGAAAAACTATACTCCAAATTTTGTTCCAAAAACAACTAAGTACAAAAACACAAAGGGGGACCCATTTTGACCAAGACAAAAGATGGGATGGTTATGTAAGGCATAATAGACTCCACTAAAGCTTTAAATGGATATACATCTACAGATCATTCCCATATGTGGTTACCATGGAAAGGAGTCCCAAACTAGATCAGAATTGAAAGAGAACCCTAAATGAAGTATGTAATCACGGAATATCAGAATGTTTCGAATGAAGTATCGGTGTCTGAAGTTGGCATGGGAAATTATGTATTGGTTGCATTAGTTACAAAAGATGAAGAGGTTTTCATGTTACAGGATTCTTCAGATAAGTACATTCTAGGGAGTAGTGGTCATGTGACATTGATTGAACAAGAGGATGAAACAAGTGATCAAGAAGACAAGCAGCTTGGTTTGTTGGATAACTTTCAGGAGTTTATCTAGAAGTGTATGGAAGATCAGATACAACTGAAAGGAAGCATGAAATTTGAAGAATTATTGCTTCCAAATTGGTTCAGGGTCCATGATGCTCCTCATTCTGAGTTGGAATGTGACTTAGGTCAGACTGCTATCTAACAGATACAAAAATGCATTAATCCAGTTCCACCTATTAGACCTAGTGCACATGAAGAATTAAACAAAGATAAAGGTAAGAGTCCAGTACTTCCTGGAGAACTTCCTATTCTCAATAAAGCATAGGATAAATTGAAACCAAAGGAACTTGATGGTTGTTGGACACTAAGATTTGATGGATCTAAATCCAAACAGGGTGCTAGTGCGGGATTTGAATTGATTAGTCCTAAAGGTAAGAATTACTTTGCTACTCACAGAATCCAGTTCTAATGCACTAATAATGTTGCTAAATATGAAGCTCTGATCCATGGCTTATTAATGGCATCAAGGGATAAAGTTAAGATATTACAAGTGTTTAGAGATTTGGAGTTAGTAATCAAACAAGTAAGAAAACAGTATTTGTGTTGTGATAGAAGAATGACCAATTACAGGCATAGGGTATGGGGTCTCATTGAAGGGTTCGATGCTTTTAATATTCAGTTGATCCCTTGAAACAAAAATCAAGTTGTTGATTCTCTAGCGCAAGATGCTAGCACCTTGCAACCTTTGTCACTCTTGGGCTTGAAGAAATTTACAGTCGAGCTCACTCCAATGCCTTCAGTACCTGACAATGTTACTAATTTCCAAGTATTTGAAGATGATAGGCATATTCTAGACTTTATTACAAGCTGTGATGTGTTTTCCTCCTAGGTTATTGATGAGGTAGAGCCTCAGGAAGGAGAAATTGACTTTGGAGGAATCATCAACTTGAAGACTAATACCATTCCAAGGGGTATGGTGCAACTTGAATGAATCTTTGATTTAGATAAGATTAGAGATCAAGAACAACAGACTAAAAGGGAGTCTCTCAGTAGCCAATGTGAGACATATAACATGGGGACATTAGAGGATTCAAAGAATGTTTTCATTGGCAAGGTGTGCACTCCAAAAGAAAGAAGGGGGATTATTGATACCTTACATACATATCATGATGTAATAGCTTGGATTTGTGAAGATTTAAAAACATATGATACTTAAATCATCACACACACCATCCCTTTGAAATCATATGTCAAACCATTCAGGCAGAGACAACGGCCAATCAATGCTTTGTTAGTGTTAAGGATTGAAGTATAGAAATAGGTCTGATTATGTTTGTCAAAGACGTTTCTCTAGATTTCTATCTCTTGATGTCGAATGTGCTGATTGTAGAACATTAATAGATTTCGATGTCTGCAGATCAATGTGGGAACCAAGTTTAATACCTTAGAGACTTACCTCTAAGGGATGCATCCTTTGAGAGGACGTGTCTCCACATGTGGAGACACGTCTGCTCAAGGGATGTATCCCTTTGGGCACGCGGGTCTCTTAGATGGCTGACTAACACTCGATTTTAACAACACTTAACACAATAAGTCCTCACAAATATGGAAAACATATATAATATGAGTTCCAATTTTATTCACTGCAGATAACAATATCTTTTATTAATACGAATTTATATATTCTCATAAATTTGATTTCCATTAATATGTGTAATGAGGATAATCCTTGATCACATATAAATAGCGAAGATGCTTTCAGCATTCGGTACTTATATCTGACCGAAGCTATCATCCATTAACACTCCCTCTTAGCTAGGGAAGATATTTCAAATCAAAATAAGTGGAGATATCACCTTAACACGTGATATCTAAGAGATGGTATGATTTCTCAAAATTGTCAAGCCATGTGACATTCTCCATAACACATCTTCATTATTCAACACTCCCTCTTATCTAGGGTGGATAACTTCTAAAAGTGATATCACCTAACTCTTGATATCAGAAGATATGGTATGCTTCTGAGAGTTTCAAGTCACATGACATTCTCCATAACACATCTTCTCTATTCAACACTCCCTCTTCAACTGGAGAAGATAACTTCTATCAAGTAAAATTGATATCACCTAACTCATGATATCAGAAGATATGGTATGCTTCTGAAAGTGTCAAGTCACATGACATTCTTCATAACATATCTTCATTATGGTATGTGCACTGACATCAAGTCACATGATGTCTACCATAATTCATGGCATATCCATGGATATATATAAATATCCACCATGATTATCTCTTAAGGATCACAATGATCTTCAAATGACATCAAGTCCCATGATATCCATCAAAGTGTCCAAGAGATACTATCATGACATGTCCATATATATCAAGTCACATGATATCTATCATGATAGTTTATCATTGTAGAGTCGTCACTTTACAATGTCAAATACAAGTGTTCATTATTAGAAAGATCGTCACCTTTCAATAATGTACACAGGGTAGTAGGCCCATAAGGTCATGGAGTCACACACATGAAAAAAGAGTTTACACATTAAACATCTTTTTATATTAGTACAACTTATAAACAAATTTTAATTTCAAACATAATATCAAATTACATACCAAGTTTTCTTCCCGAAGAGTTCAACCTTAACTCTGGAGAGAAGTTTGTTGAGTATGTCTGCTGTTTAAACATTTGAACTAATATACTCCAACTAGATCACATTCCTTTCTACCATGTCTCATAATGGTTGGGGATCTCAATGTGCTTAGATCAAGGAGTCTCACAAGCAATTTACGAGGCCAAACTGCTTCTCTTGCCCTCATAAAGGCTGCAATGTATTCAGTTTCTGTCGAGCTTTGTGCCACAAAGAACTATTTTCTATAGATCCAAGAGATCATAGCCCAATCTGAATTTTAAAGTTTCCAGGTTGATTTGGTCTTTTTTGTAAAGAAGACCATATCCAATAGTGTCATGAAGATATCTCAATATGTGTTTTACAGCCATAAAGTGAATTTCCTTTGTTTCACACCTGAACTGGCTTAAAGCATTCACTAGGACCTTCCATTTGTTGTAGGAGTGCTCTATCAATAGAGCTACAGGCCCCTTGTGGCTAGCCCATTATCAGTCCAAGTGTGGCTTATATCCAACACCCCCCCTTTAAGCCACACTACGGGTGTTGGGGGCTCTTCTGAAGTTAGATCCTGGGACTTGTCATCATGGAGTCTCTCAACATGATGCCTCATCTCAGTCTCAAAGATAAACAAGGGCTTTCACCTCATATCTCTCTATCTCAGAGAATTATGCATTACAACAAGTGAAGATGTGACTCCCTCTGAAGCTTTAATTACATGCATCAACCTCCTGACCTCCTTGTCCAAAGATCATCTATAATACTTGCTTTAGAGAAATGGTTTCCAACTCACACCTTTGTAGGGATTCAGGTTGGTCTCTTCAACCTTTTCCAAGATCACTCTATTCATAATAGGTTTGTTGAGCTACCAATGATAAATCCAGGTTGATTGACTTGAGCAATTCTAATCTCAACTGTTAAAGAGGTACTTCAAGAATTTAGCATCTATCCTTGCAACTTTGAATCATGGAACTCCCTTTGAAGGTTAATCTCCCTCTTCGAGGAGATGTCTTCAGCCAATCATTCAGTCTCATGGCTACAAGATATGTCTCCATTCTCTTCTTCTCTGAAAAGTAATTTCTTGATCCATCCTAATGCAAATTAAGAAGAGATTACTTAATAGTTCATATGAGTTAACTATTCGGAAGAGAAATATAAATGCTAGTAGCATACAAGTTTTATTTATGCAATGTTATATCATGATTTAATGACTACATAAAAATTTATGAGCATTAATAAGAACATGAAATACTTATCTCTTTAACCAAGGATGCCACTCATATTTTAATCTCCATAGCTTTCCCTTCGATGTGTTAATGGTTTCTTTTACGCATAGTCAACACTGAGCAACTCATGGAAGGATAAACTCTCGACTATACCAAGTGAGGTCTAGAACATCCACAAGGGATTTTAAATTGATTTCTTCAAGACTCTGAACGTTTTCCTCTTTCCTGTCTTCTCTGCACCTCCCTTCTCATCGTAAACTGACAAGAAAAGGCGTTGGCAAGGAAATAAATCATGCAGCTCACCCTCTGCTAAATATTACAGAAATTGAATCAATCATCAAGATCTAACAATGACTATAGAGTTTCTATGGAATTTGATGCTTCTTTCCAATTTTCAACCTTGCAACATAGTCCATTTCTGCAGTTTTCAAGGAAATTCCAAAGCAGCGAAAGAGAATACTTCCCACACAATCTTCCCTTTTTGGAAATGACTGACATAGATCATAATATCAAATGCGAGATCAAATATCACATTCCCCAAACAATACACTTGACTAATGATAAGGAAAGGGTTGGTACAAAATAAATTATCGATTCATTGAACCACATCATTGCAATCAGATACTTAACTATCAAAATTTATTCCAAATATCAGATGGTATGGCTATTTTAAAACCACAATGACAAATAAAGAGAATATACATAAACATTCATACCACCCTCTTTCTCCTTAGCATTATTCAATGTCTTATATGTGGGTTATCCGAGAACAACATCCCCCTTAAGTATGATAGGAAATTATATCTATTTATGGCTCCCCCATAACCAGATAAAGAATCCAGCCTTAAAATCTCAACTATCCAATTGAATCGGTTCAACAACCCATGACCTCGACTTTCCCATAGATCGTGTGAGATAATGTGATGTCTCCAGGGAATGATGTGTCCGAATTAGATACCCATTGGTAGATGAAACCTGTAATCTGGAAAATCATGACCCTATATGTGAAGACACTTGGAGGTGATAGATGGGAATTGATGGATCAATGAATTTCACAAACAAGAACTCCTATCCAACTTCTAGAGATGCCTCAATGTTATTCGTTGCAATTACTGATATTTCCGTGGGCATGCTTGGTAGATTTGATGGTGACGCCAAGAAAGTAGAGGTCATGGCCAGAGTTGGAGACTTAGCCACACGATGGAAAATCTGCCACTCTCAGTGCCCTATGAGCAAATAGCTAGGGGCTACATCCTCGCTAAATGCTTGGAAATCGTATCCAAAATCCGTGATCAAAACCTCTGTCTAATCGCATGGAGCCCAAGAAAGATACATCTATTGTGAATACATTTTTGGGGACATGGCTTTCCACCTGAGATGATGATTCATATCATGAAGGCTGAATTTTTCATCGAGCAACCAATCCGCTTGAACATATAGGCGACTCTTTCAGATCCAGGATCCTCTCCAATTCTGTGGAGTTTCTATCGTGGGACTGAATTGTAATCGATGATATTGTTTAGACTTGTTATAATGCAGCTCTGATACCATGTTAAGGATTGAAGTATAGAAATAGGTCTAATTATGTTTGTCAAAGATGTTTCTCTAGATTTCTATCTCTTGATGTCGAATGTGTTGATTGTAGAACATTAATAGATTTCGATGTCTACATATCAATGTGGGAACCAAGTTTAATACCTTAGAGACTTGCCTCTAAGGGATGCATCCTTTGAGAGGATGTGTCTCCACATGTGGAGACATGTCTGCTCAATTGACGTGTCCCTTTGGGCGCGCGGGTCTCTTAGATAGCCGACTAACACTTGGCTTTAACAACACTTAACATAATAAGTCCTCACAAATATGGCGGAAATATATAATATGAGTTCCAATTTTATTCACTACAGATAACAATATCTTTTATTAATACGAATTTATATATGCTCATAAATTTGATTTCCATTAACATTTGTAATGAGGATAATCCTTGATCACATATAAATAGCGAAGATGCTTTCAACATTCATTACTTATATCTGACCGAAGCTATCATCCATTAATAGTTAGAACCCATTATTTAGAAAGAGGTGCAGAAACTGCTTTCAGCGCGCATTATATATCTGGTAAGACACTCTACATGGGTTGCAAATTTGGTTCCAGTAAGGAAAAATATTGGAGAAATTAGACTATATGTAGACTTTAGGAATCTAAATAGAGTGTCAAAAAAGGATAATTATCCGATTCCTTCACTGGATGAGGTACTCCAGATTGTTAATGGATCTCAAATGATGTCCTTTTTGGATGGATATTTTGGATACTACCAAGTTATGGTGCAATATGAAGATAGGCACAAGACTGCCTTAACTACTAGATGGGGAACCTTTGCTTACAAAAGGATGCCATTTGGGTGAATCAATACTGGAGCTACATTCTAGAGAGCTATGGACATTGCTTTTAAGGATATAATTGGTAAGTGCATCATTATTTATATGGATGATTTAATTGTTTTTTCCAAGAAATGAGGTGATCACATAACAAATTTATGCAAGGTGTTTCAAAGATGTAGAGAGTTTGGCATTTCACTTAATCCAAGGAAGTGCATTTTCGGAGTCACAGAAGGAAAGTTATTAGGACACATTATCTTAGAATAAGGTATTGCTATTCATCCTGAGAGAATACAGGCTATCTTGAAGATTCAACCTCCTACAAGTAAGAAAGAGATGAATTCATTCTTTGGTAAGATCAACTTTGTTAGGAAGTTTATCACTAGATTCGTAGAAATAGTCAAGCCATTGAATGCTATGTTGAAACAAGAAGCAAAAATAGAATGGAATGTAAAAGCTAAGGAAGAATTTGTAGAAATCAAGAAAGTTATTGTTGAGGCCCCTGTACTGGTGAGTCCTAATTATACTAAGCCTTTTTACATATATTCATTCACTTCTGATCACTCTTGTGCCGCAATGTTAACTCAAAAGTCCAATCAAAGTGATGAACACCCTATAGCCTTCATGATTACTCCCTTGAAAGATGCAGAATTAAGTTATCATAATGTAGAAAAGCAGGCCTATGCTTTGGTCAGAGCAATGAAGAAGTTCAGGCATTATATCCTAAGGAATAAAGTTTTTTCCATAGTGCCTGATCCTATAGTAAAGTTGTTGTTGATGCAGAATGAATTAGGTGAACAAAGAGCAAAGTGGGTGACCATGTTGTAGGAATATGATATGGAAATCCAGCCCATGAAATTAGTAAGGGGACAAGGACTTACAAAGACAATGTCTGAGACCGGTCCTGATCTCACAGCTCAACAAATTTACCATGCTCTCCCTTACGATCATGGGCTTTATGCCAATAGAGAACTAAGTCAGAAATTTTGAAGGCTTTCACCTTAGCTCTCCTATCAAACCATCTTTTTACCACACCCTGATGTTTAGCAAATTTCTCTAGGGATTCATCCCTTTTCTCTTCTAACTATAACAATTCAGCCAAATGAGCTTCAGGTTTATCTTCTTCATTATAGTACTCGTTAATGAATTGTAGGGTAGGGATTTTCAATTGGATAGGAAACATAGGTTCTAAACCATACACCAAGTGATAAGGAGAGGTTCCTATGGATGACTTTTGTCTAGTACGGTCAGCCCAAAGAGAAAATTGGAGCTGGGTGTGCCAATCCTTAGGATTTTGTTCTAACAACTTACATACAACTATAAATAGGTTCTTATTGGAAGACTCAACTAAATCATTACCTTGAGGATAATAATTGGATGAAAATTTAATAACAATCCCATGATCAAACGCCCAATTAGAAAACTTTAGCGAAGCAAATGCAGGACCATTATCACAGACCAAAGATACTAGACAACCAGAACAATTTATAACTCTTTCTTCAAGAAAATTGATTACCACATCCGAAGTAAATTGCTTACAAGCAAGAGCCTCTGTCCATCTAGTAAAATAATCAGTTATGGTAAGAATATACCTGTGGCCCATAGAAGATGAAGGATTAATTGGACCTATGAAGTCCATGCTCCATTGAGCAAACAATTTTACCTCTATGACAAGCTGGAGTGGAAGAGCTGCATGTTTTTCCTTACTTGTTGTAGTTTGACATATGTGACAAGTCCTCACATGTTGGTGTACATCCTTGAACAAAGTAGGCCAATAGTAGCCTGCCCTCAAGATCTGGTGTGTAGTGGATGATGCAGACCCATGGCCTGTGCCATATTAGGACTAGGGACATGGACTAACTACCTCTCATGGATCCATTTATCTCTAGTATGTGTATCAAGTGTTAATAGGTTGATCTTTTTGTAGACATGTAAAAATGACCTAACTCTTATGCACATCCTAAATGACATGTTCTCATCATTAGCTTCATTAGCACTTAATTTCACTATATTTCACATCAATTGCATCAAAAACTCTAATTTTCTCTATTAATTGAATAAAATTACATTATTTAATTAACTCATTTTTTCATCATTTTTGACTAATTAAATAAATTTCATTTATTTAATAAAGTCCTAATCTAACTTTATTCCCCCTAATTAATTAAATAATATCAATTATTTAATTATGTCACTAATTCACTTTATTCCCCTAAATAAATTAAATTATTATCACTTAATAGTTCAATTAAATTACTTTCCCCTAAATTTGAATAATTAAATAATTAATTCAAACATCATTCAAAATGGTCAAAACAAACAAATACAACTTTTTTTGCAAAATTCAAACATGATTTGCACGTTCAACTCAAAAAGGTTAATTAATTAAATCAATTAATTAATTACCCTCACCCACTTTTATGATTGAGAAAATTATGATCCCCAAATTTCTCACTCTAATTGCCTGACTGATTCATCGATTTCCAAACTGATTCATCTATTCTTCAATCCCATTGAAGGCTCAACATGATTTCTTCAATTTCGCAGCTTATTCAATCTATTTCCTTAATCCCACTAAACACTCAAATTTATTGTTTTCAATCACACCGATTACATAATCAAAATCCACTAATTCTTTCCATTTATTTCCTCTCAACATCTTTCAACCGTTGATTAGGTATATTCCACTATGCGATCTCGAGCGTTCATTTCAAAACAAAAAATATATATAACAACCTCATTTCTTCTCAGAAACGATCAAAAAATAAACATCTTTTGCACAATGAAGTGATGTTGAAATCATAATCAATATTTTGACAAGCTTTACACATATCTTCAATCAACACACACACAACTTTGAAGCTTTTGCTACACACAAATGGAGGCTTCACATTGATACAACAAACGATCCAACATCTTTGCAAATATACTTCGACGTGGGATGGTAACGCTATAGTTTTGAATTCATTTTATATTGTTTTGTTTCAATTTATTTCTTGAGTAAATTGTTCTCATAGTTTCATTTTGTGAGTAATGGGCATGAATCATGGTCTTTTTTGAATTAGACTAGTTTCAATTCATTCATTTTTTATCTTATTGCACACTTAATTTCCCCCTTACACATTCCAACATGCTCAGTGGGACATGGTCCTTAGCATTAAAAATTTCCTTGAGTGGTTTTTACAATTGCAAGTTCCAGAACAGCATTTGAAAAATCTTCACGCAAAAGCTACAAGAAATTTACGCAGTCGATCTGTCATTTTTACTGCACTCACCATTTTTCTGGCTGCTTTTGCCTTTTTTAGCCGCTTTTGTTTCACTGACATGATCACTTCTAAAAAATTATGATCACTTTTGAACATAGCAGGGCCACACTTGAGTTTTTGGATCACTTTTACCTCCAAAAATAGGTCTATAGGCACACAAAAGAAGGCCACTTTTACTTAAGAATTTTGTTTTTTCTCTGTTAAAGTTTGTCTGAAAGTTGCATGTTATTTTTTTTATTTCTAATGCTAACGATTGTTGGTTTGGATGTTGGAAGGGTACTAACATTGTTTATGCAATATTTGTAGAAGCATGGCATGGGTTTATCCAAGAACTGACTAAATACTTTTTATTGCAGAGAAGGCGAACAATCAAAGTTTTAAATTTTTTTGAGAAGCTTTCATAATTTAAAAAAAAAAAAATTATTTGGTGCTTAAAATGAACTCCACAATTCACACACCTTCAGTTTAGTGCTCTAAAAAGAATGTTCAATAAGCTTTCTAGATTAGAAAAAAAATTCAGTTTGGTGCTTTTAAAAGAACATTTCATAAGCTTTCATAGTTTAGGAAATTTTTGATTTTGGTCCCTAAAACAAACCCCACAAATTCACATGCCTTTGGTTTGATGCTCTAAAAAGGATTTTCCAAAGCTTTCTAGATTACAAACAAAAAATTATTTTTGGTTCTCTAAAAAATGCTTTCCTTTGACCAACAATTTCAATTTCTTGATGAATGCACAATTTCATTTTGTTGACCAATTAAGACATGGATTGTTAGAAACACTCAAATTGTTGCTTAAAAATGAAAAAATCTATTTTGGTTGTACATTGTGATAATTCTTGAAGTCTTAAACTATTTTAAATTGGTGCACATAAAACATGAATTGTTATCTTTCACACATTTCAAGTTTGGGTTTAAAATCAAATTGCTATGAATTGTATTATGTGTCTTGTGTGGGTGGCAGGTCAAGTAAGTATCCTCTCCCCTTGCATCTTTGGGTGATCTTGGGTGAAGAGAAACACTTTGGAATTTTGCATTTTTTTTGAGTCAAAATAATTAAGATTGAGGTATGTTTGCTAATGAGACACATCCCACAATGGAGAACTCATTGAAGAATCCCTCGAGCATGTTTACCAGAGATATATAAATTTTTATGAACTTGAGAAATAGTACCTTCAATCCAAGGTGGAATAACATATAGTGCTTAATCCAAACTTAGGATTATTTAGAGGCCCGAAACAGAATGACTAAAGAGCCTTAAGTGGCCAACTAGTGAATTATACACCAAGGTGTTCATTGGTTGTCATTAATTTTTTTTTGTAGAGGCCTATCCAGTTTTTTCCATAACGTTCTTTGAAAGTGGCTCATAAAAAAATATTTTTGAGAAGTTACCTACCAAATCTGAATTATTATTGATTCATAGAGCTTAAGAGTTAATTCTTAACATACCTCTATACTCTTCCATAAATTTGCATGTAAAATAATCCCTTCAGGACATGAGGTAGGCCCATTGATAAAAAGTGTACCTATTCTAGGAGGAATGATTGTCTTCTATAAACAGTAAAAAGGATCTTCACCAAACATTGACATCAAAAAATTTCTTGAAATAAAATGAACACATCAAAACAAGCATTGAACATGGTTATCAAACATCAAATCCTTTGAACTTAGTGTGAATACTTTGAAAAGAGCCCTATGTTTGCACTCCCTAAAAGATATCCTAAAAAAATATCTTTGAAATATTTTTGAATGTTTAGGCTCACATTTCAAGTCACATTAATAATGAAGTAAACCTTGGAAACTATGTCTTTAGTAATTTAACTTTCACAAACTTTGATCTTTTGTGAAAGGAAAAATGCTTAAGTAATAGACACGAGGGTCAAATAGTTTTTGATTGTTTTGTTGCATTTTATCACTTGCCAAAATATCAAATCAGATCAAACAAAGTCATTCAAAACTACAAAATTATCCAAAGCTACCGCCAACACAAAAACTAGAAAACAAATCTGCACAAAATATGCTATTGTTGTTGTTTTTTCCACACTTGATCTAAAACTGGTCATAGACAACCTAAAATAGCTTGATTTTTCTCTCTAGTTTTTGAAAGTAACTATAAAAAACTTATGACTTTTGAAAATTTGAATGCAATTGACATAAAACCTGCCACAATTGATAAAGACTTTTCCGCACTTGACATATTGGTTTGGCCACATTCGACCAAAAACTAGCCACTTTTGACCAGGAAGCTCGCTTTTTCCTACACTATTTTCTAGTCATAAAACTTGAAACAAAAGCCTCTCTTGAAAAATCTTGTTGTAGTTTACTTCCTGGTGAAAATGAGAATACTAATCCAAAACAAGTTATAAATCTTGTGAGAACGAAAATAGTTAGATTCCCAAAATGTGTCATAAATCATATCAGTCCATCATTCATTTGCAAAAAGAAACACTCCAATCTAGCTTCAAGATTCAAAATCAAAACAACTTTGGATTATTCCTTCACTCAAACTTCTAAGATATCAACATTTCCTTGAACCTGAAGGCTAGTTCAAGTAGATTTCATGCAACATATCCTCTATAAAAATAAGTGAAATATCAATCCAAGTTATCAAGGTTTTTGAATCCCAAAAGTTAGCATTATATCGAAAACATCACTCAAATCTTAGGGTCTTGAGTATCATGAAAAACATATCAAAACACCATTCAATTTATGACCATTTTGCATCCAATTGCTCTAGTTCAACAACCAAATCTTATGGCACCTATCATACAACAAAGTCTCATGCAAATTTAGGGTGAACAAATAGATATTATTAGTAGCTTGAGAAGTTTCATCTTTGAGAAAAATGAAACACCAACCCAATGGAGAAACACAGATAAAATCCTAGACAAAGAGGAACAAAAAGTAGATCTTATGGCCGAAAATCCCATATTACCACCTCTTGTGTGGCAATAGATACCATCCTTTTAAAATAGAAAATATCAAAACACTCAAAAATAGAAAATTCTAAAAAATAAAGCATACTTTTATTCCATTGTTAGAAATCACCAAACTTTCACAAAAATCTTGGCACTTGTTTATGAAAATCACAAGATATTAGCATAGAAAAATTATGGAATTAAAAAAAAGTAGCTCTAGTATGTCCCCAAAAAACACAAAAAATGATGAAAGTGGCCTATGGGGTTATATACCAAGTGAACTTGTGACTCCTTGAAAGGAACCAACATTTACCGCAACATCAAACCAACCTCCAAGTGAGGAGGAAGTAATTTGTAGACAAAAAGAAGAAATGGATAGATGAAACCAAAACATAAAAGATGTGGTCATAGAAGACATGGATAGTGAGGAAGAATTAGATGAGGAAAAATTCTTTCAACACTCCAACTATCCCAAGCTACTCAAACAAATGGAAAAAATGCTAAGGATCCAAATACTTCATAAAATTAGCACAAAGTGGTACTAAGCTTCCTATAGACTTTAATGTGGAAGGTCTTAAGGATCCTAACCTCATTCCATTAGGGGATAACTCATTTTTGAGAAGAATACCAAAAACAATGGAGATTCCAAACATGACACCAATATTTTCACAAAGAACTGACCAACCTAAAAAAAAAACCATGGAAAATCCTTTGTTTAGGAAACCGACTAAAATCAAACAAGAAATAGTGGCCCAACAATATCAAGGAGGTTAATCCCAATACATGTCGCAAGGTAACAACCCACCATTAAGACAATATGTGTCCCAAAACATACAAAATCAACAAGGGAAATTTTGGCAACAAAGCCAACAAGGTGTACCATCAACGGATTATTGGAGTAACCTTCAAAACAGTTCATCCCAACAACAAGGTGTGCCACATGGTACCCTTCCCAACCAAAAATTCTAACAACAAGGTGTACCACCAACACACTATCAAGGTAACCTTCAAAATAGTTTGTCCCAACAACAAGGTGTGCCACATGGTACCCTTCCCAATCAACAATTCTAACAACAAGGTGTACGACCAACACACTATCAGGGTAACCTTCAAAACAATTCATCCCAACAACAAGGTATGCCACATGGTATGCTTCCCAATCAACAATTCCAACACAAGTTGTATTGCCAATGCACTATCAGGGTAACCTTCAAAAAAATCGTTCCAATAGCAAGGTGCACCACCAACACACTATTATGGTACCCATCTTTAACAAAATCAACAAGGACTTAACCCTCCTTTCAAACAACAAGGACTTAATACTCCTTCCCCACAACAAGGACTTAATCCTCCTTACATTCAACAAGGAATTACTACTCCTTCCCCACAACAAGGACTTAATCCTCCTTACATTCAACAAGGACTTAATGCTCCTTCCCAACACCAAGGACTTAATCCTCCTGAAATTCAACAAGGAATTAATACTCCTTCCCCATAAAAACAACTTAATCCTACTTACATTCAACAAGGAATTAATCCTCCTTTCATACAAGGACTTAATCCTCCTTCCATCCAACAAAGTTATCGAGGTCCTACACCTCCACAATACCCAACCTATGACCAAATGAACATTGGGGGACAACAAGGCTACTATGCACAAGGTCCACAAAAAAATGTACCAAACTCAGAAGTAGGCATGCAACTACAAGCCCTAAATCAAAAGATATTGGACATCCAAATTGGAAAACCAAAGAAGACCTACACTCTACACGATATATGCCCATTCCCTTTTCATCGGTCCATCACTATGCTCCCTTTTCCTAAAAATTTTGAAATACAAAAATTTGATAAGTACAAGGGAAAGGGTGATCTAGTAGAACATGTGCAATATTTATTGGTAGCTTTCATAGAAGTGCAAAAAAATGAATCCTACCTAATGATAATTTTCCTCATAGTCTTATTAGTCATGCTATGGAATGGTTCTCCCATCTACCACAAAGAATTGGGATTTTTGATGAGTTGACTAAAAAGTTTGTAAACCACTTCTCATTCAACATAGAACAATATTCCACTATCACTAACCTCTACAACATTAAAAAAATTCAAGGAGAATCCTTTACATTCTACCTACAAAGATGGAGACACAAAGCTAGTGGGTGCAAGTGGCCTATTCCTGAAAAATAATTGGTGGATATATTTGTTTCAAACATCCAAGAAAAAATCAATCACTAAATCACCATGTTGTGCCCCACTAACTTTGAAGAAACTATTGGAAATGGAATACACATTGAAAGAGCTCTCATAGGAAGAGGAGTTATTAAGATGAACAACTCAAAAGACAACCCTCCTAGTTTGAATGAGAAACCTTAGATTTGGGCCAAGAACAAAAATATTACCAACGATGGAGTAGGTGATGCTAGAGCTATATAGAATGTACAAAACCCCAATGTACTACAAAACAAACCTCAAGTTGCACAAACGAGATATGCTCCCAAAAATGTACAAAATAATCAACTCACCTATCCCCAAAATACTCAATTAGATAACCAATAATAAAATTAGCGAGGACAACAAAGACAATATGACCAACCAAGGAGGAAGTTTAATCCATTAGGAGAACCACTTGAGATAATCATCTTAATAACTCCTCTCATATAAGAGGAGTTATTAAGATGAACAACTCAAAAGACAACCCTTCTAGTTTGAATGAGAAACCTTAGATTTGGGCCAAGAACAAAAATATTACCAATGATGGAGTAGGTGATGCTAGAGCTATATAGAATGTAAAAAAACCCAATGTACTACAAAAAAAACCTCAAGTTGCACAAACGAGATATGCTCCCAAAAATGTACAAAATAATCAACTCACCTATCCCCAAAATACTCAATTAGATAACCAATAATAAAATTAGTGAGGACAACAAAGACAATATGACCAACCAAGGAGTAAGTTTAATCCATTAGGAGAACCACTTGAGATAATCATCTTAATAACTCCTCTCATAGAAGAGGGGTTATTAAGATGAAAAACTCAAAAGACAACCCTTCTAGTTTGAATGAGAAACCTTAGATTTGGGCCAAGAACAAAAATATTACCAACGATGAAATAGTTGATACTAGAGATATATAGAACGTACAAAACTCCAATGTACTACAAATCAAACCTCAAGTTGCACAAATGATATATGCTCCCAAAAACATACAAAATAATCAACACCTATCCCCAAAATACTCAAATAGATAACCAATAATGAAATTCGGGAGGACAACAAAGACAATATGACCAACCAAGGAGGAAGTTTACTATATTAGGAGAACCACTTGAGACAATCATGTGCAAATCAGTTCATTAAAACCTCATCAAAGTCAAAGATTGCCCAAGCTACGAAGAGCTAAGTTTCAAAACACCATGGTACAATGAAAAAGACTTATGTGAGTTCCACAAGATCAAAGGGCATATGAAAATTAACTACATGAGACTCAAACATATAATACAAGACTTAATCGACAAAGTAGAAGTGGATATCAAACATTGTCCTATAAACAAAAACCTCCAAATATACACAAATCCAATTCCCAACCATGTGAACAAAAATGACAAAGGGAAAGAACAAGACTATCACAATGCCAACTACACCTATAGTGACACTATCTTAGGTACCCTCTCCTAAGAAAATTACACTAGGGTCAATATTTTAACCATACAAGGTAGGGACCCCAAATGTAATGTAACTACCCATCAAGGAAAATTCATAATACAAGGAGCCCCACTTAAACCCACAACTAAGTCATCCAATGACTATAGTATTGTGGAGCAACTGAAGAAGACCCCTTGTTTGATCTCCATTGCAGAGCTACTGAAATTATCACCTACACGTAGGAAAATACTAGACAAAGCTTTGGAAAAATAAATCCCCAATGACCTCAATCCTGATTAGTTTCAAGCCATGATTGGAAAAATCATGGCCAATCATCATTGTCTTTTCCAAGAAAGATCTTTAGTAAAAGTCATTCCACAACCAAGCTCTCTATATAGAGGTTGGTGTCCACAAACATATGGTCAAAAGAGAATTGATAGATGATAGTGCAGGTTTAAACATTTTTTCCTTGAAATTTGTTAAACAGTTGGGGTATTCTGATGATGTAATTGACAAGGACAAGAGAATTACTATAAGGGCTTATGATGACCTAGAAAGAAATTCAAAAGGGACAAATAGGCTACCTATACAGATAGGACTGACAACAATAGAAACGTGTTAGGTACTAGACCTTGAGTTATCATATAACCTTCTACTAGGATTCCCATGGATTCATGCACTACAAGTAGTTCCCTTGAAATTTTAACAATGTCTAAAATTTCCTTATGAAGGAAAATAGGTTACTTTATATGTTGATCCTAAACCCTTCCACTACTATGAAAAATTGGAGGAGACATACAACAAAATCTAGTGTGTACTAGTAATGATATCTCATTTCACTCCTTCTCATATGTCAACCCATCAAAACTACCATCAACTTGAGCTAAACCCTCAACAAGTGAGAAGCCAACATTTGAGTCCAAAATTGAAGTACTTGACAAAGGTAACAAGAACTATCATTTCAATCAAGCTTTTTGCATTGGAATGATTCCTCAAACACAAAATATTTATAGAGGGCTTAAGGAGATCAAAACTGTTTAAGAAGTAACAATGATAGAAAACCCACAATCTTTACCAAGTGGGGAGATATCAATGATGAGGATATATTCAATGAGGACCTTTCATTAGTGATCTACAAAGAAGACCAAACAAATTTTAGAGGGGGACCAACCACACCAAGGCTCCAAGTCATGGAGAGCCGAGGGCTAAAGGCTACCCTAATCTACCTCAGATTGGACAAGTGTTCTAGGTCAAGGATAGAGAATGAAGAGCACTATCAAGTGCTTCTATCACTCTACTAACCTGAGAGTCTTGATGGGGCTAAACGAGTAGGCTTCTAGAACCCAAAATTTACCTCAGACAAATCTTTGCCAAAGGACAATAGTGTAGGTCAAGGATCACAACGCGACACGTTAGCGTCTCATAGGGGTTTTGGCATCCGTACAAATAGAATGTGAAAAAATATAGTAAAAGTACCATAAATATATTGACATATTAGTGAATGGAGTTTAAAGTGATGACTAAAGTGATAATTAACAAAATAAGCAAAATAACTAGAAAGATGATATAAAAGATTTCAAAGACAAAGATGGTGGAAATGAACTCATGAAGGGTCTAATTCACCAGCAAGCTCCACATGAACATGTACCTAAACATAGCCAACAGAGGAAAAATATTGGGGTTGTATAGGGTTTTCCACAGTCAAACCCCTACTTTGGTGTTTCCACCTCCACCGACAGCTAGACAGATCGATAGATATAAATATGATAAAGGAAATAGTATTGGAACATAAATTAAATCAATCACTATGAGAGACACTATGCTACTCAAATCCAACAAAAAAGTAATACAAAATCATTACCACCCTCAACCAAAGGCACTCAAGGCCAATGAGAGAGGAATGCAAGCCCACAACTATGGTAGAGTTGACATAGCCACAACAACGCTAAAAGTAGTCTCACTAGACACCAAGATGTAGCTTATGTGGTAGATGTGTAGGATGTTGCGATTGTTGGAGTTTTGGTGCAACAAGTAGCAAAAGTATGGAGCAAGAATTTCTAAGAACATGAAGTCAGATCAAGCAAGCATGTAGAAACATAAAGAAGATGGAATGAGAATGAAAGATAGACATTTGAAGGTGAAATGGGAGGGAAAGATCCATTAAAATTTCAATAGGAAGGTGCAAGGGCGTTATGTTTCATCGCCAATGGAGAATGTAATGCCTCTATAGATTCTAGAGGCAAGAATCATATTAGAATGGTAGTGCATCATGTAGATGTTTGTGCACTATGCATGTGTCCTCAATATAAATTTCCCCACCGACACTAAAAAAAAGCGCTAAGTGGATGGGGTATAGAATGAATACGTGGAATTACTTAGTCGTATTTGATTTTTCTAAGGTGGAGGGTGTAAAAGGGGAATTTGCAAGAGGGTGCAAATTTGCTCCTATACGTTTCCCCCCCACTTTGGAAACATGAGTTCCAATGAGTGTTTGGTAAAGTAGATCAAAAGAGTTTGGAAATGTATACTTGAACCATCGAGGAAGAAGATCGCGATTTGGCAAACTAAAAAGCACAGAGTAAGAAAATAACTCCACATATACTCTATCCCGAGGAGGTTCAAAAAAAGTGCACCGAAGGCCCATAGACCAACTATGGACAAATCTCACAAGATACAAGTGCTTCATAGGTCCTTGGACCTGCAGTGAAGTCATCTCCAGGTACTCTCTCCTGAAGGAAGCCCGAAGTGAGGGACTCCACAAAGTTAAATTAGAAAGCAGTTTCATAGGTGCACCTGTAAAGTAACATATTAATCCACAGACAAAACATGTTAGAAAACACAAAGTAGCCACACAGGTAGAAAAATAGATAGTCATGTAGATAGTCAAAAATTAAAGAAAGGGATTTCAAAGGGGTCCCTTGGGAACCCTTCAAAAGAAGAGGGGTCCACTCAAGGGACGCTATGTTTGAAAGAGAGAGAGTGTGTATTTTTTCATAAATCAATTCAACATCAAGGTATCCTTTTTAAAGATGTTCACTTCATCAAGGAATTCAAAAGGAAGAAAGTCCCCTCACAAGGGGAAGGTTATAACTTTTCCCGTAGGAGAATGTACTCCCTCCTTGAAGGAAATTTTTTTAAAATTCTTTCTGTATGAACTCATGATGAAGGAAAAATGTTCCGCTAGGGGTCCTTGTTAAGGAATGTGATTTTTGAAAAACATTTTGAAAATATTTTTGAGAAAATATTTATTAGCTACTGAATGCATTTTCTAAAAATCAAAATGACATGATAGCCCCCCCTTAGGATGGTGCATGTTGAACACAAAGGCACGTGACATCCTAAGGAGAGAAAAGAAAGAATGAAAAAGTGATGTCATGGCCTACAAAACATAGAAAGATGTAACCATGGTAATGTTGTCATGCATGCGAGGGACAACACATGAGAACCAAAACATTAAAAAAAAAAAAAAAGATAAGAAATAAAAAAATGTGAGAAGAGACAATAGCATCACAACCAAGGGACAAGAGCGATTTGATATTTTGGGGTCAGAGCTACTCATAAATATAGATAAATAGATATAATAGTATATAAATGAACTGTCATCAACCCCCTACTATATCACACCATATGTATTAAGAATGCACGTGAAGACAAAAGAAAAATAAAAAATTGGGTCAACATGGAAGAGAGGCCTAAATGCCCTAAAAACTTTGCATCGTCCCCAATTATCAAGATTCAATACACAACAAAGGAAGAATGATGTGACAAATAGAATAATTTTTATGACACAAAATTACTCTTGTATCCAAGCACCTACAAGGGTGACAAGGGTCATCTAGGAACACATAACACAAGCATAAGGGAACACAAAAACACACACAATCTACTCTATAGATAAAGAAGAGGCACCCCCTAGTCCTCATCAACCAAGAGGTCATCATTATCCCAATCTAGATCATTGTATGGGGGGGATGACCCAACAAGGGTGGAATATCAAGGGGGGAACCCTCTAACCCTCCCACAACAACAACCCAAGAAGAAGGCCCCTCAAGGTATTCTTCTCTTAGTTCTCATGGGGTGAACATTAGTGATTTCATAAATATCGCTGATAGGGTTAGGACCTCCTTTAGAGAATTAAACATGCACTTCACAATATTTCCATGTGTTAACTCAATAGGTGAGAGAGGAAGTGCCCGATATTCACTTATAGGATCACTGAATGACTTGGGAGTAGTGATGAACTTCGGGGATACCGAGGCTTCCTCTGTCACTAGGATGACACAAGCTAATGTAGAACCACCCTCCAAAGAAGGTGATTCCTTCTTCTCACCCCCATTGCTAGAAGGTTCATACTCCATATTCCGCTTGATCAAGGGATGCAAGATCCCCATAGACGAGGCAGAAGACATGAAAGAAGAGGAGAAAACCATGGCAGACACCACCAAGGTATTCAACATGTCCACAGGTTTTTAAAATGATGGGATGTCTGGGAGGGAAGTCAAAAGGGGTGGCTCAACCAAAAGAGCAATGAACACCTACAACCTCTTTGGGTGAGGATCCTTCATGCTCATGATGAGATCCTAAAGCATAACCAAAGCTAAGGGAATTGAAGCAGAGAGGATGGGAGAGGAGAGCACATCAAAAGGTGTCAAAGTAGAAGTTGTCATCTACTCTTCCATCTTCTATAGGGTGGATTGATCAGTGGCTAGAGATTTTCTTTGATGCTTGTGCTCACACATAAGGTAGTTTTTACGACTCTGAGAGCTAGAGGCCAAAGGCTGAGACAAGATGAAAGACTCTTATTTGACCATCATAGTATCCATCATGGCCATTTGTGATAGAGGGAGAGACTCTCAGATGGGAATAGGAGGAAGAGGTTGAGATGACGATGAAATGATAATGGGGGGAGCCATCTCTAATGCCTCTACAGTGGGTCTCTTCCCATTCACTACCTTAGAGGTAGGAGTAGTAGGCAGTTGTGGAGGCTGATACATAGAGGAATCCCCATGGGGACCCTCCCCCTTACCATACCAGATAGGTGGAGGCACTGTGGGTAAGATGGGAGGTTTGAATATTGGATGCTTGGGATTTCGCCAAGTGGGCACCATTGGGCTCACCAAAAAATTCCTAGGAGCATAAGATGATAGCGCCACAACAAGGTGAGAGGAATTGATAGGCGGGACAATGAGAGAAGAAGAAGAAGGGACCTAGGCACACTTCTCTTCCCTCTTTCATGCCAAGGTAGCCTCACACTCTACCTTCATGGAATCCCTATGCAAAATGGCATAGGGAGAAGGAGGGTATCTCACCTTAGGCATTATGACCCCGCTCTTGCAATTTACATAAGTTTGGTACAAGAGGTCCATCCTAGGAGGAATCAGACTCATGGGCATATGCCAAAAGTGATCCAGTGAGTAGCCGCGATGTGCAATCAATAACTTATAGTTCATGTCATGGAATACATGCACTATACCCTCATGGGAAAACTTCAGACACTCATAAACTACTGAGGGACTGTATTCATAGCGACCAACCAAGGGATACATAGTTTCAATCTAAAGAGCTCAGACCCCGAGATGATGTCAAAAAGTGCATTTATGGATCTAGGTCCAACTAAGATTGACAAGGTGATGCAACCGACGGGACGTATAGAAATCCCATTGTATGTATGAATAGTGCTCCTAGATTCATCATACCCATCCTTGTGTAAGAAATTAATCAGCAAAATCTCCTTAGTGATGATATTCACCTGACATGTAGGATCAATGAAGACATCGATTATGGTGTTTCCATTGATTCATGTAGGGATGTATAAGGAAGATGGTTCTCTATTATAATTCATCGACAAGTCTTGCAAGGTGAATTTTATGGAAATTTATCCAATCGTAGGTTGCATAGATGGGATGGATAGATGGAAAAGGGAGTCAATTTCTTTGTGCACTAAATAGGACTTTCATAGATCCCCCAAGGATTTCATGACTAGACTTTGACCCACTCAAGGTTTTGTTCTATGATGCTTATGGAACCTTATAACTATGATACTAGGGTTCATAGGTTAGGTTTCAAGGTTGGTGCTTCACAACACTCACACCCACAACACTCCTAGGATACGAGGAAAGGATCTTTCAACACTACTAAAAAAAATAAAATGGTTCATGTCGGGTTCACCAAAATGTAGAGGGGGACCAACCACACCAAGCTCGTAGGTCATAAAGAGCTGAGAACAAAAGGCTGCCTTGATCTACGTTAGATTGGACAAGTGTTTTAGCTCAAGGATAGAGAATGAAGAGCACTCTCAAATGATTCTTTCACTTTGCTAACCTAAGAGTCTTTATGGGTCTAAATGATCAAGCTTTTGGAACATAAAATGTACCTTAGATAACTCTTTTCCAAAGTAAAATAATGCATGTCAAGGACGACAACATGGAATGCTATAATCTCATAAGGCGTTGGCATCCATATAGATAAAAAGTGAAAAAATATAGTAAAAGTACCAAAAATCTATTGATAGCTTAGCAAATGGAGTTTAAAGTGATGAATAAAGTGATAAATAATAGAATAAGAAAAATAACTAGAAAGATGATATATAAGATGTCAAGGAAAAAGATGGTGGAACTGAAATCAAGAAGGATCTAGTTCACCAGCAAGCTCCACATTAATGTGTACCTACACACAACCAAGAGAGGAAATTTTTTAGGGATATATAGGGGTTTGTCACAGTCAAACCCCCACTTCAGTGTTTCCACCTTCATGAACAACTAGATAGATTGATAAATAGAAATATGATAACACAAATAGTACTAGAACAAAAATGAAATCAATCAATATGAGAGAAACTATACTAGTCAAATCCAACAACAAAGTAATATGAAAGCATTACCACCCTTGACCAAAGGCACTCAAGGCCAATGAAAGGAATGCAAGCCCACAAATATGGTAGAGTTGGTGTAGTCGCAACGTCGAAAGTAGTCTGAATAGACACCAAGCTGCAACTTCTATGGTATATGTGTAGGATGTTGTGATTGTTGGAGTTGTGTTGCCAATAGTGCAACAAGTAGAAAAAGTATGGAGCAAGAATTGCTAAGAACGTGAAGTTGGATCAAGCAACCATGTAGAAACATGAAGAATATGGAATGAGAATGAAATAGAGATATTTGAAGGTGAAATGGGAGAGAAAGAGTTGTTCAAAGGTCAACAAGAAGGCGTAGGGGCATTGTGTTTCATCACCAATGGAGAATTTAATGCCTTTGTAGATTCTAGAGGTAGGAATCCTGTTACGACAACAACATGCCACATAAATGTCTATGTTCCATGTGTGCATCCCAAATAGAAATTCCCTCATTGACACCAAAAACAAGTGCCAATTGGATGGGGTACAAAATGAAGATGTGGAACTACTTAATCAGATTTGATTTTTCTAAGGTGGAGGGTGTAAACTGTAAATTTGCAAGAGGAGTACAAATTCACTCCTATACAAGAATGAGAGTAGCTACAACCCCTTCTCATTGATCCTAGTAGTAAAGGATATCAACTAGTTAAACAAATGGTATACATTGAAAAAGGTTGCCTTGGGTGACATAAATAAGGAAGACGTGAACTTGTTATAGTGGAAAAAAGAAAGAAGAACATGGGACTATGTTATTGTTCACTAGAGGTGGTTACTCCAAAAACTAGACGTACATCTTTTAAGAAAGGAGCCCCTTCTACTGAAGTTAAGACATTGGATATTTACCATCTTATGGAAAAAAATTACCCATTGAGAACTTATTTGAAAGCTTTAGCATAAGTATATTCCCTATCTGACTTAACAAACCTATATTTAAAGACTGTACTTATGAAATAGACTCTAACAAGTATGAATGGGATTCTCTTTCCTTTGTCACCTCTAGCAATGATGACCTAGATAACCAATGGGAGAATGATGCTAGAGCCATATTGACCATTTCAACAAATTTCATAAGCTTTATAGAAAATGATGACAACCTACCCCTTTGCTACCTGGAACTAATAGATTGGGACCAACAACACCATATGCTTGTTTTGGATCAGATCTAAAATGATGATGCAATTGCAGAGTTTATGGGGTTTCAAACTAATATACCATCAAGAGAACATAAAGTAGGGTTTGTCATGGAAATCGAACAACAAGCATATTTTAGAGGAGAGATTATGTCCTATAGCCACAAAATTGAAATAAACAATGTAAGAATCAAAATAAGACCCCCTAGGGAAAACCACAATGTGGCTCCATCGGATCCTAAAAAGAGAAAAATAATTGAAAAATCTAACAGTGAAAACCTCTCCAAGGCACCCAAGGATGGAGGGTTCAATCTCTCTATTTCTAAATATCAAGAGAATTCGACACTCCTAGTTGAAAAAGTGGAACCTATAAATGTTGGCATAGCAAAAATACCAAATATCACATATCATGCAACGTCACTTGATCCTAAAGAGAAAGTGAAATTCTCACTGTTCATCAATTAAAGGAAGATAAAATTCACATGGACATATGAAAACATGCCAAGGCTAGATCCAACATTGGTCATACACCATCTTTCCGTATTTACAAGAGCTAAACCCATCAAGAAAAAACTATGAAATATGCATCCCTAGATAACACTTTTGGTAAAAGTTGAACTAAATAAATAGCTAGATGTAGGTTTCATCAAACCAATTTATTAACCTAAATGGATCTTGAACCTAGTACCAACATCAAAGCCCAATAGGGGCATAAGAATATGCATGGACTTTAGAGATCTAAAAAAACCTTTCCCAAAAGATGATTTCCCTCTTCCAAGGATTGATATGATGTAGATCTAAGAATAGGAGATGATATTTTTTCATTGATAGATGGCTTCTTAGACTATAATCAGATAAATATATCCCCTGAAAATCAACATAAAACTACATTCATGTGTGCATGGGGGACCTTTTGGTATGATTTCATGTCATTCAGTCTAAAGAATGCGGGAGCGACCTATCAACGAGAAATAATGGCAATGTTTCATGATATGCCACATACAATTATGGAAGAATATGTGGATGGTATTTTAGCAAAGTCCATCAAGAGAGAAAACCACTTGACAAATCTTGCAAAGGTGTTTGATAGGCTCAAATAGAATAACTTGAGGATCAATCCGAAAAAAGTGTATATTTGGAGTAACATTTGGAAAGCTACTAGGGAACATAGTGTCGAGAAGAGGCATCAAAGTAGATCCTGTAAAAGTAAAAGCCATATTAGAAATTCCTCCTCTGAAGACATTTAAGCAACTCAGAAGTATATAGGGAAAACTACAATCCATCAAGTGATTCAACACACAATTAGCAGACAAGTGTCATTTGTTTACTCATCTCCTATACAAAGAAATCACATTCAAGTGGGATTGAATATGTGATCAAGAATTCCAGCAAGTCAAAGAATATTTACTTACTCCTCCAGTACGCATGCCACCTATTATAGATAAAGTAATGATACTCTATGTATCTACAAGATAGGAAACATTAGTAGTTCTCTTAGCATAGCTAGATGATAATAACAAGGAAAGAGTGGTCTACTACATTATCCAAACATTGTTGGGCTACGAATTGAACTATTCACCCATAGAAAAAGCATGTCTTTATGTTGTCTTCATGGGACCAAAATTAAGAAACTATATCTTGAACAAAAAATTAAATATGGTCTCAAAAGTAGATACATTAAAGTATCTATTAGCAAAAGCAACTTTAATAGGTAGGATTTCTAAATGGGTGATGATATTGAATGATTTTGATATAGAGTACATAGATAGGAAAGACATCAAAGGACAAATCATATCAAACCAACTAGAAGAAGTACCAATAGAAGATCACCAACGTCTGATAATAGGCTTCCCATATTAAAGCATATTGTTAACAAAATAGACAAGTCATTGGACCTTTTATTTTGATGGGTCCTACACTCAACACGGTTTAGGAGAAAGTATATTATTTCTCACACCACAAGGAGATAGTATACCTAAGTCTTACAAAATTTATTTCCCATGCACAAATAATATCTCAAAGTATGAAGCACTAATCACAGGACTCACAATGGCAATCAAATGGAGGATTAAATAACTATAGGTTTGTGGAGACTCTCAGCCGGTAATCAAGCAAGTAAATGATGAGTATCAAATAATAGATGACAAGCTACTACCATATAAAAGGATGGTGGATAGATTTAAACAATATTTTGTCACCATCACCTTTGAAAAGATTCCCTGCATCAAAAATAGAGCAACAAATGCTATGGAAATGATAGGTTTTCTACTCGACATCCCACAAAACATTTCTAAGTATGAATTCCTTGTGAAGAAACTCTTAATACCAGCATTCAAGATCTTGAAATTCAAAATAGTGTGTGTTGATGTTGGTCCTAACTCACCATGGTACCATGATACATCTAATTATATCCAACATGATATCGTACCCCCTCACTTGACAACTACCCAAAAGAGAACCTTTGTTCGTAGGACTTCCCGATTTAAAATACTAGGAGACACCTTATATCATCAAATTTTAGATAGTAGTTTACTCTGATGTCTTGACATAGAAGAAGCACAAACCACCTTACAAGAGGTACATGCTGATTTCTATGGGTCCCACTCTAGTAGACCTAACCTAGCACAAAAGTTACTAAGAATAAGATACTATTGTCCCTCTATGGAGCGAGAAGCTATTGCCTACACGAGAAAATGTTGCCAATGTCAACAACATAGTGATCTCATTCATGCACCAACAAAAGAGCTAAGACATATCACAATACCATGGAATTTTTTGTGGTGGGGATTACACTTGGTAGGTAAGATCTCTCTTTATTCATTAAATGGGCATAAGTTCATCATTACTGCAACTGAATACTTCACAAAATAGATAGAAGCAATTCCATTAATCTACATCATTGGTAAACAAATATCAAAGTTCATCTTGAATTATCTAATATGTCGATATGGAATTCCCCAAACCATCATAATGGACAATGGAACCTCGTTCAAAAACCAACATCCCAAAGATCTTTTTTCCAAGTTCTCTATCCAACATAGATTCTCCATTCCCTACTACCCCCAAGGAAATGGTTAGGTTGAAGCATCTAAAAAAACCATCTTGAAGATACTAAAAAAGACTCTTAATGTGTTGGCCATGATTGGCATCTACAACTGAACCCAACCCTATGGGATTACCAAAGCAATATCCATACCCCTATAAGTGCCACACCATTTTCCTTGGTTGAATACAAATATGAAGCTATCTTACCTATCAAAGTTGAAATCCCTTCACTGCAAATCTCACTAAAAGGCATGGTCAACAATGAAGAGTATCAAGTGTCTAGATTAAATGAGTTGGAACTCCTAGATGAAAGTCATTTGAGCGTGTTAAACCATCTTTAGGTTTATCAGAATCATCTCAAATAAAGATATAATAAAATTATCAAAAACAATTTTTTTTTTAGATTGGTGACTTGGTAGTTAGAGAGATTTGGAAGGTACAACTAAATCAAGATGGCAAAGGTAGGTTTGAACACGATTGGTTAGGTTCTTTCATTATCACAACAAGTTATGGCTCTAGAGCTTATCAACTGGCTACTCCTGAAGGGGAACCTTTAGCAGAACCATTGAACAACAACCACATCAAGAAGTTCTTCAAATGAAACACATTAGAATACCCTGGGAAAAAGGGTAAAAATCCATAAATAAATAAATAAAATAAAAAATAGTAAAGAGAAATAAAAAATTCTTTAAGTGAAAACCACCTTGTGGTGCTTCTAGAATAGGTACCATAGTGAAAACTTGGCAAACAGGTGCTACATTTGAATAAGACTTGCAGCATTATCTATCAACACTATCTGGAACATCCACCCATTCGCCCCATAACAAAACATGTGTCCAACCATGGCTTGATGACTGATTAAATATTGAACCTTGTTACACCATCAACATCCATCTCCCCTAGAGAAGGTAGTATTGTCTTGAACTAGGGGAAACTACCTGAAAATGGTCATGGATTAGATCCTTGTGTGTCCCATCATGGTAAAAAACATCAAAATCAAAAAAATAGCAAAAAAACAAAAAATAAAACAAAATAAATTTGTAAAACATTAAAATCCCAAAAACATGTTATGCTTTGAATCACACTAGTTGAACTATGTGGTCTCTACATGTATAATGTAGGAAAGGATTTCAGCCCCCAAGGCCTTAGGTAATTCCCCGTAGATGTCTATCATGCTTTCTTTTAACTTAGTCAAAAAGTCAAAATTTAAAAACAATCATCAAAAATTCAAAATACAAAAAAATTTGAAAAATATAAAACATCAAAAATATGTGCTTATCAAACCAAGAAAACTACAAGCCTCTACGTGTACAACATAGACAAGACTTATCTTTGATGAGCCCTCGAGGCCCTAGGTTAGTTCCCTAAAAAAGAAAAAAAACATCAAATAAAATCATAAAGGTCCTACCCCCATCATCACCAAACACAATATACTTTTCATCCATAGTAAACAAATCATGGGACTCATCCTTTGACAACGCAAACAACAAATGAAACAAGCATCAAAATAAAAAATTACAAAGAAGAGATTGAAATGATTAGACAACAATCAAGTTAAAACAATGCCAAAGTGTCAACGACTTATCTATTGACAATTCATGAACAAAATTATGAGATATTCCTTAATGGATCCATTCCTACAATAGACATCATCAACAACGGATAATAGCCTGAAACCTCAAAATAGTTATGGAAACTGATACTGCAACATTGTTTATCTTTTTGTATAATATTATCTTTTTGATTTATCGTAACTCCACATTCCTAGGAGATTGTTAATAGGTGCTAACATGCTTGTATGTAGGGTTTGAAATACATTGACTTATTTTCTGTAGGGGAGACGAATGGTCGAAGAACTCCAGATCTACAAATATTTTTTATGAAATTTAGGAACATTTGTTTTGGTGCATTAAAAAAAAAAACTCTATTTTTAGTGCTCTTAAAATGAACCCTTCGAAGCTTTCTTAAAATAGGAATTGTCATTTGGTGCTTTAGAAAGAACAACACAAATTGCACACTTCGTTTTGGTGTTATTAAAAATTGAACCATTTAATGCTTTCTTAAATTAGGAACTTTTACTTGGTAATTTAAAAAGAAAAACAAAAAGGAAATCTTTCATTTTGGTGCTCTTAAAATAAACCATTTCAAAGTTTTTCTAAAATAGGAATTTTCATTTGGTGTTTTAAAAAAAGAACAAAGCATTTCAGTTAAGGTGCTCTAAAAAGGAATGCTTTCCAAGTTTTCATAATTAGGAACTTTGATTTTGGTGTATAAAAAAGAATGCAAAACGATTTTTTTTTGTTGACACACGCTCATTTTAATTTCTATTGACCAAGTTAAGACCAAGATTGATTTCTTAGAAATCTCAGATTTGGGCTTAAAAATGAATAAATTGTTCTTTCTATCGTACACCATTTCTATCTTAACTGATTGATATATAGAATAATTCATATTGGTGCAATTAAAAAGAACTTTGTTTTATTCACATATTTTTGGGGATAGCACTGCTCGAGGTGCTTAAAAAGAATCAAAATACTATGAAGTGTTTGTTGTGCACTCAGTGGTTGGCAAGGTAAAGTGTTTTATCTTCTCCCCTCACACCTTTGGTGATCTTGGGTGAGTGAAATTTTTTTTTTGAGCTTTGCATTTTATTTTCAAATTTTACCTTAAAGAGGGGGCTTGCTTTGAGACACATCTCGCACTAGAGAACTCATTGCAAGGTCTCCAAGCATGTTTATTGGCAAGCTATATAAAAGGTTGTGAAATCATAAGAATGTAGCTTCAAGTCATGCTGGCAATAGACTACATCT
Organism: Sequoiadendron giganteum; assembly: GCA_007115665.2. Taxonomy (NCBI): domain Eukaryota; kingdom Viridiplantae; phylum Streptophyta; class Pinopsida; order Cupressales; family Cupressaceae; genus Sequoiadendron; species Sequoiadendron giganteum. The sequence goes on from CM021105.1 coordinate 306,727,590, forward strand.
AATCCCATGACTTAAGTGGAATGTGAATGGATAAAGAGCCTTAAGTGGCCAATGAGTGAGTGTCAGATTTATGTGTTCATAGTTATGACTAAGAGCCAATTTCTTTTAGAAGCTCCCCTATCATCCAAAAACATTCTTTGAAAGTGGTGCATTAGAATTTACTTATGAGAAGTTAATTTCCAAGTACGACTATAGGCCTACACCATAAGTGGTATATAAAATCATCTCTTTCGAGCATGAGGCAAGCCTACCTAAAAGAATGGTTTCTATCCAATAGGGTTGTAATTGCTTGTTTATGTTAAACTTGCCAAATACATTCAAAAAAAATCTTGACATCAAGCTCTGTGCTTGATCTAAAAATAACACATATAAAAAAATACTGAACATGATGGTTGAATTACAAACCCTTTGACTTAGTGTATACTTGTGAAAGAATCCCTATGTTTGCACTCCTTGAAAGGATTTTTCCTTAAAAGGTTTCTAAATATTCAGGCTTTTATTTTAGGTTGCATTGACCAAAGTAAACATTTGGGAACTATGGATTGGGTGTTTTGATTTCACAACTTGAGCTATAGACATGAAGGTCACATAATTCCATGCTTTTTGAGTTAGTCCAAGTGTTGTTGTATCACTTGTGATACTCCAAACAAAGAGAAATTGAGAGAGAAACCAACTTTAAACTTTCAAAAATCTAGAGAAAGATTTCTCAAAACAAAATCAGTTGCATTTTCTCTCACATTTTTTGGAGCACTTGCCAAAAAATTCATTGCATTTCACAAAATTCTAGTGCATCTTTCACATTTTCTGAGTAGTAGCAAAAATTTCATTGCATTTTCTCTCTTTCTCAAAAAATCTATTGATGAAAATCAATTGCATTTGACAAAAACTGAGCACTTTCTACAGAACCCACACACTTGCTTTTATTTTCTTGCATTTTCTTATGAGAAACTGGCACACTTTCCCCTAATATCCTTGCATTTGCCAAAAATATGCTTGCTTTTCCTAAGAAAACATTTTATTAGACAGAAACACACAATAGTTGCACTTGCCATTCCAACTGACACTTTATTTTCTAAAACTCGGGCACTTGACACATTTTTGGCCACACTTGATAGGTTTGGCCACTTTTGTTCACAGTCTCATGCATTTTTCTCATTAATTTGCACTATTGCTTCATCTTGCTGACACTTGGGAAAAATAAACCAAAGTTGTTTATAGGATCATTGCTCAAACAAAACAATTAGAAAACCAGATAACTCACATAGTCCCTCATCCATTATTTCCACCCTACTTGTTAGAAATAAAAATCAAACAAACCATTGGGATCATTCCTTCACTCAAACATCTTTGATATTAATAGTTACTTGGAACTCAGAGATAGTTCAAGTAAGATTTCCTGCAACGTATCCTCTAGACAAGGAAGTGAAATATCGACCCTAGTTCTTCAATATTTTGATTTTCGAGAAGTAGCACCATTCCAAAATAGCACTCAAACCTTAGGGTCTTGAGCTTCATAGCAACCATCTCAAAACACCATTATACCTTATGACCATCTGGTGACCAACTTCTCTAGTTCAACAACAAAACCTTGTAGCACTGATCCTTCAACCTAGTCTCACACATATTGAAGGTGAACAAACTGATGTAATAAGCAATTTGAGAACCTTTATATTTGAGAAGAATGAAACACCCCACTAGTTTCTCGACATAGCAGTCATCTTAGATGAAGAGGAAGAGAAAGTAGACATAGCAACCAAAAGACCCATGTTACCACCACCTACATGGCAATAACTATACATCCCTCATTATTTTTGGCAAACAAAAGATCCTTAGGTATAGCAAGAGCAATATACTTAAGCAAAAATCTATACTCCAACTCTCAAAGAATCTCCCTACAAAAGGTTCACCAAAGGGTTCATCTCAAGAAGATATTACACCCATCAAAATCAAATACTTTTTCTATTATCTCTTTGCACCAATAGGCCACATCTTTTCTAGAGAATAGGAGTCAAGAAAATAGTCACAAAATCTTGGTAGTTGTTTATGACAACTACAAGATCACAACATAGGAATAAAATGAAAGCAAGCAAGAACAACACTAGCATCCCACCAAAAAATACCATGAATGATGAAAGTAGCCCCTGGGCCTATAGGCCAAGTGACCTTTAAACACCCTAGAAGAGACCTATGTATAGAGACCTTCAATGAGGAAGAACTAAAATGAAAAAAATGGAGGTAACCCATCAACAAGGTGACCCGTTAACACACCATTAGGGAAACCTTCAACAAAATTCATATCAACAACCAAGTCTGCCATAGGGAACTCCTCCCAATTCATCCTACCAACAAGGTATCCCGCTAATGCATCAACAAGGTAACTTTTAGCACATTTCATCCTAGCAACAAGGATCTAACCCTCCTTACACATAGCAAGGACCTAACCCACTCTATGTCCAAAACAGCTACCAAAGTTCAATACCTCCATTCTATTCATCTTATTACCAAAGGAATGTTGTGGGACAACAAGGCTAATTAATGCAAGGCTTACAAACAAACATACCAAAAATAGAGGTGGAAGAAAAATTAAACACCGTCACCCAATAAATAGTAGACATGCAAGGAGGAAAAGAAAAGAAGACCTACACTCTTCAAGAAATTTGTCCATTCCCATTTGATTGTTCTATCACTGCATTACCTTTTCCAAAGAATTTTGAAATACCCAAGTTTGACAACAAATAAAAAGTAATAGGAGATCTAGTAGAGAATGTACAAGATTTCCCTGTATCGTTTATGGAGGTACAAAACAACTTAGCCTATCTCATGAGGCTCTTTCCCCGCAGCCTTACAAGTCATTCTATGGAGTGGTTCACTCATTTACAACCAGGAATTAGAACTTTTGATGAACTATCTATCAAGTTCATAAGCCAATTCTCATTTAACATAGAGAAAGATGTCACCATCAAAAATTTTTCCATAATCAAACAGAGCAAAGGAGAGTCCTTTACCTCCTACCTACATATATGGAGACACAAATCAAGTTGATGCAAATGGCCCATTCCAGACAAGGAGTTGGTGGATATTTTCATCACAAATGTCCTACCTAAAATAAACTACCAACTCACTATGCTATTTCCTACAGACTTTGAAGAAACAATTGAAAAGGGATTACATATTGAGAGATCCCTCATTGCAAGAGGAGTCCTTAAATCAAATAGCTTAAAAGATAGTCCCTCTAGCTCAAATGAGAAACCTAAAGTCTGGGCCAAAATCAAGAACATCACAAATGATGGAGTGGTAGATGCTAGAGAATTATGGAATTCACATAACACACCTCAAAAAAAACCACAAGTGGCACAAACAAGCTATGGTCCCAAAAACACAAAAAGCAACCAAATTACCTATCTCAAGAACAATCAAGTTGTAAACCAACAGAAAAATTAGGGAGGGAAATAGAGGTAATAGAATCAACCCAAGAGGAAATTCATAGTACTAGGTGAGTCACTTGAAACAGTCATGCACAAACTAGTATAGCAAAACCTCATCAAAAAAAATGATCACCCAAACTATGAGAAACCTAGCTTCAAGACACCGTGGTATAATGAGAAAGACTTATGTGAACTCCATAAGATCAAATGGCACATGACCAACAATTGCATGTGCCTCAAACACACCATCCAAGACTTGACAGATAAAGGGGAAGTAGAAGTTGAGCATCATCCCTGATATACTCAAACCTGATCCCAAACCACACTAACAGGAATGAAAAAGGAAAGGAACAAGAGTACCAAGATTCTAATTACACATCAATGAAATAATTTTAGGAACCCTCTCACAAGTTGATGAAAATATGGAAAACATAGTGACAATATGAGGTCGAGATAACAAGTGTAATGTAACCACCCATCAAGGAAGAGTTACAATACAAGGAGCCCCTCCCAAACCCACAATCAATTCACCAAGTGACTACAATATTGTGGAACATTTGAAGAAAAAACATTCCCTAATCTCAATCCTATAGTTGTTAAAACTATCACCCACACATAGGGAAATACTATAAAAGGCATTGGAAATGTCAATCCCTAATGACCTTGATCCTAGTCAGTTCCAAGCCATTGGAAAGATCACAACAAGTAATCATTTAATATTTTTTGAGAAAGATCTACCACAAATAACATTACACAATCAAGCCCTCTACATAGAGGTTGGTGTTCACAAAACCATGGTCAAACAAGTATTGATAGCTAATGGTGTAGGTTTAAACATTTGTACCTTAAAATTTGTTAAATAGTTGGGGTATTCTAATGATGTGATTGAAAAAGGAAAAAGTATCACCATAAGGGCCTACGATGACCTTGAAATAAATTCTGAAGGAACAGTTAGGATGCTAGTGCAAATAGGATCAACCAAAACATAAACTATTTGTCAAGTACTGGACCTTGAGTTTCCATACAACCTCCTTCTAGGATGCCCTTGGATCCATGCATTACAAGAATTCCCTTCCACTTTTCATTAGTGCCTAAAGTTTCACCATGAAGGAAAATAAGTAACACTATATGTCGATCCTAAGCCTTTTCATTTTTGTGTAAAGTTGGAGGATAAGTACAATAAAATCCAATGTGTTCCTAGCAAAAACATAGCCTTCCACTCATTTTATTATGTCAAAAATTCCACACTTCTGTCAACCTTAACTAAGAACACAACAAGTGAGAAACCAAAAATGGAAGCCAAGATTCAATTACTTGGCAAGGGTAATGGGAATTACCATTTCAACCAAGCATTTTGCATCAACATGCTTCCACCAACATCAAAAGTCTATGGAGGTCCAAAACAGATCAAGATAGTGCAAATGATAGCCAAGCCCATGATCTTCACTAGGTAGGGAGACATGAAAGATGAAGAAATATTTGAGGAGGACTTCTCATCTATGATCTATAAGGAGGACCAAGAAGAACCAGAAACACCACAACCCATTTCAATTTATCCTAACACTAGAGGTTATCAGTTAGTTAAATAAATGGGATACAATGGAACATGTGGCCTTGGCTTACACAAACAAGGACGATCAAAGCCTATCATAGTGGAACAAAGGAAGAAAAATATGGGGCTAGGTTATAAGCCAAAAGATGTGGTTATTCCAAAAAATGGATGAACCTCTTGGAAGAAATGAGAAATTTTTGCTAGCATTAAGGCACTAAATATCTACCATATCATGGATAGCGAGTTACCCATCGAAGACTTATTCAACAAATTTAGCATTGATAGGTTCCCTCCCCAGTATATAGAAACCATTTCCAACATCTATTACCATTGTAGAACAAACTAATTAATACAAATGGGATTCTCCTTCCTTCATCACCAGATATGATTCGCCCACTTCCAATAATGATGAACTAGACACCCAGTGGGATAAAGACACTAGAGCCATACTAACCCTTTCACCCACTTCTATAAGCTTTGCAAACCAAGATGATAGCCTCCCACTCTATTACTCGCAACTCATAGATTGGGATCAACAACAACATACACCTGTTCTAGATCAATTCCAAAATAATGAGGAAATCACAAAGTTCATGGGACTTTGAATAGATGTATTGGCATGAGATCACAAAGCAATTTTCTTCATGGAACTCAAAAATGAGGCATAATTTGGTGGAGATATTGAACCTTGTAGTCACAAAAATGAAAGAAAAACATAACAATAAACACAAGGTCCCCTAGATAAAACAACATTGTGGTCCTATCATATCCAGAAAAGAAGATAAAGGATTCATTAGAAGGTGAAAAAATCCAAGAGTCACCTGAGAATGGAGGGTTCAATCTCCCCATATATGAGTACCAAGGAAAATCAAACCTCCTAGTAGAAGAAGAAGAGGCCATAAATGTTGGCACAATAGAGAATACAAAATTCGCTACCACACGACATAACTCAATCCTGAAGAGAAAGCAAGATTCACAATATTCATCAATGATAGAAAGGTAAAAAAAATTAGTGGTACATCATCTAGTTGTAGTCCCTGGAGGAAAGCCTATCAAGCAAAAACTTAGAAAAATGCATCCTCAAATAGTATTACTCATAAAGGTAGAGCTAAAGAAACTAATAGATGTGGGTTTCATTAGACCCATCGACTATCCACAATGGATATCAAATCTAGTACTATTGTCCAAACATACTAGGGGCATAAGGATCTATATAGACTTCAAAGATCTGAACAAGTCATGTTCAAAGGATGAATTTCTATTGCCAAGTATTGACATGATTGTGGATCTAACAATAGGGCATGGGATGTTATCCTTAATGGATGGTTTCTCTAGATACAACCAGATAAAGATCTCTCTAGATGACAAACACAAAACAACATTTACTTGTGCTTGGGAAAAAAAATTCTAGAATGTAATGCCCTTCGGTCTAAAGAATGTAGGAGCAACATATGAAAGAGAAATGACAACCATATTTCATGATATGCTTCACACAATGAGGGAGGAATATGTGGATGAAATTATAGAAAATTCAATCAAAAGGGAAAATCACTTGACAAACCTAGCAAAAGTGTTTGATCGGCTTGAACAGTACAGTCTAAGACTCAACCCTAAGAAATGCGTATTCAGAGTTACATCAGGAAAGTTGTTGGGGTACATAGTGTCAAGAAGAGGGATTGAAGTGAATCTTACAAAAGTAAAATCTATAATAGATATGCCTCTGCCAAAGACACTAAAATAGTTAAGGAGCCTACAAGGGAAGCTACAATCCATCAGATGATTTACTACATAATTGGTAGACAAATTCCACCCCTTCACTCATCTCCTACATAATTACATCACCTTAAAGTGGGATGGGAGATGTGACCAAGAATTCCAACAAGGTAAGGAGTATCTACTTACTCCTCTCGTACTCATGCTGCCTATTCCAGAAAAGGAAATGATACTCTACGTGTCTACCACACAAGTAGCCTTGGGAGCTCTCTTGGCCTAGCTAGATGATAACAACAAAGAAAGGGAAGTCTACTATATCAGCATAACACTGGTGGGCTATGGACTAAACTACTCTCCCATAGAAAGAGTGTGTCTCTCAGTAGTGTTTTCAACACAAAATTTGAGACATGACATCTTAAATAGAAAGGTGAAGTTGATCTCAAAATTAGGCCCACTCAAATACTTACTAGCAAAGACAACCCTAACAGGCCGAATAGCCAAATGGGTGATGTTCCTAAGTGAATTTGATATAGATTATGTGGATAGAAGAGCTATCAAGGGAAAAATTATAGTAGACCAATTGGCCAAAGCACCCATAGATGATCATAAACCTCTCACAGTGGAATTTCTAGATGAGAGTATCTTGGTGGTAGAAAAAACAAGTCAATGGAATAATTTGATGGGTCCCATACTCAATATGGCTCTAGAGAAGGTATTCTATTTCTCACACCATAGGGAGATAGTATACCCAAGGCCTACAAGATTGCATTTCTATGCACAAAAAAATCTCAAAATATGAACCTCTTATCATAGGGCTAAAAATAGTTATTAAATGGAGAATAAAAGAGCTACATGTCTTCGGAGACTCACAGATAGTGATCAGATAGGTGAACGATGAGTACTAGAAAAAATATGACAACTTTCTACCATATAAAAGGATGGTGGATAGCTTCAATGAATACTTTTTAAGAATAACCTTTGAGAAAGTTCCTCAGATCAATAAGAGAGTTGTCGACGTAATGAAAACAATAGGCTCTCTACTTGATATTCCACAAAATGTGCCTAAGTATGAGTTCCTTGTGGAAAAACTACTCATTCCTATATTTGACATCCCAAAATTAGAACTAGTATACATTGTTTTTGGTCCTAACTCCCCATGGTACCACAATAATTTTGACTATATCCAACATGGTATCATACCACTTGACCTAATGACCACTCAAAATAAAACCTTCACCCAAAGAACTTACCGTTTTACCATCTTAGGAGATACCCTATACTGTCGTAGTCTAGATGGTATGTAACTCTAGTGCCTTAATACAAAATAAGCACAAATAGCCTTACAAGAGGTTCACAAAGGTATTTGTGGATCCCACTCTAGCAGACTTAACCTAGTCTAGAAATTTCTCAGAATGGGGTATTATTGGCCCTGCATGGAACATGAATGTATACAATATTCTCGAAAGTGTCAAAAATGTCAACAACATAGTGATTTGGTTCATGCACCAACACAAGAATTGAGACCCATCACCACACCATGGCCTTTCTCGCAATGGGGATTAGACCTGGTAGGCAAGCTATCACCCGCTTCATCCAACAGGCACAAATTCATTATCACAACAATAGAGTACTTCACTAAATGGATAGAGGAAATTCCATTGACCTATATTACTGGCAAACAGAAATCAAAATTCATTTTGAATTATCTCATATGTAGGTATGGAATTCCCCAAATGATAATAATAGACAATGGAACCCCATTAGAAAATCAAGATGTCCAAGAGCTTTGTTCCCAATTTTCTATCCAGCATAGATTTTCCATGCCCTATTACCCCTAAGGAAACAACTAGGTTGAGTCATCTAACAAAATAATAATAATCGTGATTAGCATTTTCAGCTAAACCTAGCCTTATGGGCTTATCGAACTAGCATCCAAACACCCACTAGTGCTACACCATTTTCCTTGGTCTACGGAATAGACATTGTCTTTCCTATCGAGGTCAAAATCCCCTCATTTTGAGTCTCATTAAAATAAATGATCAACAACGAAGAATACATGGTATCCAGGCTAAATGAATTAGAGATCCTAGATGAAAAGAGTTAGAGCATTTTAAACCATTTGCAGGTTTATTAGAATCAACTCAAATAAAGATACGACAAGAAGATCAAGGACAAGAAATTTCAAATAGATGATCTAGTCCTCAAGGAAAATCAGAAGGTACAACTCAATTAGGATGGCAAAGGTAAATTTGAACCCAATTGGTTAGGCTTGTTCATCATCACAACAAGCTATGGTTCTGGGGCATATCAATTGGCTATTCCTAAAGGACAACTTTTAGCTAATTAGTTGAACAACAACCACCTCAAGAAGTTCTACACATGAAGCACATCATAATACCCCAGGCAAGAGGGTAAAAATTAAGAAAAATGGGAAAAAGGATGAAAAAAATACATATTTTTTTAAAAGGCAAGAAAATTAGTAAAGAGAAATAAGACATTCTTTGAGTAAAAACCACTTTGTGGCACTTCTAGAACATGTACCATAGTGAAAACTTGGCAAACAAGCACTATGTTTGAATAAGACTCACATCATTATCTATCGGTACTATTCACAACATCCACCCTTTCATTTCATAATAAAACATGTATCCAACCATGGCTTGTTACTAATTAAGGAAAGTAGTCTAATCTTCAACTAGGGGAAACTTCCCAAAGCTAGTCATAGATTAGATCTTCATACATCCTATCATGGTCCTAAAAAAAAAAAAATCCAAAACATAAAAAAAACAACATTGTTGGGTTATTCCTTCACTCAAATAGTCTAAGATATCAACATTTTCTTGAAACCCACAACTAGTTCAAGTGAATTTCCTATAGCATATCCTCTAGAAACAAAAGTGGAATATCAATCCAAGTTATCAATGTTGGTATCCAAAAACAAGTTTATGCTTTGAGTCAAATGGTCAAACTATGTGGTCTCTACGTATATAATATAGGAAAGGCTTAAACAACCCCCGAGACCCTAGGCTAGTCCCCTTAGGTTTCTATGATGATGAAATTCAACTCAGTCAAAAATACAAAATCCAAAAATAGTAAAAAAAATACAAAATCCCCAAAAAAAATTCATAAAACAAAAAAGGTCAAAAACATTCAAAAAAAACCAATGAAACTACGAGCCTCTGCATGTACAATGTAGGAAATGCTTATCTTTGATGAGCCCCCGAGGCCCTAGGTTATTCCTCAGAAAAATAACAAAAACAACATCATAAAAACCCGAAAAATTAAAAAGATCTATCTCATCATCAAAATCCACAATAAAGCTCCTCATCTATAATAAACAAATCATCATACTCACCCTTTGACAAAAGAAACAAACAAACAAACAAAAAAATGAAGGAAACATCAAAAGATAAGACCTTTCAAGCAAACAAATCACAAAGATTTGATTACAAACAGAAGGAAACAATTCCAAAGTATCAACTACATATTATTTGACAACGTACCCACAACATCCTGATATATGCCTTAATAGATCTATTCCTATGATAGACATGATAAAAATTGGATAATAGACCCACCCCAAACAAATATGGCAAGCGATATAGCAACATTGTTTTATCTTTTTATAGTCTTATTTTTATGATTGATTTTATTGACTCATTCCCAAGATTTCTCAAGGATGTCCATAAGGATTTAGAGAAGAAGGAATAAGGGCAATTGAGTGTCATTTTGATTTTTTGTTTGTAAGATATTTTTGTAAAACTACCATGGAAAATATTGGCTTTATTGAGTGTATGGAAGTTATATTGAAACAATTCGTGAAGCAATTGCATGTTAGGTGTTATATACCTCTTTGTGTGACTGCTCTGAAAAAGTTTTTCACAAAACTTGAATATATACTTTAAACAAATTTTTCATATGTCTGGTATGAAAAAAGATACTCTTTTGTAGAGTCAAAGTCCACACAATGGATACAAAGTCACATTGGTCATTAATACCCTGGTGCATCGTATATGTTTTCTATAACAATAAGGATTGTTCAAAATGAAAAGTCTCCAATCAAAGCGAAAGAAAATTCATCAATGAATAACAACATCAACTATACTTCATTTCTGATTAACATTTTCTTTTTGTCACCATTTCTTCTATCAGTCCTTAATACATCACATTAGCTTATCAAAAAAATCGGTACATTATCCAAAAATTTTACCAAATTTCATGAGGGGGCACTAAGCTATCTTGTCTAGGGCATACTGGGGCAACTCTTGTGCCTGGGGCATACCAAGGAAATGCTATTTGAAACAAAGAAACCAATACTTTTTCTCAAAGAGGGGCAAAATGTAGACACCTAAAATTGTCCTAGCCTGCAAACTAGCATTTTTACACTAATATTCATCATTTACATCAAGAAAAACCCTAATTTATTCTATTGATTGAATAATAATACATTATTTAATGAATTCACTTTTTTATCATTTTTGACCAATTAAATAAAGTTCATTTATTTAATAAAATCTTGAAAACCTAATTTCTGCTATTAATCGAATAATACAACATTATTTAATTAATTCACGTTTTCATCAAATTCAAAAAATTAAATAAATTTCATTTATTTAATATAGTCTTAATCTAACTTTATTCTTCCTGATTAATTAAATAATGCTAATTATTTAATTATATCACTAATTAACTTTATTCCCCTAAGTTGATTAAATTATTAAATCATAATAATTTAATTAACTCGCTTTCCCTCCAAATTTTAATAAATTGAATAAAATTATTCAAAATATTATCAAAAATCAAATCAAACTAATGTAACTTTGTTTGCAAAATTCAAAATTGATTTGCACGTTCAACTCCCAAAAGAATTAATTAAAAAAAAAATCAATCAATCCCCCCTCATTAATTAAATAATATTAAGTATTATTTAATCCTCTTTCAACTTCTACATTAAATAATTATTTCAATTATTTAATCCCACCTTTTCCAAATTAAATTATTTAATTCATTCAACATCATCACTTTAATAAATAAACTTTATTTATTAAAGTCAAATTCACATGTGCACGTTTCTCTTGATATTAATTAATTAATTTCTCTCAAAAAATTAACTAGCTCTTCTAAATCAGTTGAATAAAATATCTATTTAGTTAACTTCGTCATTATCTCTTCATGCACAATCTCCTCGAATGTAGTAAATACTTTCTTCTAATTGACTAAAATATCTATTTAGTTAACTCTTCATCAACTCTCTTAACTCACACACTCTTTCTGTCAACTAAGATTGACTATTCAATCTATCCAGTGGACTGACCAATCTAAATTGGTTAAACTCTCTCTCACATCTAGTCCTCTAATCAATCAACCCAGCTAACTAATCAATCTAAGTCCTCTCAACAACCTTCAACCGTCGATCTTGATTCAACATTGTTTAATCTTGATCGTTCATCTGAAAACTTGAAATCTATATAACAAACTCATTTCCTCTAAAAAAGGATCAGAGAATGAATATACCTTACGTAATGAAGTACTATCAAGATTACCATTGATAGAGATTCAACCTTTCTTTGATCAACCAACATGCATCATTCATCAAAGCTTTTCACACGAACTATGGAGGATTCATAGTGATCCAAACAATCCAACATCAGGTGAACACACTCTGATACAAGATGGGTAACAATTTGTTTATTGAATTCATTTGTTTATGTATTGCATTCACATGTTCTTGAATTTGGTAATCTTATTTGTTCATTTTGTAAGTGTAGGATTAAATCTAGATTAGTGTGTTTGATCTTAGCTTAGATTCTCATTTCAAGCACATTTATCTTGTTTGCATCTAACTATTTTCCCCTCACACATATTTATCTCATATACATCATCATCAAAAATGAGAATATCAAGTACATCATCATATAAACATGTGTGATATCATAATACCAAAATATATACATATGTATGAGGCCTCAGTTGGGTTGATGAATATATATACAAAATCATATCTACAACAATGTCTCTTAAACAATAAAGCATCATAAAGATCAAATACTTGAATACTGCTCGACTGGAGGAGGCCTCTGAGGATCTTGGATGTGGTTGATCAAGTTGTTTGACTGAATTCTCTCCTAACTATACCCTTATATTCATGCTAGGCTCTCTAATACACAGTCGCCACTGAGCTCGAGGTACAAAGGCCTCATAAAGTGTCTAATAGTATGTCACATACTGTAATAGTTGCTCTCACTCATCCTGATGTTGATTCATAGGAATAGAGGTGGCTAGGGAAATCTCTGTATTTTGTCTCAACTGCCACTCTATCACTAACTCCTATCTAGCTACATCCCTCTCCTATCTAGCTATATCTTGCTTTCCAATAGGAATAAAAACTTGTGCCTCTACGGCCTATCGCTACAAAACCTCTACATTCGAGCACTCTTCAACTGGATTATCTAAGAAGTTGCCACTATATCACCAGGTGGTGGGGGGGGGGGGGGTCGAGCTCTGTCCAATTTCTCAATAGCAATCTGCACTCATTGTCACTCACCATGATAACCAGTAATCCCTACTCTACCCATTGTTGGCACAACACCAACAGGATCTGTAAACCTCAAAGGGATACGTTGAACCCACCACTGATCAAAATATAGGGTAGTCCCAAGTTCTACTTGACCAACTAGCCACTCCCATCCAAAGGGGGTATGTGCTCTAAACTTTGTGATAGAAGCATCATGATCAACCTATAAACCCCATATTTGGACCTCTTTGGTGGTCTTGCCAAAATGTGCTTGATAATCATCCATAAAGAGACCCTGCCTCTCACCAAACTGGTGATAAACATGATTAGGAAGATATTTCTCTAATAAGGAATGAACATGAACAATATGCCACCGAGTCTATCTACAATATGATAGTTGCTCCTGATCATCATGTCATGCATCATAGTCCAAATAATGCCTCCAAATAAAATCGGGCATGTCATCTATAACATGAAGCTAGTAAGGGAGCTACTCTGGCCAAGTATAATGCAAAAAATCACCATATCTGTAAGAATATGGATCCTCTAGATCCCAATCTAATATGCCATCAGGCTTGGTAGCTTGGATGTGCTCCTGGGCCCATACATGAGGTAAACTCACACTAGTAGAAATGGATCTACCTCCTTAGTAGGCCAACTCATGCATATCTTTGTATAAATGTGCAAGAAGACACGAGCCCCATGCATATCTAATGTGATGCTCAAAATATGCTCGATGCACACCCCCAACCAATGGGAAATTGTCTGCCTCATCGATCAAAAACAATGAGCTTTGAAACTCAAGCACATAGAACAAGTGAAACTAGATCCACACTACCAATGAACTCAGATAGGTCTATCTCAGACTCACAAACTTGAAGATGCCTCACACCAAGTACTTAAAACATAACACCTATACCCCACCATATATAATAAGTCACAAGCTCTCCATGGATCGGAACACGAAGAATCATCCATACATCCTCTAGGGTGATGGTGGCCTCCCTAGTAGGTAAGTGAAAAGATGGTTTCTTTGAGTGCCACCTCTCAACAAGAGAAACCATCATCGCTTGATGGCATCTGACATTTGGCATGTAAAAATTGTGCCATATCCCTACAACATCTGGAACATCTCTCTCCAACTCGTGGAACACAATGATCAAATAAAAATATTGTGTGGTTGTTGCTCCCTCAACATAAGCGGTTTGAGAAATGCCTACAACCATTAAACCCGTGACATTAAGGTTTTTCTATGAAAACAAAAAATGAACCTTTGACAATGAATAAACTGGCTCAAAATTCCAAAAAAAACAAAAGGAATCAAATTTTTGGCAAAAGCGGACACCTTTTTGTCAAAAGTGTTAAACACAACCAAAAGTAGAATTTTTATTTTTTTTAAAATGTCAAAACCGAAAATATATCTCAAAAGTGAATTTTTTTAACAAAGGTGGTCATAAAATTTGAAAAAAGTCAAAAGAAAAAATTTGAAAAGAAGGCAAAAAACTATGTCAATTGCAAACATCCATGACAAGTGCAGCCAAATAAATCAAAAGTGGTCCATTCACAAATATGAAAAGCACTAAAAATGATTCAAAATTCAAAAAGACATGAAAATACTGCTTACGCTAGAAAAAATTTTATGCATTAATTACACAAAAATACAAGCTAAAAATATGAAAGGAAAGGGTACATACCATGGCATTGATGCCTGTAGGTCGTCTGAACTCATGAACCACACTTGCATGATGTGGGGATCCTTTAATCCTTGCCATAGCTCCTCGAAAATTGACAAATGACAACATCTAGAGGCAAGAAATTACAATAGGCTCAAAGTGCAAATGAGGTAATTTGAACCCTAATTACCTATTTTAACCCTCGAAACCCTATTTTTTTTACCTAGGAAACCTTCCTATGTTCCGGGAACATTTGAGCTATCAATGAGATTCATATAAGCTTAATTTTTTGTCCTCTACGCATTTGAACTGAAATAGAACATTGTCATGAGCTTGACCTAAAAAATGATATTTTTGGCCAACCTCTTGAGGGGGCAGCCTAGCATCCTACCATATTTTTGTTGACTGTCAAGGCATAGTGGGACATATAATTTTTTTCAAATCTTGATCTTAACATCAAATTCTCTTAAACAAAGCAACCAATACTTTGTCTTCAAAGAGGGGGAAAATGTAGACATGCAAAAATGACCTAATGCTTATCACACATCCTAAATGACATTTTCTCATCATTGGAATCATTAGCACTTAATATCACAATATTTCACATCAATTGCATAAAAAACCCTAAATTCATCTATTAATTTAATAATATTACATCATTTAATTAATTCATTTTTCCATCATTTTTGACTAATTAAATAAACTTCATTTATTTAATAAAGTCCTAATCTAACTTTATTCCTCCTCATTAATTAAATAACATCAATTATTTAATTATGTCTCTAATTCACTTTATTCCCCTAAATCAATTAAATTATTATCACTTAATAGTTTAATTAAATTCCTTTCCCCTAAACTTGAATAATTAAATAAATTATTCAAACATCATTCAAAAAGGTCAAAATAAACAAATACAACTTTTTTTGCAAAAGTTAAACATGATTTGCACATTCAACTCAAAAATATTAATTAATTAAATCAATTAATTAATTACCCTCACCCACTTTATGATTGAGCAAATTACGATCCCCAGATTTCTCACTCTGATTGGCTGAGTGATTCATATATTTCTTGACTGATTCATCTATTCTTCAATCCCACTGAAGGCTCAACATGATTTCTTCAATTCCACAGATTATTCAATCTATTTCCTCAATCCCATCAAACACTCAAATTTAGTTTCTTCAATCACACTAACTATGTAATCAAAATCCACAAATTATTCCCATCTATTTGCTCTCAACATCTTTCAACCATGGATCAGGATATTCCACTACATGATCTCGAGTGTTCATTTCGAAACACAAATCGACATATTTTGCACAATGAAGTAATGTTGGAATCATAATCAATCTTTTGACAAGATTTACACATATTCGATCAACACATTCACAACTTTGAAGCTTTTTTCTATGCATAAATGGAGGCTTCACATTGATACAACAAATGATCCAACATCTTTGAGATTATACTTCAACACAAGATGGTAATGCTATAGTTTGTAATTCGTTTTATATTTTTTTGTTTCAATTGCTTTCTTGAATTCATTGTTCTCATAGTTTCATTTTGCGAGTGGATGACATACTCTTTAGAAAATATATAAATGGAGTGTTTTTAAGATGCATTGGACAAAATTAAGTTAGTAAATTGTTAGAAATTCCATGATGGCCCTTCATGTGGCCATTTTTTTGTGAGGATCACTTCTACTAAAATAATAAGGGCTAGGTATTATTGGCCACACTATTCAATGATGCTCACTGATGGGTGATAAATTGCAAGAAATGTGTTTTATTTTCTATAAATAAAAGATTAGCTATCCTCCCTCTCCACCCTATTCAAGCTGACCAACCATTCACCCAATGGGGTTTATACTTTATTGGTCTAATAAACCCACCATCTAGTAGTGGTCATAGATGGATTTTAATTGCCATAGACTATTTTACCTAGTGGAAAAAGGAAGCATTGAAATATTCCACTGAAGCTTTAGTCTTGGAATTTCTTGATGAAATGGTAAATACGTTTGGTGCCCCTTCCACCATCATCTCTAATAATTCAAAAGTGTTTGTAGGTGCTTAAATCAGTGCCTAAATAGATAGGCATGGTATGTACTTGAAAACCTCATCTAAGGGTGATCCCACAATACTAGTTTACATTTTTTGGTCAAACTAGACACTAAACTGATTTTTTAACTAAATCTTCACTTTCAGGCTCTTATAGCGACTAAACCGTGAGGAATTTGAAGATGATGTAAACTAGTGATTTGTGAAGTTTTGTCTATAGATTCTAAATATAATTTTTTCAATTTTTTTGGAATCAGATTGCACTTTGTTTTTTCATCTCCTTCGAAAACTAGTTTTTATTTGTAAACAACATTTTTAAGGAGTGATGCTCAATGTATACAACATAATTTTTTTTGTATGAAGGATAAAATTCTTTTTTTTTTTGAATTTATATTTTTAACTATGATATCTAACCAATTCATTTGGTTTCATAGTGTTTTATTAAATATTTTTTCTTTAATCAAGTTTCAAAGTCAAACAAATTGCAATTCAGACATAGGAAGAATGTATACAACATAACTTTTTTTGTATGTATTGAAATTCAATTTTTTTTTAATGGATCAAGGACATCAATACCTAGCCTAATTTAGAGCTTGATTTTTGGTGAAAAACCTACATTCACAAGAAATAAAAAAATAAATATATTAATCAAATTTAATTTAATTAAAATTACACTTTTTTGGAAGCTTATAATAAGGACTACATACTTACAAAAAAATTTAAATGAATTCATTTGATCCCCCAAAAGGTAAATCAAAAGTGGTTTTTTATCAGCATTTTGATAGGTGTAAAGGAGATTTCATTATAGGTATGGTTTAAAACTAGTGGGGCTCTATCCAAGGGGGCTTGGTCTAAGGTGGTTTGATCAAAACCTCTTCAATTGGAATCCGTTAAATGGAAATTTTAAAGGCTTAAATCATTATATTTTCTAAAAATATGCGATTTCAATAAAAATCAGGATCTCCTAGAAAGTGTAAACCACTATTGTGGCAGCACCACTAATTATTTCCCTCGGGGTAATGTCTTAGCTGAGTCTACCAATAGGAATATTATTAGAATCATCAAAAGAACCATTAAGGAAACAAAAGGTATTGGCATATAAGAAAACTAAGGATAAATCTTTGGGTTAATAGGATAACTCCCAAAAAAACCATTAGCATTTCCCATTTCATACTAGTTTATAGAAAGGAAGAAAGGCTTCTATTATCACTAGAGCTACCTTCTCTTGACTTAGAAAAATTAGTGGAATTGATGGAAAATGATGCTATGATAGTAAGGTCAACTAAACTAATGGAAATAGAAGGAATCAAAGATAGGTCCATGCATACACTTGAATCTTATCAAGCACAAGTCAAGAGGACCTTTGACAAAAAGGCTATCAATAATTTTTTTCATGAAAGAGGTTTAGAGTTAAAGTGGGATGCAATTAAGTAAAAGTCTAGAAGGCATTAAAATTTTGATATCATTTGAAGTGGCCCATTTATTATCACCAACTACAAAGAAGCTAATACAACAATTCTTGCCAAGCTAAATGGTGAAAATATCCCTATCCCAACTAATGGGATACACCTCATGTCCTACCTTTGAGGTGATATTTCAACCTTGTATCATATTTATTAGGTTCCTTATGATTTCCAAAAAGTATTGTTGCACACTTTGTATTCTCCTTAAGTGAATACATGTTTTAGTTGTGTCTTCCCCCAAGTTATTTTGCACATGCATTCTACTTTTTTGTGTTATGAGGAAAGCTTGTTGTATCCTCTCATGACTCTATTCCCAATGGACTAATGAGTCTTATAGATTCTATGATTAGTAGGAAATCATCCCATTAAGGTCACTAAAATATTGAAATTTCATGCCCCCTTCCATGACCCATCAACAATAACCAAACTAAGATATCTTACTTGGGTCATCTTGCATGATATTATTGCACTAGACCTGGAATTGATCCTCTTTGTTCATAACTTAGTCAAAACCCAGATGGAAAAAAAATCTAAGTGTTGAAATTTTCAGGTTTTAGGATGTCATTTACCCTCTTAACTATATACCATATATTTATATACCATATACCTTCTAAGTGTCAATTTTTTTAGATTTCAGGTTGTTGGTGATCCCCTTAATCATTGAATACTCTAGAGTTCCCATAAACCAAAAGTTTGAGTCCTTTTGAAAGAGTCAAAGTGTTAGTTGTGTCAATCTTTTGGGTTTCAAGTTTTTGGCATTCTTTTTATCTTTTTAAATTCTTAAATGTATGTGTTAAGAATCATACTCAACATACAACACCCAAAGATTTCCCATCATAAATTCAACCAAGTCCCTTTTATCAATTTTTAGCTTTCTGGACATCTCCTTAAGATCTTCCTTTTTTTGGTATGTGTTAAGTCACATGCCTAATGCCCAACACCTGATGAAGGAAAATTTAAATGTCTAGTGTCAGTATTTGGGATTTTGGGATTTCTCCTTTCCCTTTCCCCTTTTGACAAGTTTTAAAAATTCCTCCTATTCCTTGAATGTTGAAGGGAGGATTGTTGATGGGTGAATTCCAAAAGGAGGATTGTAGAAGGGTGAATGCTAAAGGAGGATTATCATTGGAGGATGCATAAAGGAGGACTTCTGAAGGGTGAATACCAAAGGGAGGATTATCAAAGGGAAAATTTGGAGGATTATCAAAGGAAAACTTTCCAAGGGGGGATTGTTAAAGGGAAAATGTCAAAGGGAGGATTACCAAAGAAGGATTTATAAAAGGAGGATTTTCAAAGTAGGATTTTCAAAGGGAAAATGTTGAAGGGAGGATTGTGAAAAGATGAATGTTGATGGGAAAATTGCCAAAGGTTGAATGTAGAAGGGAGGATTTCCAAATGGCCAATATCGAAGGAGGATTTATGAAGGGTGAATTTTGGAGGATTACCAAAGGGAGGATTGTCAAAGGGTGAATTTTGAAGGGACGATTACTAAGGGAGTATTTTTCAAGATGTATTTTTAAAGGGTGAATACTAAAGGGTGGATTTCCAAAGGAGTATTTCCAAAAGTAGGATTTTTAAAGGGTGAATATTGAAGGGGGATTGCCAAAGGAGGATTTTTGAGGGAGAATGTTGGAGGGAGGATTAGTGAAGGGAAGATATTGAAGGAGGAATGTTGAAGGGATGATTATTGAAGGGTGAATGCCAAAGGGAGAAATAATGGAGTATTGCTAAAGGATGATGATGAATGATCAATACCTAATGAAAGTTGTCCTTTAGGGTTACAAATAATTTAATTCCTTATTTATTAGTCTAAGAGTTGACTTAGGTATGAAAATTTGATGATACTCCTAGGAGGAATTGTTTTAGCCTATAAATGCTCTTAATTCTCAATGAATCTTCTCAAATGTCCAATCTCAAATTCTAATACTACAAAAATGGATTTGCATTTAAGTGTGGATCCAAGGAAGATTGCAACACCCATGCTTCATTTATTGCCTACAAGTGTCCCTTTTGTTGTATTGTGGAGCTAGATTAGACTTAAAGGCTTAAAATTTCCCCACCTTCATCGGTACATTTTCTCCTTGTTGGGTCTCAAAAATGCAGGTTTTAACCAGAAGAGTTTGCCAAGATCTTACTACACTTTTGGCCAATGTACAAGGCCAATTGATACAATTTCACCTTCTTCTCTTTAGGTTTTGCTAGACCAAGGCGGGTGTACCTATATGAATGATGCATATTGAAATGTATTCTCTAGTTGAACAATCTATCCACAATGGCAAATGGAAATGGATAGACAAAATCACTAAAACTACTCCTACTCCTACTGCACAAATGAAAGGATTTTAAAATATTAATTGTATGAAATCTGATCTCTGGGTTGAGGCAGATTAGTGCCTTCTATCCACATGGGCAACGGAGTCAAATTATCAAGTATTGTGTATTTTTCCCTTTCTGTCTTAATTCAAGTTGCTAGGCACTTTTAAAAATGAAATTCTAATGACTCGCATATGACTTCATTAATTTATGGCTTGCATAACTAGTGCTGGAATGTTTTCTTACCAGATTCTACTTCAATGATCCAAAAGAAATACTAAATCACTGTGACTTGTTTAAAATAATTTTAAATCTAACTTGCAGACACCAATCAACCAAATCACACAGAGTGAAATTTTCACTTTGATAAATCAAACAAATTCTTGATACATTGATCTAAATGATTTAAGACTTCAAATTGGAGACAACCCACATAAGAAATATAAATTATTATTTCACAAAAAATCAAAACATAAAGAGTTTCACAAATTCAAAATGATCTATCCATTGATTCTGCTTCAAAGAAAGTCTATACATTATTTGCATTCCCCCAGTCTCCTCTCGGGAAAAAACTAACTGTAACTCCCCCCCCTTTTTACTGATTTTTTCAAATCATTTATACAATATATTTCAAGGGCCGTGACCCTTCATTTTTAGCTGCAACCGCTTAAATTCCTTAATAAAATATCTAATTTAATTGCCTTGTCAGAAAAATCAAATATCTTTACATAGTTTGGCATTTGATTTTAATTTAATACTTTGCCCGCCTTTGATTTTTCTTTGACATTTTACTCGCTCCATGCATTTCTTTATTTCTTTTACTGCTTTGACTTTGACAGGTCCCACTAGTGACTGCCACGACTTCCATCTTCTCTTACCGACACCACCACGGTCTCCTCCTTACCCTCCCATGGTACTACATTGGTCGTTCTTCAAACCGCTAACCATTCTCCCCATTGTTAACTCACCGCCTATCCTTATCCACCACACTACCATGGTCATTGGCTTGACCGCCAGTGGTACCACGATAACCGCTTTTCTGTTTACCTCTCATTCACTTCCTTATCATGGTTACCTACTTTGACGGCTGCGGTACCGTGGTATCTCCTTGCCAACCGCTCCTTGACTGCTACCGCTATACCGCAATGACTATGCTGACTGCGCGTGGTTGCACGGTAACTATCTTGCACACCGTCGCTTCCCTACTGACTAATGTCAACTCACCACCAATCTTCGTTTGTCGCTTAACCACTGACTATCACTGCACCACCATGGCTGGTCTGAAGACTGTGTGTGGTATAGTAGTGACAGTCATCATGACTACCCTTAACCGCCACCATGATACCGCAAGCCACTTTGCAAAAGGTTGCGGTATAGCAGTAAACGGTGGAAGCCTTTAGGGGCTTAAAGCTAAGGAAACAGTATAAGTCATTTTTGGTTTTATGAAAGGTGGGAAATGAATTATTTCATGAAAAGCTAGGGAAATATTATATTCAAATGAGAATAAAACCTTAGGGTTGTAAATGGACATTTTCGGTTCTAACACCCCCCAAATTATTTAATGGGGGAATGTAAGGGGACAAGATAGGGTGGAGCCCATGGTGGAGGTTTGGGGACAACACCCCCAGAGGGGGATACTAGGGGAAGAACTCTAGCTGGAGGCTCGGTGGTAGCGCCCTCGAAGTAAAAATTGACCAAAATTTTAATAATCAATTAGATACCAAAAATATATTTAAAATATAGTTAATAACCATTATAAAAATACCTCAAAATAATGAACAATTAATTGGATCCACGTTGGAAATGAACATACATGAAATTGAACAGCTGCAACATGCACGTGGGAAGGTAGAAATTCACATGGAAATTAGTTTTTCATTGCTGCAAGGGCATGTGAATGACTATGGTGAAGTAGCAAGTCATAGTTTAGTGACTAGTGAAATCATAGGTTATTCCTTCAAGTACATGTAGCTCTATGTGCAAGAAAAATAGGGTAGTGGAAATGTTAAAAATTTTGCTACAAATTGTAGTAGTTGCTGCAAGTTATTATAATTAAATTTGTTGGTTATTAAATAATAAAAGATGTTGAAAGAATGAAGAAGGTTGTCATTATTGAGATTTCATTGATGTCAACACTACATGATGGATGTCAAAATAGTATGAAGGATTTTTATAGAAGAATTATTTTGCAAAAGGGTTTTTTTTTATGTGTCTACACTGATAGTTTCAGCACATAGTGCCCTCCGATAATTTGGTTCAAAATTTTTTGACCATAAAGATCTAATTCTGAAATTATAATATGATTTTCATGAATATCTCTAGCATTTTAATTCAGAATTTTAGTTGATTTGGATAAGTAGTTCAAAATGCGCAAGTAAAATAAGATCAACATATATGGTTTACATAGTTTTCTATGTACAAGATATTACCTAACTCGTTTGCACTCCTCTATGGATTTGCGTTAGACTAAAAATTTTGGAGAGTCTTTATAGGTTTGAGTACATTTTATTTTCTAGTTGGCATGACATTTTGTGGTCCACGTATTCTATGGTGATGATCAGTTGGAGTATTTTTCTTTTGGGCTCCATGCTTGGTTGACCTAAGGTGTGTAAATAGTTATGAATATTAAATATATGACGTAAATGGAACAAGGAGTTATTATAGGTCCATTACAACCTATATTGAATATGTTCAGTTGTCAAGGTATTTTGGTTTGAATTGGGTTTCGACAAGGCGCGTTTTGCATGATTTGGGACTACATCTCATTAGACCAACCTAATTGATGTTTACGATGAATTTTAGTATATATACTATTGGAAGAATGAAGAAAAACATATCATTATGAAGCTTTTGTGTTGTCATTGATGTCACCATGTTATATGAGTTGCAACTACAAGTTTAAGTTTAGGGTTGATTTGGTATTCTGAACTGGTATGCAGGTATTATCCTTTGGTATTTTGGTTTGTAATCCTTTACTAATGATTATCATTGCTTGCAGTTTTGGGAAATTGTTTTTGGATGATGGAAGCTTGTAATTTCATAATCTCATGTGTTCAGGTGCTCATATGAATAGTTGGCATTAGTCTGTTGTTACATTTTTCTATTAGGTCTACCTCTGGCCGACCTAATGTATAGTTGATGTTGTAATGGATTAATTTTTGTATTGCAGATGAAATTGTGACCTATCTTTGGTCCATGCCAAAAAAATTTATTGTGCTACATGTTTGAATTGTTTTTGGAAATATTTTGTACATGCTTGAAGCTGAAAATTATCTTTTTGGTGAGTAAGGGTTGCATCTAATTAGGTTAGCCTAATTGATGGATGAGTTAGATATATATATTGGATAATTTTGAGATTGAAATATCTGGAATGAGTGTGAATACAAATCAAGGTGAATATATGTATGTTGATATGTGAGATTACCAAGCATCAAAGGAACTAAATTAACATTTGTTAGGTGTAACTTTATTAGTTCATATTATGGTTGTAAGCCATTTTGTTATTGTAATTTTGTAGGTAGTGAGCCTCTCATTTTGGACAGTGAGACCTGGCAATGAGATTCCCTTTACAATATCTTATAACTGGTTATGCTATATTGTAAGCCAATCCTCACCATGGTTTTTCCTATTTTGGGTTTTCCACGTAAAATCTTGGTGTTCATGTGTTGTGTGCTTTTATGTTTTATTAATGATCTTTCTCATTTTTACTATTATATGCATTGGAGTAATTGGATAGTGTTTTTTAAATCAGTTTAAGAAGATATTGATTCACCCCCCTCACAGTATCTTGGATATTGAATAATTGGTATTAGAGCTTGGTTCCTTTGAAGAAGCCTAACATCTTGAGGAAGATCTTGAAGATTGAACAAATGGATGATAAAGAAGAACTCTAGACAACTCTTGATGATCTTGAAAAATCTGAAAATAAAAACAAAGATCTGAAAGAAAATCTTGATGAGGCAATTGAATGCATCCGAAAATTGAAAGAGCAATTGAATAAATTAAAATAAATACATAGAGAAGTGAGTGAGCAATTAAAAAAATCAAATGAAGAGATCACCGGATTGAAGGTGAAAGCAGAGGAAAAGAAGAGAATTGAAGATTGTCTGAATACAGTGGTACAAAGCAAGACTGATGAATGGACAAGGCTTGAAAAAGAAGTGGTAAACCTACGAGCAAACTTGAAAAAAGAAAAAGTTTGTGAAGAGAGCTTCAAAATAACCTCCACCAAACTTGATGAATTGATTGTAGGGAAAAAACCAACTAAATACAAAGGTGGTTTGGGAATGGAAGTAGGTGAAAGCTCAAAAGCTATGAAGACCTCAAACACTGTGAAAAATCAAAAGACTCAAAATAAAGGAAAAAGGACAAAAAAATCAAGAAGCTATGCTAGAAGACCACCTATCAAAAACCCAAATGCTCAAAGGTATCCATCCTTCAATGGAGTCTATTTTTCATGCAATAAATTTAGTCACAAGGCAATGGAGTGTAGAAGTAGAATAAACTAGTATGTTGGATCCCTCTCTAGACAATGTTTTACATACAAGAAAATTGGACATAGAGCTAGTGAATGCGGAACTCAAATGATGAATTGGTTTAATGGAGGTAGAATACATCAATATTTTGTTGGCTGCTACTATACATGTAATAAGTTTGGACACAAAGAAAATCAATTCAGATTAAGGGTTAATGGAGGTCAAATAAATCAAAAAAATGTTGTTTTCTACAACTATAATAAACTCAGACACATTTCAAGAGTATGCAGGAGTAAAGGAAGAAAACAATTTGATCTAGTAAAGAAGAATGAACCAGTGAAGAAAATTGACAAGAATGAGGTTAAGAAAGAAATGAACAAGATATGGAAGAAGAAAGAAGAGATAGAAACATCAAATGTGTTTGTGCCCCCAACCGGTGTAGACAATTCCTCTGGGAATTAGACCAAACATGGTCTTAGGGAGAGATTTAACAGAAAATTATTCAAACCCCTTGGATATTTGGTATGTCAATATTTTCCATGAAGACATGTTGTAAGGAATGGATAAACAAAGGTTATGCAAAAGAAATTGTAAGAAAATGTGCAAGAATAATCATTTGTGGAGTAAATTAGGGTTTTTATGTGTAGTAAAGAGGGTTTTAATCAGCTTTTTGAAATATTTCGCATTTAATGCAAATTAGGGTAGATTGTTGGTTTATAAAGTGGATTTGTAAGGAATTTTAATCACTTGCACATTTGAAGAAAGTGGAGAGTGATTTGGATAATTCTTGAGGCGATTTGGAGAGTGAGCTGTGCAAACCCTAGTTTTGGTTTTTTCCCAAAAGAAAAAAGGTATTATAATCTTCTATGTTGTCTTGGGTTTGTGTGAATCATCTTTTTGAAATCATTAGAGCTCGATTTGTTGAAGAATGGAAACTCTTGTAGCCATAAATGTGACAGGAAGGCCTAGACCATCATATAAGAAATATTCTATGAAGGTTTTTGAAGACAAACCTCTGGGTGCCTTCTCATTGATTCCTCACAATGTTATGCCCATTGAAGACACTAAAATTTAAATTTGTGTTAAAAATAAGGAATTCAATCACAACAAGCTGATAGACATTTGGTAGAATGAGCTCGTTGGGAATGATTTCTTGATAAAACCTGAGTATTTAAATATTGTTGAAAAGAAGTTGGATCAATCGAATTACTTTCCTAATTTCAGCTCCACTATTGATGATAAATATGTTAAACCATCTCTCAATAGAATGCATGACAAGTTTTTGTGGACTGACATTCCTCATCTTATAACTAAGGAAGTGATTAAGGTAGCTATCAAAATTTGTGACACTAGACCGGTACCAGTGTTGAAGTCTGTGAAGAATGAAGTGGTGATGGAACTCACCAGAGCTATATTTGAAATAAGGTCTCTTACAAAAAATCCTATTACTAATCCTTCTATGAAGTATCCAGCTATAATTATCGGATACAAGATCTAATTCACAAATAGAGAAAATTTAGTGTCTGCTACAACAATTTACACCGGTTATGACATGGTAGCTAATGGTGTTGATTATGATTTAAGTGAACTTCTCTAGTAGTAGTTTTTTGAGAATCTAAAGATTTCAAAAGAGAATAAATATGCATTTAAGTTCGGTTCCTTGATTTTTTTTTATTGTTCTAATTTCTTAGAAGACTTCCCAGAAGAGATGATGTGGTAATTTGGGACACACCAAGATTGGTTGCACATCAAAATTTTGACTACATGCACAAATTGGGTGATTTGAAGAGTCAAGATAATGCTTTGAAAACATTCTTTGTTTTGTTCAAAGGGAACATGAATGAAAGAGAAAAGATTCCAAAGAAATTTATTGAGAAGTATAAGAATGATATCATATTTCATGTCTCCTCTAATGTGTGCATGATTGAAGTTGTTGAACCCCAAAATGTATGGATTCAACCTTTGGGGTATGAGGTTACAAAGGATGAAGTTGAATTCTATGTACAAGTTTTGTTGAAAATTATGAAAGATACCAGTGAACCTAGAGTTAGCACTTATGCAAGGAAATATTTGGAAGTTCAATTAGAGCATAAGAAGCCTGTGATAAGATAGAAGGTAGATGAAATGATTAGAAATTTTGGCCTCATTGATGAGAAAATTGGACAAGGAAGAGCCTTTGGAGAACAGAAGACTGGAGAATCATCAAGTCTAAGGAGATCCGATAGGACTGCTCCTTCAAAACTAGCTTATGGACCTATAGCAGTAAAGGTAGAACCCAATGCTCCTGGTAAAGGAAAAGGTTCAGCTCCTTTTGAGCTTGCTACAAGATCTGGAAAAATGAAAGAGGATCCTCTAGTAGCACCATTTAAAAGAGGCAAAAAGGAAAAGGATACAAGGGAAAAGAACCTTAGCATCACTAAAGAGAAAGAAGAAGAGGAGGAAGATCCTGCAATAAAAATTGGTAAGAAAGAAGAGAGGAAGCATGTACTCTAGTGAAGGTGCTTCTCAGGAAGCAAGTGTTGGTTCTAAAATATTTCATTATGTATCATCCTTTGAATAAGATGAAGAACAGGATTTTGGTGTTCACGTGCACACTAAACCAGAATTAAAGAAGGCTAATATGTCAAAAGAGGTATCTTCAGACTTAGAAGAAAAAAAATCCTCTTTGGTAAGACCTAGTTCCCCTCTTAGATTAGAGGCTTTGGTAAATAGCTTGATAATTTTTGAAGATATGTTGTATCCTATAGCAGAAATTTATGATCAAGTAGGTAGAGAGAACAAAAAAACATTAATCTTAGCTATTATTTAGTATGTTATCACTTTGGAAGTTAGCTGGGATTATGTCAAGAACAATGTGCCTGAAATTTTATGGGAAGCTCTAATGAAAAGAAGATCAGAGGTCATTGAGTTGGAAGAGAAGATAAGGAATGATGCATTTGAGGAAATTGGATCCTCTTTGACCCCAAATGATTTGGAAACCTTGAAGAAGGTATGCTAAAAAATGATCTAGATGAATAAAAGAGTAAATACTTTGATGACAAAGGACAAGAAGAAGATAAAGAAAATAAGAAAAGAAGCTACAAAATCCATTATGGGTATGGTTGAGAAATATGGCATGTTTGGTACACTCCTAACTGATTCTGCACCTAAGTTAGGAGAATAATTTTT
Source organism: Sequoiadendron giganteum (assembly GCA_007115665.2). Lineage (NCBI taxonomy): Eukaryota > Viridiplantae > Streptophyta > Pinopsida > Cupressales > Cupressaceae > Sequoiadendron > Sequoiadendron giganteum. The sequence continues at coordinate 306,755,946 of CM021105.1, forward strand.
TGCAGAGGTTAAGGAAGACATTCCTTCTTGTATAGGTGATACAAACATTCCTCTGGAAACAAATGATTTAGATATCCCTCTGGATACAGGTGTTACAAATGATCCTCTGGAGTTAGAGAAACAAAATGAGGAAGAATTTGAATCAGAGAAGCATGATGTTGTCCCTACGGGATAAACCAAATGATAAAAAGATAAAGGTGAAGGTGAAAGGAATGAAGAAGAATGAGACAATGATGAAAAAGAGGAAGAAGAAAAAGAAGAAGATGGAAAAGGAGAAGAAGAGAAAATAGAGGAAGAAGAAAAGGTAGAAGAAAAGGAAGAAAGAAATGGGGAATATGTCACAAAGAATGAAGAAGATCAAAGGCAGGTTGCAGAATCTCAAAGGTTCCCTAGAAAATCCTCCTCTAGCAATGATGTTTTGAAAGGATTTTAATCCAATCAGATTAAGTTCCAGCCGATAATTCCCTTGGGACTTCTACAACTCCCCATGATTCAAGGCAGTGTGGATTTAAATAAGATTTCTCCTATTCATAAATTGGTGTTAGGAGATGCATTGCATGCATCTGAAATAAGAAAATTTTTGTAAACTCATCCAAAGGGAACAAAGCTTATTGATGAGGCCATCAAATCTTTGTAGGAGGCCACCCCTGGTATATCAATGGATACTTCCCTCACTCCGGTAGAGAATCTAAAACCTCTATTGGAATCCTTTAAGGAGTACACCTCTGGACTTGGTGAGAATACAAGGCAAGAGGTTGAAGCAAAATTGGAAGAGAAAAGGATTTTGACACTTCATGATAAGTGTGGTCTGGCACACACCAATGTTGAAAAGAATCTGGAAGTTGTGCAGGCTTGTGAGTCTGAAGAAAATATTATATTTTCTTATTGCATTAAGTGGCTGGATGTCACTTAGAATATAAAAGATCTCATGGACTCCAATACTTACAGTGCATCCAAAGATAGAGATATTACAACTCAGAATGCTATCTCTTCTCACAAAGAAAAATTCCTTATTCTATAAAATCAGAAGGAGGATCTCATCAAAAGATTCAATCAGCTAGGTGACCTTGTAAAAATGGAGTACACTTTGTTTTCCAATGCTTTGGTGAATGTAGAAAAATTAGAGAAGATCAATCTAACTCCTAGTACTTTGGATGATGCAAAAGAAATTCTGATGGAACTAGAATCTCTAAACAGGATGTTCATATCTGCTAAGAAGAGTTGGGAGAATGGTAAGGCCACATGACAAGTTATTTTCAAAGAGCTTCAAATCTCACCTTCCTGCAGGTAATACCTTTTACAAATTTTTGAGACAAAATCCTAAGGGGGAGTTAATAATTTTGATTCTTTTAATCATACAATGTTCCAGACAGTCCTTGTTTATATATGTATGTTCATATTTTTTTGGACTACCCTTTGTCCTTGATGTCAAAGGGGGAGAGAATGTTATGGAGATAAAATGGGAGAGTATTGTACATAGGAAGTTTGTAAATTATTTTGGTACATGTTTTCATCAATGATAAAGGTGGATATTGTTGGAAGAATGAAGAACATATCATTATGTAGCTTTTGTGTTGTCATTGATTTTTCCATGTTATATTAGTTGCAACTACAAGTTTAAGTTCAAGGTTGATCTGGTATTATAAACTGGTATGCAAGTATTATCCTCTAGTATTTTCATCCGCAATCCTCCACTGATGATTATCATTGCTTGCGATTTTGGGAAAAAACATTTGGATGTTGGAAGCTTGTAAGTTCAAAATCTCATGTGTTGAGGTGCTCGTACAATGAGTTGGCATTACTTTGTTGTTACATTTTCCTATTAGGTCTATCTTTGGATGACCTAATGTATACTTGATGTTGTAATGGATTAATTTTTGTATTGCAAATATAATTGTGACCTATCTTTGGTCCATGTCTACATGTTGTAGCGTACTACATGATTGAATTGTTTTTGGAAAGATTTTGTACATTCTTGAAGCTGCCTCTTATCTTTTTGGTGAATAAGGGTTGCATCTAATTAGGCCAACCTAATTTATTCTTGTGGATGAGTTAGATATATATATATTGGATGATTTTGATATTGAAAGATGTATAAATAGTGCGAATACGAATCAAGGAAAATATATGTTTGCTGGTATGTGAGATTACTGAGCATCAAAGGAACTAAATCAACTCTTGTTAGGTGTAACTTTATCAATTCATATTCTAGCCATAAGACATTTTTTTATTGTATTTTTGTAGGTAGTGAGCCTCTCATTTTGGATAGTGAGTCTTGGCCATGAACCACCCTTTGTAATATCTTATAACTAGTTATACTATATTGTGAGCTAATCCTCACTGTGGTTTTTCCCATTTTGGGTTTCCCACATAAAATCCTGGTGTTCATGTGTTATGTGATTTTATGTTTTGTTAATGATGTTTCTCATTTTTACTATTATATGCATTGCAGTAATTGGATGGTGTTTTTTCAATAAGTTTAAGAAGATATTGATTCACCCCCCTCTTTGTATCTTGGGTATTCAACATATACAAGGTTGATTTGAGTTTATGAAAAAAAGTATCTAAAGTGTGCATGATTTGAATACAAGTTGTGATGTGAAATTTTGTAGAGTTATGTGAATAATTTGTGAGTGTTGAGAAAAGGTGTGCAAATATAGAGCGGAGTAGAGACTTGTAATTTGAGCTGAGTAGAATGTATTGATTTTTGTGTTATGATCTTCAAGGGAACTAAATCCAACATATGTTAGATACACTTCTCTTAGTTAAAATCTTGGCTATGAAGCCACCTCTTTCTATCTTTCTTTTCTCTGTGAATAATGAGTTCACTTGGATAGTGATTCCACTTGGTAGTGAGCCTTTTTGTAATATCTTATAACTAGTTATAACATATTGTGTGTTAATACTTTCCATGGTTTTTCCCTTCTTGGGCTTTCCATGTAAAAAATTTTGGTGCTCATGTGTTGTGTGTTATGGGTTGTTCCTACTTTCATTCCTTATAGTTTTTAAGTATGCTTTCAAAATTGGATGGTTAATAATTGGATGGTTTAATAGAATACTGATTCACCCCCGCTCTTAGTATTCTGAGTATTTAAAAATTGGTATCAAAGCTTGGTTCCTTGGGAGAATGATGCAGAGAGGGATGAAAAACCACTCAAAAACACCAAAACAATAAGAACCAATCAGATTCCAAAGAAAAATTAGATATTCAACTCAAGATTCCAACTTCTACCAAGCTTTCCCTTGTAGCATAGGTAACCTGGTTCAGGGGCCTTTTCACCAAGATTTACCAAAACACTTGACAAAATCAGGGTTGATTAAGATACCCATTTGCAAGTTATAAAACATAGGTAAACCCCAACATCAACTCCTTTGGACCAACTTGGAGATCCAATACACCTACCCCAAGGAAAGACTACTCAATCAACCCAAATTGAAAATGAAGCACCTTTTAAAGATAATATTTCCACTCAAACACCAAGAATAGTCAATGTTCATGATACCAAATGACCAATTTCATGATTATTTTCCCACACAAGGCCATTACCCTGTTGCCCCGAGAAACCCTCCTATAACATGCCAGAACAAGGGTTTTGTTGGAATTCACACTTCTAAAACTCCCCAGACCTGACCAATGATTCAAAAACCTCTTAATTCCCCTAAAAAGACATATTAAACACTCACAAAGCCAATAATTTCAATAATTCACCAAACCACCACCATGGTTGCACATTTTCTCAAGGAAATAACACTATTCCAACCTGGGACATTACTCCATCAATCAATTTCATGCTCTTCCAAGACCCTAACTGCATTTTCCACCTATCCTAACATGGTACACACCAATCCACAAAGTTATAGATCCATTACAGTGGGTGGATTGGTGAAAGTCAATACTTTATGGCTTCAAACCCTTGCATAGTCAAAACAGGACATTCACTGAGTTTTATTGATTTCTCATACAAATCAATGATTTAAATCTTCAAACCAACTTTAAATGAGATAAAATACATGTATCAACATGCAATAGTAACTGCAAGCTATGAAATACCTGTACGGGTCCGTACCAGTAAAGAGAAGTTCAAGAAAATAGGGAAAAGATGTGGAGATCAATGATGAAATCAAGTTTTCTTCTTTCAAATCTAAACAATCAACCTTTTCCATGAGGGATTACATAATTTTATGATTGTACCAACTTAAAACTACCTCTAGAACCAACCAACTACCCTTAACCACCTTTTAAACTCTATTGACTCCTTAATTTGCAATTTGACAATCTTTGGTCTTAATCACCATTTACAACTGTGTTTTATTATTCTCACCTATTCTTGACTCCTACTGAATTAAAAACCTCAATTAAATATTTAATGGTAATTTTAGACCTTATTCATGAAGGAAAAAATGAAAATAAAATCTATTCAATACCCTATCCACCTAGACCTCATTGTCAATATTGACATTGATTGATAACTTATTATATTGCATCTTATTTTAGCATATTTTGCAACTTCCACATTGCATATTGATTAAAAGACCTTAAAATATATTCTATGAACCTTCAAGACTCATTCTAATTTCATCCCAAGGTGTAGGTTCCCCTGCACCATACACCCCCCAAGAGAAAAAACTCTTGAACCAAGAGTTGAAGGGTGCACTGTGCCTCAACATTATTGCTCCATGCATCTTCAGACCTACTGTCAGGTTCCTCCTAATTGCTGGATCAATACTTGATGTCATCTCAGTATTTGAACCTACAAAAAAACAATAATTATCTTTTCTATTACCTTCCCTCTTATTGGTTCCATCTACACACTTATATCCATCGTTGTTTGTATCCTCTGCCCCCTCATCACTGCCATCGGACCTTTGTTCCTTTGCTCACACTATCCTATCCTCATGGTTATCTAACCTTCATTATTTTTTCCATACTGAACTTTCCATAATGTTAGCATATCCTTCTTACTATCATCAACCTACACCATTACCTTACCAAACTTACCAACTTCCTTGCCCTCAACCTTCACTTGTCTTGTGCCACCAATCTTCACCATAGGACATGTAATGGTCCCAACTATGATTTCATCTTACTTTACAGACATGTCACCCTAGTTTCCATGCTCCTTTACACACTTACCATCCCTCACCTTGTTTACATCAGACTTAAGCACAAAACCCTTCTCCATACTCTAGAAAACTGAACTCCTCATTGTCCCTCTACCATTCACCATAGCCAAATCAGGTTTAGGCATGATTTCTTTCTCTGCCTTTTGCAAAAATAAAATTTCTACTGTCCTAGTACCATTTTTAGGTGTCTCTCTTTTTGTCCCAACACCATAACCTTGCTCCAAATCAAATATTATGTTGTCCTTGTTGTCTTCAAGCTTTATAGTCTCTTTTTTTCAAAAGATCACAACCTTAGACTTACCTTTATCCTTCTCTTTTCCTTGCAAAGGGGTTAGTTTAAAACTTTGATCATCCTTCCAAATGGTATAGGTATTTTCCCAACCATCATACATGAAACTTCTATCAAATTTCCATGGCCTCCCCAAGAGCACATGACAATAATCCACTGGTAATATATCACATAAGACTCTATCCTTATACTCCCCAATCTGGAAATCCACATAGGCTTGCTCATTCACCTAGGAAACCTTGTAAGGTGCTACATAAGGTATCTTTTATAGACTCAACTTATCTACCATCTCCCTAGACACCATATTATTTTGAGAACCAGAATCAATGACAACTTGACATACCTTACCTCTACACTTGCATGAAGTATTGAATATACTCCTTCTTTGACTCAAGTCTCCCTCCTTAGGTTCTTGCAACAAATTCCTTCTTACCATAAGTGCTTATCCCTCTTCTAGATCAACATATTTGCTTAAAATTTCACATTCTTCTTCTTGGACGAGTTGTGTTCTTTTCTCACTCCTTATATCACAACTTGATACTGAACCTTGACCTTGAGGACACTTGAAAAATGGGTTTCCAAATTCTTGACAATTGTAGCATCTCCTTGAAAAAGAATTTTCCTTTCTTCCTCCACCAAATCTGCCTCTTGAACCTCTCCATTCATCTTTGAAATCATATTGTTCTTGTTCCTTCTTGACATCTCCTTGAATCTCATTGTTTGTCTTTGAACTAGGGAAGGATCCTCTACCTATAGAAGTGTTGCCTCTTCCTCTTGTTACCTTCTCTTGTCTCCTCTTTAGTTTGTCTTTTGCCCTCATTTCCATTTGAAAGCATTGTTCAATTGATTTTGGTGCCATCAAACTAATCTCATCTTGAATGTTATATATTAGACCATTCAAGTACCTAACAACCATTTCTTCCTCATCTTCTTCATGTTTAGTTCTTATTCTTAGCCTATAAAATCTTAAGTATATGCTTGCACATTAATTCCTTTTGTCTAATATTTTGCAACTTCTTAAGCAATTGTACATTATAATCATAAGGAAGGAAGTTACCTTTGATTTTTTTTTTCATCTTCTCCCAAGAATTGATCTTTCTTTTTCCTTTCTTTTTCCTTTCCTCTTGCACAAAATTCCACCATACCAAAGCATGTCCTTTCAGTTTTTTTTTTGCCCTCTTCACCTTATGCCCTTCATCAACCTCTTCATTGTCAAAATAGTTCTCCATGGCTCCAATCCAATACAGGAGCTCTTCACTATAAATTTTGTCTTTGTACATAGGAACATCCATTTTTACATGTCCATCCTTCTTCACAACCTTCAAAAGCTTCATTTTCCTCACATCTTCTAGATCCATCTCCTCATCTTCACTAGAGATCTCTTCCTCTTCAGACTCAGTTTCTTTAAAAATAACCCTACCTTTAGCTTTTATCCTAGCAATATCCTACTTCAGGGCTTCTATTTCTTTGTCATGATTTTCATTCTTCCTTGCAATACCATTCCCCTTAGGAGGAATTTTGATTCCTCCAATTAAATTCTTCTTCCTACACACAAACTTCAACCTTTCTCTACAAAAGACCTACTCCCTTGCTCTGATACCACTTTCAAGTAGAGAGGGATGAAAAACCACTCAAAATCACCAAAACAGTGAGAGCCAATTGGATTCCAAAGCAAAATCAGATATTCAACTCAAGATTCCAACTTCTACCAAGCTTTCCCTTGTAGCATAGGTAACCCGGTTCAAGGGCCTTTTCACCAAGATTTCCCAAAACACTTGACAAAATCAAGGATTATTAAGATACCCATTTGTAAGTTATAAAACATAGGTAAACCCCAACATCAACTCCTTTGGCCCAACTTAGAGATCCAATAAACCTAACCCAGGGAAAGACTACTCAATTAGCCCAATTTTCAAAGGAAGCACATTTTAAAGATGAGGTTTCCACTCAAACACCAAGAAGAGTCAATGTTAATGATACCAAACCACCATTTTCATGATTATTTTTCCCACACAAGGCCATTACCCTATTGTGCTAAGAAACCCTCCTATAACATGCAAAAATAAGGGTTTTGTTGGAATTCACACTTCTAAAACTCCCCAAACTTAGCCAATGGTTCAAAAACCTCTTAATTCCCCTGAAAAGACATACTAAAAACTCACAAAGCCAAGAATTTCAATAATTCACCAAACCATCGCCATGGTTGCACATTTTCTCAAGGAAATAACACTGCTCTAGCCTGAGACATTACTACATCAGTCAATTTCATGCCCTTCCAAAACCCTAATTGAATTTTACACCTATCCTAACATGGTACACACCAATCCAATGAGTTACAAATCCATTACAATGGGTGGATTGGTGAAATTCAATACATTATGGCTTCAAACCCTTGCACATTCAAAATAGGATAGTCACCGAGTTTCATTGATTTCTCACATAAATCAATGATTTAAATCTTCAAAAAAAATTTAAATGAGATAAAATACATCTATCAACATGAAATAGTAACCTCAAGCCATGACAAACCTGTATGGGTCCGTACCAATAAAGATAAGTTTAGGAAAATAGGGAAAAGATGTGGACATCAGTGTTGAAATCAACTTTTCTTCTTTCAAATATGAACAATCAAACTTTTCCCCGAGGGATTAAATAATTTTATGATTGTACCAACTTCAAACTACCTATAGAACTAACCACCTTTTAAACTCTATTGACTCCTTAATTTGTAATTTGACAATTTTTGGTCTTAATCACTATTTACAACTGTGTTTTGCAATTCTCACCTATTCTTGACTCCTACTGACTTAAAAAAATTAATTACATATTTAATGGTCATTTTAGACCTTATTCATAAAGGAAAACATGAAAAATCAAATCTATTCAATACCCTATCAACCTAGACCTCATTGTCAATATTGACATTAATTGACAACTTATTACATTGCATCATATTTTAGCATATTTTGCAACTTCCTCGTTGAATATTGATTAAAATAAATTCAAATGTATTATATGAACCTTCAAGATGCATTATAATTTCATCCCAAGGTGTAGGTTCCCTTGCACCAAAGAAGGTTGACTTCTTTGGGAAGATCTTGGAAATTGAACACATGGCTCATAAAATGTTTCTTATTTCTCCGGAAGTGATTCCTGCTATTAGATACATAGAAGAAGATTGCATGTTTAAAAAATATGGAGAAATCAAAGTTTCTCTTGAAGACCTTGACAAAATTAAAGTTGAAAAAAAATATCTGAAGGAAAATATTAAAGAATCAAATGATTGCATCAAAAAATTGAGAGAGCAAGTCAAGAAGTAAAGAGAATTACATAAGGAGGTCAATTAACAATTGAAACAAGAAAATGAGAACATCACCGAACTGAAAGTGCAAGTGGAAGAAAAGAAAATAATTAAGGAATTTTTGAATGCAATAGTAAAAATAAAGATTGACGAATGCACAAGGCTTGAACAAGAAGTAGTAAATTTGAGATCAGATCTAGAGAAAGAAAGAATTCATACAGAAAAATTCAAGACAAGCTCTAGAATTCTTGATGAGTTAAATGTAGGTTAGAAAGCATCCAAAGACAAAGGTGGTTTGGGACTTGAAAAAGGAGAAAGCTCAAAATAAGATCAAACACCTATTGCAAAGAAGATCAATGAGCTAGAGAGGACTGAAGACAAGAAGAACAATGGAAAATTTTGAAATCAAAGAAACAATGCTAGTGTTAGAACCCAGAAATTCTGTAAAAAATTCTAAGCTTTTCTCCGTTTTAATCCATCATTTTCATATCTTTTCATAAAAAAATCATTCACTACGTTTTAAAATATGTTTATAACTTTTACCGCTACCTTTATATTCATTTATATATTACTTACCTCTTTATCATGGCCTCCCAAAAAGGGGCCTATGTTATGGTGGTAGCAGGTAGCAGGTGGCATAAAGTGTTTATCGTGCTACCGCGTGCGGTTAAACCATAGACCACGGTGGCCATGGTGGTGATCAACAGATAGTGAAGGAAGTACACTGCAGTACCGCCAGTGGTCATCTCACAGACTACAGTGATTGTGGTGGATGGGCAATGAGCAGTGGTGAGCAGTCAATGAGAGCAACTAGCGGTTTGCAGAGTGGCTACCATGGTACCGCTGGTAGTAAAGCCAATGACCGTGGTAGTGCGGTGGATAGAAAAGAAACCAGTGATGGGGAGATACACGGTTACCGCTATACCACACACAGTGAGTGTGGAGACCATGGTGATTGTGGTAGACCATTTGTAAGCAATGAAGGAGGCATCCAAAGAGGTTACCGTGATATCGTGGGGGCCTCCAATGAAGACCGTGGTAGTGCGGTAAGCCGTTAGCAGTCAGCGACGTGGTTACCGTGATACCGCAGTCACTCAAAATGATGACTATGGTAGGGTAGTAAAAGTGTCAAATGGCCACGGGGAAATAAAAGTAAATAAGCAGCTGTATTTTAAATGAAATGTAAGGAGTGGTATTACATAAAGTGAAAAATAAAAGGTACAACTATTGTAAAAAATATTTAATTTGCCGAGAGGCAATATAATTAAATATTTTAATCTCTGTCAAAGAATTCAAACGACTGTAATATAAAAATTGAAGGGTCATGACCCTTGGTTTGTATTGTATAAATCATCAAAAAAAAAATAAGTTGAAATGGGGAGGGAAGGAGGAGTCAGTTTTTTAGGGGACTGGGAATGCAAATAATGTGTAGACTTTCTTTGAAGCAGAATCAATGGATAGATCATTTTGAATTGGTGAAACTCTTTCTGTTTTCAGTTGTTGTGATATAATAATTTATATCTCTTGTGAGGGTTGTCTCCAAATCGAAGTCTTAAATCATTTAAATCAATGTATCAAGCATATGTTTGATTTATAAAAGTGCAAATTTCACTCTATGTGATTTGGTTGATTGGTGTCTGCAAGTTAGAGTTAAAATTCTTTTAAACAAGTCATAGTGATTTAGTATTTATTTTGGATTGTTGAAGTAGAACCTGATAAGAAAATATTCCAGCACTATTTATGCAAGCCATAAATTAATGAATTCATATGCCAGTCATTAGATTTCATTTCTAAGAGTGCCTAGCAACTTGAATTAAGACAGAGAGGGAAAATACACAATTCTTGATAATCTGACTCTGTTGCCCATGTGGATAGAAGACACTGATCTGCCTCAACCCAGAGATAAGATTTCATACAATTAATATTTCAAAATCTTTCATTTGTGTAGTAGGAGTAGGAGTAGGAGTAGTTGTAGTATATTTGTCTATCCACCACCCTTGCCATTGTGGGTAGATTGTTGCATCAGGAAGTTCATTTCAAATATGCATCATTCATTAGGTTCACCCACCTAGGTCTAGTAGAGCCTGAAGAGAAGAAGGTACAATTGCATCAATTGGCCTTGTACGTTGGCCAAAAGTGTTGTAAGAGCTTGGCAAACCCTTCTAGTTAAAACCTGCATTTTTGAGACCCAACAATTTGGCGACTCTGCTGGGGAATTACTTAGGAATTTTTCAGCCTTTCCATTTATAGAGTCAACAAAGTTTTACATTTTTGGAGATTCCGCTGGGGAAAACCAAAACAATCCATTTCATTTTCTTACTTTTGGAAAAGTAGGTGGCGACTCTGTTTTAGATTTGATAAATAATGCATGGATATTGTGGAATAGTCACATTTTTTCAAGATGTTAGAAGAAGAGAGAAGACAACAGTCAATAAGAGAATTGAAGGAATTGAGACAACAGAGGATACACATGAACAAACAATTTCTGCAATTAGGAGTCAAAGGTGCTCAAAATACATCACCAAACAGGCCATCATACAGTGAGAATGAAGTCATAAGTGCCAAGAGATCTTGGAAACCACGAGTGCCCTATGATGCAACTGAGGAGAACTCTAGAAACAAAGGTAATGTACTCTATTCACAACAAAGTACTTTTGATGAGTATATTCAAATTGAAGAGAGAGGAAAAAATCTTGTGGATGTTTTTTTTGATATAAGGAGATATAAGGGAGAATCTATGAGTTTTTTATACAACAGGATGGTACATGCCTGTATGCAATTACCTCCTCATTTTAGGCCCACAAGACCCATATTTGTTGCACAATTTTTGAGAGCATCAGAGCCTGAATCAATTCATTGGTCAGAGTCAGTAAAACAGCATTCCTTTGATGTAGTAAATAAATTTATTGACTCCATTCTTGGGAAAAGGGATGTGGATACTACCAGTAATGTTTCAGAAGGTGCAATAGAAGAAGATATCATGTTGTCTAATAGTGAAGATATGGAGATTTCCTCTTGCATAACAGATTGTGAGTCAAATTGTGAAGATGAAATAGTGGATATTGATCTTCAACAGGATGATTGTTGCAACTATTATGAAGATCAAGAAGAGGTTGGAGATATGGTAGAAGATATGGAAGTAGAGACTTGTTCACTTAGCAGTGAGCAAGTTTCAGATTTGTTAACTCTGGAATACCAGAAGTATGCACATGAAAATGGTTCCAAGACTTTGGTCCAAGCCTATATATGTTTTGACTGTGAAGATACTGTGTGTAGTGATTCAAATGGTTTGATGTGTATCTCTCATAGTGATGAAATTTTTTGAAGCTGATCATGAATCTATTTGTGTCCAAGAAGAGGTATGTGACTTGAATGTTTTTTTCCTGCAAAAGGAAGATATTGGTTTACATGTAATTGATGATGAGTGCCCAATATTTTTTGATTCAAGTATGTATGAGGATGATTGTATGAATCAAAAGTGTGTGTCAGTGCGAACTGATGATAGGAAAGAAATGGAAAGTAATTTGATTGATTCAGAGAGTATTAATGAGATAGAATTTTTTGATTGCAATGTGAAGTATTCAGATTTTCAGGTCCCAGTGCAGTTGCAGGCACATTCAACAACATATGACAGTGAGCATGTCTATGAATGTTTTGTTGGGTTTGGGTACACTTTGTATGCAAAAAATGATAAGTATTTTTATATGATAATGAGAATGATGAAATGCAAAATGGTAAAATAATATGAATTTGTTGAATGCAATGATTTCTTGAAGGTTTTCAATGGTAGCACATGCTGCAAGGAAGGTGGAATGGATAGTTTCAAAAGAAACCTGATGAGCTCTAATCAGAACAAACTCCATGAAAGAGGAAAAGGAAGGTTTTTCTTTTTGGGTGGCCTAGGGCCATCCTTGTGATTTGATTTTTGAACCATAGTAGGTATAGAGGATTAAGGATTGCCAGTGCATGGACAATTCTTAGCAATGCCTCTTTAAAAAATTATTTTCCATGCACAGTAGTCTAGGGTTTTTCCATTCTCCATGCTCCATTTTTCATATCATGCTCTGTTCATTCTCTCCCTTTGTCATTGCCTTCATTTATCATTTCCTTCGCTTGGTCTTCTCTCCCAGTAGATATTCTAGATTCTTGTAGTGATTTGCAAAATCACTCATCCCCAATAGGAGCCATTGTTAGAACCCAAAAATTCCATAAAAAATCCTAAGCTTTTCTCCGTTTTAATCCATCATTTTCATATCTTTTCATAAAAAAATCATTCACTACCTTTTAAAATATGCTTATAACTTTTACCACTGCCTTTATATTCATTTCTATATTACTTACCGCTTTACCGCGGCCTCCTACAAAGGGGCCTATTGTATGGTGGTAGTAGGCAGCAGGTGGAATAAAGTGTTTATCGCACCACTGCGCGCGGTTAAACCACAGACTATGGTGGCCACGGTGTCGGTCAAAAAATAGTGAAGAAAGTCCACCGTGGTACCACCAGTGGTCATCTCATAGATTGCGGTGATTGCGGTGGATGGGCAATGAGTAGTGGTGAGCAGTCAATGGGATCAACTAGCGGTTTGCATAGCGGCTACCGTGGTACCACTGGTAGTCAAGCGAATGACCGCAGTAGTGCGGTGGATAGAAAAGCAATCAGTGACGGGGAGATATGTGGTTACCACTATACCGCACATGGTGAGTGTGGAGACTACAGTGATTGTGGTAGACTGTTTGTAAGTGATGAAGGAGGCAGACAAAGGGGTTATCGCGATACCGTGGTAAGCTGTTAGCAATCAGCGACACAGTTACTGTGATACCGTAGTCAGTCAAAATGATGACTGCAGTAGGGTGGTAAAAGTGTCAAATAGCCATGGGGAAATAAAACTAAAGAAGCAACCATATTTTAAATGAAATGTAAGGAGTGGTATTACATAAAGTGAAAAATAAAAGGCAGAACTATTGTAAAAAATATTTAATTTGTTGAGAGGCAATATAATTAAATATTTTAATCTCTGTCAAAGAATTCGAACGGCTATAATAGAAAAATTGAAGGGTCACGACCCTTGGTTTGTATTGTATAAATCAGCAAAACAAATATCAGTTGAAATGGGGGGGGAAGGAGGAGTCATTTTTTTAGGGGACTGGGAATGCAAATAATGTACAGACTTTCTTTGAAGTAGAATCAATGGATAGATCATTTTGAATTGGTGAAACTCTTTTTGTTTTGAGTTTTTGTGATATAATAATTTATATTTCTTGTGAGGGTTGTCTCCAAGTCAAAGTCTTAAATCATTTAAATCAATGTATCAAGCATATTTTTGATTTATCAAAGTGAAAATTTCACTCTGTGTGATTTGGTTGATTGGTGTCTGCAAGTCAGAGTTAAAATTCTTCTAAACAAGTCACAATGATTTAGTATTTCTTTTGGATTGTTGAAGTAGAACCTGATAAGAAAATATTCGAGCACTATTTATGCAAGCCATAAATTAATGAAGTCATATGCCAATCATTAGATTTCATTTCTAAGAGTGCATAGCAACTTGAATTAAGATAGAGAGGGAAAATATGCAATTCTTGATAATCTGACTCTGCTGCTCATGTGGATAGAAGACACTGATCTGCCTCAACCTAGAGATAAGATTTCATACAATTAATATTTTCAAAATCTTTCATTTGTGTAGTAGGAGTAGGAGTAGTTGTAGTATATTTGTCTATCCACCACTCTTGCCATTGTGGGTAGATTGTTGCATTAGGATGTTCATTTCAAATCTACATCATTCATTAGGTTCACCCACTTAGGTCTAGTAGAGCCTGAAGAGAAGAAGGTACAATTGCATCAATTGGCCTTGTACATTGGCCAAAAGTGTTGTAAGAGCTTGGCAAACTCTTCTGGTTAAAACCTACATTTTTGAGACCCAACAGCTAGAAGACACTCTATCAGACAACCAAATGCTCAAAGGTACCCATCTTTCAATGGTATTTTTCATTTCTGCAATAAATTTGGACATAGAGCAATGGAATGTAGAATAAAAATGAATCAAAATATTCCATATTTTGCTGGTCCATGCTTTACATGCAAGAAGTTTGGGCATAGAGAAAATAAATGCAAAAGTCAAATGATGAATGCATATAATAGTGGTAAAATGATTCAACATTTTATTGGTTACTGCTATACATGCTATGGATTTTGACACAAGGCTAATAAATGCAGATCTAGAATGAATGAAAGGAATAATTCTCAAATAAATGTCATATGTAACAATTGTAATAGACCTGGACATATTGCTAGATTTTATAGGAGTAGAAACACAAGGAAGGACAATCTAGTAAAGAGAAATGAACCAACTAAAAATATTGATATAATGGAAGTAAAAAAGGAAATTGAAAATATTTGGAGAAAGAAAGAGGAGCCTAAGAACAAGGAAGAATCAAAGACTACAAATGAATCTGTACCACCCCCTGGTACAAATAATTCCTCTAAGAATTGAACATAGGCATTGGCTTTATTGGGGAATGAGACATGTCAACTTAGAACAAAAAATCTAAGAACAATAGTGTCTTAGTGACTTTAATTTTCAAATCACATCAAAGACAAAAACTACTATGCCATAAAGTGAAAATAGGCACAGTGGTATCCCCCATTAATCCTTCTGAGAAAATTACAGGCATACAAATAAAAAATTCAACACAAGCATAGATTCAGATTACATAATCAAACAAAATGAAAGAAAAACTTATGGACAAACAAATTTACGTGGGGAAAACCCTTTCGGGTAAAAAACCCCACCCTCCAAAACACTCGACTCAATTGTATTAATCAACAACAAAGGTTATAATACAATTTCAGAGCTATGCTCTTCAAAATTTTACATCTTGTTCATCTGGAGAATACAAGCAACACCATTATACAAAATACTTGCATTGTTACAATGTCCTCACATGACATACAGTGCAGATTCTTTTCATCTCACCAACCCACTCATTTAGCTAGCCTTTTAGCCAGCATAGCCTTATGGCCACTCAAGTTCACATCTTCTCAGTTCTATGTCACTTATTGTTCACGGTTACAATGCCTTAGCGTACTGCTCGAACACTACCACTGCATGATTTGGTCATCTTGACACTTCACTAATTGACCTCTTAGTCCTTGTCAACCAATAACCATAAGGGCATATCTAATTACCCCACTGACAAGCCTTCCATCATTTTCTAATAATGTGGACTACTATGCAACACACATTGAGATGCCCAACATTAAATCGGGATACAAAGACATATCTACACACCATCAACCTCTCGAATCAGATCATTCATTTAATGAAAATATATCACAAATCAGAAAATAAGACTTTCATCCAATCTGTGTTGATTTACAACAACGCTGTAAAATCAACAAATATTGTCATGCCACATGTCATTACATTATTCTTCCATTGCTTTTATTTTCACCCAAGCAGTCAACAGAACCCGAGCTCCTTCTAGTGCACCACCACTTTCCATCCATCATACGCTCGTGATAAGGAAGTATACACCACACTATTGTGCCCTAGCAGGAAGACACTTGTGGTACAACGATGACAACCCACTTGACAAATCATCACCATTAACCACACCACCTTGGCTTAAAGATCAAGCCTCTGCGGTATAGTGGTAAGCATCTATGTTGTCTGCCATGTCCACCGTGTAACCACTTGACAACCGTGGGACCCTCATGGTATGGCGGTACTCACACCGCACCATCGCACTAGGGCCAGAAGGCCCCCATGGTATGGCGGTGCCACCGCCCCACCACAAGGTAGAGAAAAGCCTCCAGTGGTATGGAAATAAGCACCCAAGTCGATCACCAAGAACACTGTGTAGCCACATAATGACCCAAAGGCCTCTATGGTAAGGAGGTAACCGCTACACCAGACTATCGAGACTTCACCGCACAATCGTCAAATAGTGAGGAGTCTATCGCGGTATGGTAGTAACACCACCCAACTGCAGACCAAACAAAAGAGGCTCGTGGTAAAGTGGTAAATCGCTCAACTATGCCTCCATCAATTGTTCCCCATGGTAAAGTGGTAAAGGATAGAACTGAAGAGAAAATGCCAAGTCTTCAAGAGATCTCAAGCCAAAAAGTTGAGGCATATTTTCCAAAAATTTCCCACTTGATGAAGACTTATTGGCTTCCTCCAAAATAGAACACAAGAACCAACACAATGCTTTAATGCTCAAACCAAGATACCTGCAATGACATCCAATATGTCCACCAACTCAGGAAACAGCTCTAACCATCCACCATAGGAAAAAGGAACAAGCCAAGGCGTATATGCACCAGTCTCAAGAACACAAGCATCAAACCCTACAGACGGTAAAGGCACCACAAAAACAACTTGAAAGCTCTTAATTGTGAACACAGTCATGAAGACTTTCTCTAGAAACAAGACATAACATCAGCTAGAACATCAACCAGAAAACTAACTGCAACCATCCAACTGATCAAACCCATGTGACTAAAAATAGAACCCACATCTCATGCTATTTCATCCAATCACCCATACCTTTAAGGTATTCTCATTAGTAAACTCATGCCAATAGCACAACCAACCCATAAATAGCAGATACAAGCATCATGTGCCAATCAGTTAAAGAAGACCAAACACATACAGGTACTCCCACTACATGGGTAATGACAAAACTGAAAAATCAATGGCATAACAAGTCTACCAATCACAACACATAGAAAAATTAATCATGTAGTACTACAAAACATCCACATTGATATGCACAACCTGCAACCACCTACTGCAAGAATTATTTTTCTCAATAGTCTCCCATGGTTCTTCCAAGTTCTCCATCACTGATACTAGAAAGAGGCACAAGAACCTCCATGTCATCACCCAAGTGACAACACATGACCACAAACTAGTGACCATCACAAATCCACATAGACATCTCACATCTAAATTCATATGAGATCAAACATACAAGAAGAAAAAACCAAACTAAAGAGAAACTGCAAATCATAACATGTATCATACCCTCCTACACACACTTCTAAATGCCAGCTATGTCAAGTATGATCTCCTTCTCATACCAAAGGAAAAGCCATAAAAACACCCAAAATTTCAACTTAGCAAATCATTGATGTGAGCCTCTCAAAGAAGATGAAACTAACCCATATACCTATCTCCTACCAGTTCTTAAAAGAACAAGGAGATAAACTATGTTGTCCACCTTCCACTATGAATCCTCCAGAATATTAAAGAAAAAATTCAAGATCCATATCTGAAAGATATAATGGGAAAATACCTCTCAAATATAATTCATCACTGAGTAGACCGAAGGGAGGAAAAATAAAAATGCTCCTCCAAGATATACAAGCCACCATGAATCATCCAAAAACAATCTCCTCACTGGTCTCTGTTGAACTTGTGTCCAACCAAGGTGTAGGCTACTCGGACTTTCAGCTGAAAAAAAACACATTTCTCATCTCATGAGAATCATAGGCTCACCTTATTCTCCATGTACCCATGAGCACCAACAACCTATCATCTCATGCTAAACATCAAACTACATTTAACATGAATTTCTCAAGAATATGAAACAAAGTACTCAAACATAGAGAATTGCTAGACCATTGTCAAAGCTCCAAACATTTGAAACAAGAACCTATCATGACATCATGATCTACACATCCCCCTTAGGTGATACCATGCTTCAAGTGAACAAACTATGGTCTCAAGAGCAATGCAACATGCCAAAACTCTAATGCGCAAACAAGAGTATACCATGACATAAAACAAACAACCTCTAAACCAACATCACCTATCAAGAACCACCAACAAATTAGCCAAAGACTATAAACATCCTCTAGGGTTCCAATATGTTGCACATCCTCAAATAGTGTCCATGCAAATGCAAAAGAACCCATCTAAAACAATAGGATCTAAGAATTCCTCCTAGAAACATCTACAACACCAAAGAAGATCATTCATGACCAAGTGATGACTCCACAGTCACTGCTAAAGCTCCCACTGAATCATGACACCGAGCTTTCCAAGAATCATGACCAAACATCTTTGATATAAAAATCCTCCAGGTACAATTGATAACATGTCCATCTGACAACAATGCCAACCTGCACCAAGATCTCCAAACCACGTAGATCACTCCATCATTGTCAAAAGCTTACACTAACCAATGTACCCAAGCCTTCCATGACATCGTGATACACATGCTATAGGTCCCCATAACCAACTATTTAGGTACTCAATGCCATCCATCCTCTCATCTCAAAACAGCTACACCAATGCACAAGTGACCACAGACAAGGTCAGTTAATAGATCTGCACCACCACAAAAGCAACCTCATGGATATCGAGAGTCCACTTCCGAGTTGTCCTGCAACAATCATGTTAGTAAAGACAGCCCAAAAAATTACACAACTCGTAGATCCACTCAACAAAGCCTACAAAACTATCATCGCACTAGAAACTACAAAATTGAGATCTCAAAGAGAACTACGTAGGCAACTTGACTCAAACACCAAATCAACACCAGATCCAATTTTCCAATCATGTCTAAAACTCAAGCACCATAGTCTAAGAAAACCAACAAGCAAGCACCATGCAAAATTTGAGTGAAAATTCACATACCAACACTCCCATGTAGAGAAGACATCACACCTCCTCAAAACCACATCAAACTACAACTATCTCATCCAGTCACACCCCAAAAGCTAGGGTAGAGAAAATAGCTTAACAACAACTCCACAAGACCACAAGTTTTCCATGACCATGAAAAACCTACAAAACCACCATGTTTATAAAACACCCATGCATGCCCATATCTACTGTACATCTAGATGACCCAAGAGTCTACACATAACCATCATGGTTAACCTGAACAATGAAAAAAACATGAATATACATTATAGAATTTTTAGGAAAATCTATAGAAAACCTTTAGACCCAAAGAACATGAAACTGAAACATGCTAGTACATGATACAAGTAATATAGGAAATCCAAGCCCATTTCATACCAATTCCAAAACCACACCCATGCACAAGCATACGAGAGAGCTAGGAAATTCAGAATTTTCCAGACCACTCAAAGATCAACTTCATACCTTTATGCAATCAAGGTAACAAATAAAAATGCCTCTAGTGCTAAGTCAAAACACCCAACACAAGCACAATACTCCATGGTTGAACAACAACCCAAGCAACTCCATATCGCCAGGAAGTCTGTCACACAGACACCTAGTATGAACCATGCTCTAGTGCAACACAACCATAAGCATAACTTACACCCCTTGCATCAGGATCATTCATTGCTAGCCAGGAGCCTCATACCACATCGTCACAATATGATCAACTCTAGTATTCTCCAGCATATTTCATGTTGTGTGTTGTTTCAAAAGAGAAAGGAATTTCACTCATCAAAGGATCAATCATCAGTTGATTCCTCTAGATTTCCTTAAGCTTGCTAGGCTAAGAAATCTTCATAAGAGAAATGCCCAGGATCAACATCCAGAAGAAGGCTCTGATACCACTTTTTGGGGAATGAGACATGTCAACTTAGAACGAAACATCTAAGAACAATAGTTCCTTAGTGACTTTAATTTTAAAATCACATCAAAGACACAAACTACTATGCCATAAAGAAAAAATAGGCACAGTGGTATCCCCCATTAATCCTTCTAAGAAAAGTACATGCATACAAATAACAGATTCAACACAAGCGTAGATTCAAATTACAAAATCAAACAACATGAAAGAAAAACTTATGGACACATAGATTTACATGGGGAAAACCCTTTTGCATAAAAAACCCCGCCCTCCAAAACACTCAACTAAATTATATTAATCAGAAATAAAGGTTATAATAAAATCTCAGAGCTATGCTCTTTAGAATTTTATATCTTGTTCATCTAGATAATACAAGAAACACCATTATATAGAATCCTTGCATTGTTACAATGTCCTCACATGACAAATAGTGCAGATTCATTTCATCTCACTAGCCCAATCGTTCAACTAGCCTTTCATCCAACACAACCTCACAACCACTCAGGTTCACATCTTCTTGGTTCTATGTCACTTAGTGTTCATGGTTACAATTCCTTATCATACCGCTCAAACACTATCATTGCACGATATGATCATCTTGACACTTCACCAATCGACCTCTTAGTCATTTTCAACCAACAACCATCAAGGCATATTTAATTACCCCAATGATAAGTCTTCCATCATTCTATGATAACGTGCACCGCTATGCAACACACATCAATCCTCCTAGCATTAAATCAAGATACAAAGACATATCTACACTCTATCAACCTCCCGAATTAGATCATTCATTTAATGAAAATATATCACAAATTAGAAAATAAGACTTTCGACCAATCAACATTGATTTGCAAAAGTGATGTAAAATCAAAGAATATCATCATGCCACGTGTTGTCACATTATTCATCCACCACTTTGACCATCACCCAAATAGTCAATAGAACCCAATCTCCTTCTACTACCCCACCACTCACCATCCATCATACGCTTGTGGTAAGGTGATATGCACCACACTACCTCGCCCTAGCAAGAAGACACTTGTGGTACAATAGTGACAAACCACTTACGAAACCATCACCGTCAACCGCACGACCACAACTTAAAGAACAAGCCTCTACAGTATAGTGGTAAGCATCTATTTTGTCCGCCATGTCCACCGTGTATCCACCTGACAACCACGAGACCCTCACGGTATGACAGTACTCACACCACACCACTGCACCAAGGAAAGAAGGCCCCCATGTTATGGTGATGCCACCGCCCCACCACGAGGAAGAGAAAATCCTCCAGTGGTATGGCAGTAAGCACCCAAGCTGATCGCCAAGCACACCATGCAACCACTCCATGACCCAAAGGCCTCCATGGTAAGGAGGTTACCACTACGCCAAAATCTTGAGCCTTCACCGTGCAACCACCAAACATTGAGGAGTCTGCCGTGGTATGGTAGCAAAATTGCCCAACCACAGACCAAACAAAAGAGGCTCACGGTAAACAAGTAAACTGCTCAACTGCACCTCCATTAACTATTCCCTGCGGTAAAGCGGTAAAGGCCAGAACTGAAGAGAAAATACCAAGACTTCAAGAGATCTCAAGCCATAAAGTTGAGGCATATTTCCCAATAGGCTTAGAGGGAGCAATAACAAAAAATAAGATAACCAGCTACTGATATGATGTGTCATGGATTGGCATGAAGATATGAGATGGAGATAGATAATATGGATCTTTTGGAGAAGACTCCAAAAAAAATATACAATTGCAAAGATTTGTGGAGTGATATAGGGTTTTTTGTTGCACAATGAAGGTTTTTACTAGCTTTATTATTTAGTGCATTGAATCAAAATTAGGATAGAATCGAAAGGATTATATACCTATCCTTTTCTATTTTCATTCAATTTTTATGCATTTGGAGCGAGTAGTGTGAATCGAAGCGAATTCAAGAGTTTGAAGGCGATTTGTGAAGCAAAGCATCCAAACCTTAATTCAGTTTGAGCAAGAAAAAGGTATTTACCATTATCCAAAGTTGAAATAGAATTTATTTTTTGAAGAATTTGAATTCAATAGAGATGGAAACACCTACAGTAGTGAATGTGAGTGAGAAAACCCAATAAAAACTCAAGAAATTCCCCATGAAAGTGTTTGAGAATGACCAACTTAGAGCTTTTTCAAGTATACCATACAGGGTTTTTCCTACTGAGGACATTAGGGCATACATCCATGAGAAAATGGAAGAGTATAACCATACAAAACTTACAGACTTATAGACAAGAAAATGACTAGAGATGATTTTAACATCAAACCTCAGTATGAAAGCCTAGTGAAGAAGAAATTGGATGTTTGGTAGTGGTTTCCATGCTTCACCTATGATGATGAACTTAAGTATGTGAGAATGGCATTATGTAGAGTGCATGATAAATTATTATGGAATGACATGCCTGGTTTGATATCTAAGGAAGTCATAAAGGAAATTACTGAACTTTGTGACACCAGACCTATACCTATATTGAAATCTGTAAATAACAAGGATGTGATAGAATTAATTAGAGCCACATTTGATCAAAGGGATCTCACTATGAACACTATATAGAATATTACAATAAGGTAAGCAACTATGGTCATAGGATATAAGATATACTACACCAACAGAGAGAATTTTGTATCTACCATAGCAATTCATGTAACCCATGAAATGGTAGAAAAGGGAAGGGACAATGATTTGTGTGAGTTTCTCTAGAAACAACTTTTTGAAAACTTGAAGCAAACTAAAATATATATGAAATACCCTTTCAAATTTGGTGCTTTGGTAGTTTTTTTATTTTTCTATTTTCTAAGAGAGCTTCTAGGAAGAAGCAATGTTATATGGTGTAAAATCAAGCCTATATCCCATAAAATTTTTGAACATCTACATAGAATTGGTGATATGAAAGCTCAAGATGAGGCACTTATTTTTTCTTTGCAGTATTTCATAAGAGAATGCATGAATGGGAGAGGATACCTAAGTCTATGATAGAAAAATATCGAGATGATATCATTTTTTTGGTCAAAATTGATGAATGTATTACTAAAGTTGTAGAACCCATAATTGTCTGGATTCAACTACTAGCTTATGACATCAATGAAAATGAGATGGTTATGTTGGTATATTATTGAATAGTCCTAAGGATCCTACATAAGAAATACATGGAAAATGTCAGGAAAAATCCATGAAAGTAAATATGGAGCTAATGAAATCCATGAAACATATGAGGATAAATCCATGAAAGTTCTAAGGATCAAAACTAATGAATGTATTATTGAAGTTGTAGAACCCAAAACTATTTGGATTCAACTACTTGGTTATGATATCAATGAAAATGAACGAGATGGTTATGTGTGTATATTGCTGAACATTCATAAGGATCCTACATAAGAAATAAATGGAACATGTGAGGAGAAATCCATGAAAGTACATATGGAGCTGAAATTTCCTAAAATAAAAAGAAAGGCGACAAAAATAGTTAATTACCAACTCAAGTTCAAAGGATTTATAGAAGAAAAAATAAATATATTAAGAGGGAAAGAAGAGGGATAAATGAGAATAGCAAGTGGGACCACTAGACCTAGAAGATCTGGAAGAACTACTTTCGCTATTCCCCTTGGTATTCAACAACCCTCTCAATCAATTTATACCTCTAGCAGAACAAATAGAATGAAGACCAGTGATCTATTAATAGAAGACCCTCAGGTGGAGGAGGACAAAAGGCCTGTAAAAAGAAAGAAAACTTTTTCAAAATCATTTATTGCCACCAAATCAAAAAGAAGAAAAGTGAAAGCTAAGAGAAAAAAGAACTTGAGTGTATAATTTGAAGAAGAAGAGGATGAAAATTCCCCGTTGCTACTAAAAAGAAGTGGCATTGTTTCAAAGAAACAAATAATATAAATTTTTGACACTTCAGATGAAGAAGATGTTGAGAAGGAAAAGGAATCCTTTCAGATACATATACATAAGTGGATGAAGGAAAGGAAGAAAAATAAATCAGACTTGGTTGAACTAGAGAAGAAAAAGAAATATCCAAAAAGACCACTTATTCCAATGTAGTTGGACTTATTATTCAAAGCTATGTTGCATCATGAGATGTTGGAAGAAACAACTACATTATACAAAAAGGAAAATGAGGAGAATGACACCAGTATAATAGAAGAAATCATCAAATTCATTGTCACAATTGAAGCAGATATCAAAAACATTAGGAAGAAAGTGATGTGTGTAAAATATTAATGGAGAGAAGAAGACATACAAACTAAAGGGAAGAGAAGCTCAGATCAGATGTTGTGGGGAAAATTGGATTCTCCTTATCTGATACTAACAAGGCCACACTATCCCAAGTTCTTGGTAAGGAATTCAGAAGAAAATGAAGGGCCACACTTCTAATAGGAAGATATTAGGATCAATTTGAGAAATATAGATGGAAACTGAAGAAAAGATTACTGATATAGCACAAAAGTATGGAATTATTCCCATTACCTCTACCAACAAGGAACAAGATTGAGAAAATGAAAACATAGGAGCTACTGATACAAAAGAAAATCCAGATAATACTCATCCACATACAGATGAACCAATGCAATAAAATGTTGAAGATGAGAATGTTTATGTGATTGGAGAGGAAATCACAAAGGATGACATTCCCTTTTCTCTAGTAACTCAAGAGACTACAGATCAAGGAAACCCAGAGACATTTGTTCATTTGGTAGATACAAAATAGAACAAAGGTGAAGGTGAAAAGAATGATACAGTAAATGAGAAAAGGCATGAGGATGAGGAGAATCAGGAAAGAGAACATGATAGTGGGAAGGAGGGAGAAGGAGATAAAAATGAAGATACTGGGAAAGAAAGAAGGACAAGGATGAAGGAGATGAAGATAAAGATAAAGAAAATATCTCTAGTAAAGAAGAAGAAAAGGTAATAGAAGAAGATTTTTATATTGAAAGAATGAAGAAGTAGAGAAGTCTGGATTTACCTATGCCATTCAATGAATCCTCCTTCGGTAATCCTTTATAAGTTTTTTTCGTCTAAATAGTTAGATTTTCAATCGGTTGTTTCTTCTCAATTGTTGTAGTTGGCCATGCATCTAGGCAATATTGATTTAGATAAGATATCTATTATACATAAGTTTCAACTAAGTAATGTGTTTAGTGCATCAACAAGAAAATAAATCATTAAAAACATATCAAAAGAGTAGTGAATTAATAGATGAGGATGTAAGGGCATTACAAGAGATCATACTAGGAACTAATGTTGATACATCTTTACCTGCTATGGAAAATTTCAAATTGTTGTTTGATTCCTTTAAGGAATATGCCTCTAGATTGAAAGGAAAAATGGAAATAATAGTTGTGAAAGGGATTATAGAGAAGGAGATGATGGATATCACTGAGAAATGTGTATCTACACATACCAAAGTTGAAGAATTTTTGAAGGAAGTATTAGCCTACAAGGATGGTGCAAAAATACCATTTTTGTATTGCATGAAGTGGTTGAATGCCACACAAGGGATAAAAGATGAAATCAACTTGATTGAGTCATAGATAGCTAATGCATCAAAAGTCTATGATCTAACACTAGAAAAAGATGGCAAGATTTGGACTGCTATAGTGGACTTGCATGATAGATTCTTCACTTTGTAGAATGAGAAGTAAGAGATTATCAAGCAACTTATGAAGCTAAGGGATTTTCTAAAAACAAAGAACATACTTATCTCAACTACCCTTTCTAGTATTGAATAAATCTCAAAGTTAAATCTTACTCTTGGTACTATGGAAGGAGAGGAAACATTGATAGAGCTTGAGTTTCTACACATAATGCTTGCAACAGTGAAGAAGAGATGGGAAGAAGGAAAATTTGGTTGGTAAGCTATTCTTCAGAAGCTTCAAGGGTCAACATCTTTAGGTTGAAAATTTATATATCTATACAGTTTTTCATTTTTTCATGTTTTTGGACTCTTTTGTACATATATGGATGTATTAGGAGCTTTTAGTTAGCTTCCTAAGGGGGAGCTAGTTCAATTTGTATACATGTTTGAGGGAAGAACCCTTTTCCCTTGATGTCAAAGTGAGAGAGATATATGTGGAGAGATGTTTTAGCACATGTTTCCATCAATGAAAAAGGGGGAGATTGTTGAAAGAATGAAGAAGGTTGTCATTAATGAGTATTCATTGATTTCAACACTACATGGTGGATGCCAAAATAGTATTAAGGATGTTTATAGAATAATTATTTTGCAAAAGGGATTTTGCTAAGTGTTTATATCGATAATTTTAACACATAGTTCCCTCCAATAATTTGGTTTAAATTTTTCACCAATATAGATCTAATTATATGATTCTTATATGTTTCTCATGGATATCTCTAGCATCTTAATTTATAATTTTAGTTGATGTGGATAAGTGGTTCAAAAGTTGCAAGTAATAGAAGATCAATAGATATGGTTTACACATTTTTTAGTGTATTGACTAATACCTAACTGGTCTGCACTCTAAGGATTTGAGTTAAACTTTGCGATTTTGGGAGAATGTTTACAAGTGTCAATACATTGTGTTTTCTAGTTGATGTGAAATTTTTTGGTCCACATATTCTATGGTGATGATCAATTGGAGTATTTTTCTTTTGGGTTCTATGCCTGACCAACCTAAGGTATGTAAAGAGTTATGGAGATTAAATATGTGATGCAAATGGAATGGGGAGTTATTATAGGTCCATGCCAACCTATATTGCATGTTTTAAGGTGTAAAGATAGTTTGGTTTGAATTAGGTGTTGATAAGGCATGTTTTGTATGATATGGGGTTGCATCTAATTAGGTTGACCTAATTGATGTGTGTGATGAAGTTTGGTATATATGAAAGGTTGATTTGATTTTAAGAGGAAAAGTATATGAAGAATACATGATCCAAATGCAAGTTATGATGCAAAATTTTGTAAAATTATGTGAATAAGTTGTGAGCACTAAGAAAAGGTGTGTGAATACAAAGTAGAGCAGAGAATTGTAATATGAGTTGAGTAGAATGTATTAAAGTCTATGTTATGAGATTCAAAGGAACTGAATCCAACATATGTTAGATTCACTTCTCTTATTTCAAATCTTGGCTATGAATCTACCTCTTTCTATGATCTTTCTTTTCTCTGTGAACAATGAGTCCACCTAGTAGTGAGCCTTTTTGTAATATCTTATAACTAGTTATAACATATTGTGTGTTAATCCCCACCATCGTTTTTTCCCTTCTTTGGTTCTCCACATAAAAAAATTTGGTTTTCATGTGTTGTGTGTGTTATGGTTTTTTCATTCTTTTATTCCTTATAATTATTTATTCTTTGGAAATTGGATGGTTTAATAGAATACTAATTCATCCCCTCTCTCAGTATTCTGAGTGTTCAACAAAAGAGACTTTGTTGTTGGTAGACATAGCCCAAAACTAGGTGGACCACATTAAATTTGTGTTGTCTTTTTTCTGCAATTTATTTATATGGATTTAATTCTACTATGCATTTAATTACAATCTACATTTAACTGGTATAATTCTTCCTATTATTCCTAACAAGTGGTATCAGAGAAGGTTGTGTTCAATTATCCTCTATAGGAATGTCTGACGGTTGAGTGGGAGTAATGGTAGATGAGGGTAAATTGAACGTAGACAGTTTCAGTGGGTAGAAATATTAGTTATGAAAGATGCAGATGGAGGACTATCTCTATCCGAAGGATTTATGGTGGCCATTAGAAGGGAAATCCAAGAAACTAATAACATTGTCTAATGAGGATTAGGATATTGTGTACAGAAAGGAACTTGGTAGTATTTGATTATTCTTGGCCTAATCTTTGCCATTTAATATTTCAAAATAAAAAATTATGGTTGAGTTGATGTAGAATTTGGAACAATTATATCGAAATCATTTTTCTTGGAATAAAGTGTTTCTTATGAAACATTTATTTAACATGAAAATGGTAGAAGGTGGATTAATTACTGATCATTTAAATTATTTTAACAAAGTATCTAGTAAATTGGATTTTTTTAATATAAATTTTGATGAATAAGTTAAGGCTCTCTTGATATTATGTTATTTGCTTGAAAGCTAGAATATATTGGTAATGGTGGTTAGTAACTCTATTTCTGGTTCGAGTATGCTGAAATTTGATGATATTGTTGGTGCTATTTTGAGTGATGAAATTTATAGAAAATCTTAGGTGAAACATCCACATCAAGTAGTGTTTTTGAATGAAAAAAGCAAGGGTATATCGAAGGAGAGGGAAGAATTCTAGAGGTTGTGGGAATTCATGAGGAAATTCAAAAGAAGAAAGGTCACAATCTAGAGGGAAGAAGGATTGTTGGTACTATGGGAAACTAGGTCATCTAAAGAAACATTATTGGCCTATGAAGAACAAATATGGAGATAAAAATGAAGGAAATAAGGAGGCAAATGTGGTAAGTAATCAATCTAAAGATACTTTGATTTTATCCCTTCAAAATGTTGATGATTCTTGGGTGTTAGATTCAAGGGATTCATTTCATGCTACACCCCATAAAAATTATTTTAATGATTATTTCCAAGGGGATTCTAGGCAAGTTTATTTAGGAGATAAAAAACCCTATCAAATTGTTGGAAAGGGAAGAATCAAGATTACATTTTAGAATGAGAATAATTGGCTACTACAAGAGTTAAGGAATGTTCTAAGGTTGGCTAGAAATTTAATTCCAACAGAGAAACTAGATGATGATTTTTTGTTGCTATATTTAGTGATAAAAATTGGAAGGTTACAAAAGGGGATTTCGTATTAGCAAAAGGTGTGAAAGTAAGAACCTTATATCTTTATACAGGTCATACTATTCCTTAGACTTTAGCTGTTGCAGATAAAAATTGTATACATCTCAAAATTCCTTAACACATATCACACATCCTGAATCATATTTTTCCATTATTGACATCATTTTCATCTCATCCTTGTATTTGACATAATTGGAATCATTAGTCCTCTTTTAACATTATTTTCACCAATTAACCCTATTTCTGTCTATTAATTAAATGACCTTGAATTGTTTAATTATTTCATCATTTTCATCACCAATATTCCCCTTTATCACCCTAATTAGATAATTCCTAATTATTTAATTAGTATCATCTAATATTCTTCTAATCCCACATGATTAAACAATCTTGATTATTTAATTATCCTACCTTTTAACCTTCCTGTCACATGAATTAAATAATTCCTATTTATTTAATTATCCTATTTTCCCTCCACAAAGCATATTATTGAGGAATATTCAATTTCAAAATATCTCAACCAACTTGTCTCAACCATTTCTAGCCCTTGATCTTGAAATCAATTCTCATCCCTTGATCTTAAATATATCAACCGTTTTCCTAAAATGGTGGAGAAATCTTGAGCTCTAACTGATCTCCTTCATCCATCTTCCTTGATTCAATCTCCTTTGTAGGTGTTGAGGATCAATCTCAATCGTTCTTTGTGGGGTTTATAACTCAATCCTATCCCTTGATCTAATTTCTCCAAATCTATAAAAGAACCCTTACCCCTCTCATAATTCATCTAGAGAATTTGTGAAGAGATCATGTCCAATTGATTCTTGAGAAAATTAAGCATATACCATTTCATTCTAGGTCATCATATCAAGCTTTTTCAATCATGGAGGATTTGTGCTGAAATGAAATCTAACATATCAAATCAACACAAAAATAATCCACCATGGTATGGTAATATTGTGTAGTTTTGAATTCATTTGTGTTTCAATTTGATTGTTCTAACCTTGTTGTTTGAATTGATAGCTATGGAAATTGAATTTCTTGAGTAGATGGGTCCTAATCCTTGTTATGATTTCATTGTGATTGAATTCAATGATATTAATCCATGTCAATTTTCACCCCTTACATTAATTGACATTCCCAATATTCAAACAGTCATATCTTCATCATACGAAAATTTTTTAGTGTTTTTTTAAATGAGGTTGAATTTCATGCTCTTCGCAATGGTGTAGATTATTTTTTGGTTTGTTATAGTTAAATTTTCCCTTGGTGCATCTAAAGTTAAATCACATTACAACTTGGTCTAGGTTTTAGGGTTTTGATGCTTAATCAATTGTCTAACCCTAACATCTTCTTATTTTCTTAACATCATCTACCATTTGTAGCATGAAGAATCTGAAAAGCGTTTATTAACACTCATTTGGATGAATAGTTGAAGACATCAAGACTTAAAATACTATTTTTTTCTTGAAGCCCCTTCGTCAAGGATTATTTTCTTTTCAATCATCTTGTCTCTCTTATATCTTGAAACATTTAACATTGGTGCTTAAAACTTGAATTACGCAAATAAATAACACTTTGTTTTGGGATTAAAAATGAAATTGTGATGAATTAACTAGTGCATTTTATATAATTGGAAAATTGGATGTGTATCCTCTCCCCTCACATCATTTGATGATCTTGGGTTTTGCACTTTTTAGTCACCAAAGGTGTTTTGAAATGTATCCTCTCCCCTTGCATCATTCAATGATCCTGGGTATAAGAGAAATATCAAAAAATCAATTATTTCTTTTTTATTAGATATGGGCCTTCCTTGAGACACATCTCGCAATGGAGAACTCAAGGCAATGCTAAAATAACATTTATGGGTGGGCTATATTAAAGCATGTGAAATCAAAAGAAAGTAGCATGAATCTAGGGTGTCATACCTTATGTGTTGAAAACCTTGTATGAATGTAATGAGTTGCACAAAATAGGCTAGAGACTTGAGTGTCTCGTATTTAATGCATACCGCTGGTGTTCACTATTTTCATTATATACCTTTTTTCTAGAAGCTAATCCAAGTTTTCTAAAATGATTCCTCAAAGTAGTGCAAGGAATAGCACTATTCCCAGAAGTTACTTACCACATCTAGTCTATGGTTGTGGTATAAGGCTTAAGAGTTAATTCTATTTTACAAAGCCAAGAGTATCAAGGTGGTACATGATATTGGTATGTACTAGTTGAACCCTTCATATATAAAAATTATATCACTCTTTCGAGGGTGAGGTAAGCCTACACAAATAAACTTACCTATACTCCTTAGGATGTAACTGACTGATCTTGTTTGAGTTATACTAGTGGATCTTATAGAAGAAGGTTTATGAAATATCCCTCTTTCCGATTAAGTCAGTTATTTGTATATTTTTGTTTGTTGTATGTATCACTTTCTCTCAAACACACCCCCTAAAACATCAGATCAAAAACATTCAAACTTGCAAACTTATCAAAAACAGTCACCAAACTAAAAACTATCAAAACTAGGCTGCTACTATGCATTTTATCGCTCTTGTATCAAAATTTTACCATAATAATCCGTAAAATTTATCTCTATTGTGCATCCATTTTCTATTGTCATCTTTGTTCGCAATAGTCACTAATTTACATAGAGCCTTCTATTGTCATAAACTATCATGATTATCCTAAAACTAGATCCATATTGTCACATTTCCTATCACAGTCATCCTAGACAACAACCACTATTATCTCATTTTCTAGGTTATCTCAGAACTTATCAAAATTTGGTTTCAAACATTGGCATAGCACCTTACACAGTTGTCAAAAATATTTGTTACCATCAACCTAAGCTTTCACGCCATTTAATTCATACCATCCAACATCATCACCATCTTATATCGCATGCTTGTTTTACTTAGGGTTTGTAGCTATTACCTTTTGGACAAAAATAAACAAAGTCAGACTTACATCACACCTTTTGAACCATCTCAGACATCCTTTTGCATCACCATCATCAAATCAAACATCCACCTAGCCTTCAGATAAACATTGAAAACAAGATATCAAACCCCCATATCTTGCTAGTGTTTATGTCCAACACACCATATCATCTAGTAGTCTTTTCATAATTTAGTGGCTATCATACTTTCCCCAAGTTCTAGACTATTGGAATCCACCTTTACTTGCAACTGGAAAACCTATTTTGAGTGAAGAATTCAACATATCCCCCATCACCATTCTTGAGACACAACAAACATCAAAAAAAATATTGTTCATCCTTGTGTTCCTACACCACTATCATATCAAAATCATCCAAAATCCACTCACACTCTCTTTGTAGGGTTGAGTATCCATAAGCATAGCATCATTTTTCAAAAAACATCCAAAATCTGCTCATCTTCTTATCATAGGGTTGGGCACCAAAATATCATCATTCCTAAACATCCAAGAATCCCATATCAAATGAGATCATCAAACAATCCCAACATCCACATTAATTCATATTAGTCAATCAAAATATTTTGTCTAAAAGGTTTACAAAATTTTCCTTTGTACATCATTTCACTAATAAAATTTGCAAACCACAACATCACCATCCCTTCATAAATTGAAATCTCCCATTCACCAAGGTCTATTATGCACATGTATGACAAAAACAAGGTCACAAAATAGAAAGAAAATGGAATCTAACAAAAGTAGCTCTAGTGGACCTAGTACCACCAATGTGGAAGCTTCAATTTCTCAACCATGGGATTTTGATCCTAATACATCTACAAATTTTTCAACCCCTCAAGCACAAAAACCAACATTCAAGGCTCAATCGTAACTCAATCCAAATCCACCACTAAGTGAATAAGATCTGTAACTTCAACATCAAGAAATGCTTGCTAGAAACCAAAATCAATCTCCTACTCTCCAAGATGTGGTCATTGAGGACAAGGATAGTGACGAAGAAATTAGTGATGAAAAAATCTTAGAGTACTCTCAAGATACTAAAATGCAAAGGCTAATGGAAAAAGTACTTAGATTATATCCTAACATAATTTTTGAATGTTACACAAACTGGTGTCAAGTTACCTATAGACTTTAGCATCAATTTTCTTAGAGATCCATCCCTCATCTTTGTGGATGATCAATCAATTGTTAGACAAGTCCCAAAAAAATGTTGGAGCTGAGGATACCCCTTATCTTTTCAAAACAAAAATCACCGATCAATGATCAACCTTATAAACAAAAAGCGGATAATACATTATATAGATGCCCATCACAACTAGAACAATCATTGGTTGCTTAACAAGGTCAATGGAATATAAACACCATGGAAGCTCAAAATATTCCTCCACAATCAAACCTCTTTTTCACACCACTTTCAACGCAAATGGTGGAAACTAATACATGGAGACCCAATGTTTCAATAAGTCTATATAACACATCTTTGAACTTACAACAACAAGAACCTAATGTGACCATGCCAAATATGTGTAATTTACCACCTATGCAACAACAATATGCATCAAATAGAGAAGCCAACATCCCCCCACAGCAACAAATAAATGCTAACATTCCACCTCGAGCACAACACATGGCATCATCTATTCATAAAACACAAAAAAAAATCAACCTATTCAACAGAACAACCACCCATATACCAACAACAACAACAATCTAATGTACCTCAAGACCAAAGCATTTACCAAGTGAATGTCCAAGGACAACAATAAACACAATACATGCAACAACAACCACTATACTATGATCCTTACAACTAGAAATATCAATATGGATCTTCATCAAGTCAAAACCATCAAAATCAAAATTTCATTCCACCAGCACAAAACACCCATCATCAAAATCAAAAACCTTATCCCCCATCACAAAACATTGGTACGCAAAAAAATCCTAATCCAAAACATCAAACAAATACACATCAAAAAACACCACAATAAAATGTACCTCCATAACAAAACATACCTCCACAAAAAATCCACCTCCACACCATAAAACCTTCATCCATAAACACCAAACCTACACATCACAACAACAAAATCCTAATCCACAACATCAAACCATTAATCAACAATACACACACACCATTCCACAGGGACCCTATCCCTCATCATACACACATAAAAAAACCCAATGGCCTTCATACACATAAACCCCACAATATAACTCACAATACATGGTGGGAAAGAAAGGTTATGGTGTCCCTAATCCTCAAATGAACACACCTAATGGTGATTTAACCTTACAAATTCAAACTCTTAACCAAAGGATATTATATATCCGACTTGGAAAAACCTAGAAGAGCTATGCACTACAAGAATATGTCCATATCCATTTGATCATACCATATCAATGATCCCCTTTCCAAAGAATTTTGAAATCCCCAAATTCAATAAATATAGAGGAAGAGGGGACCCAATCGAACATGTACAATAATTTCCAGTGGCTTGCATGGACCTTGCAAAAAATGGCTCCTACTTAATGAGACTCTTTCCAAGAATTCTTGGGGATGTGGCTATTGAATGGTTTTCTCATTTACCACCTGGTATGAAAACCTTAGATGAGTTATTGGAAAAATTCATAAACCAGTTCTCTTAAAATATTAAACAATACATAATGGTTCCCGATCTATATAAGATCAAACAAAACCAATGGGATTCCTTCACTTCTTACTTGCAAATATAGAGGCTTAAGGCTATTAAGACTAAATGGACCATTCTAAAAAAGCAACTAGTTGAAATATTTGTCTCTAACCTTCAAATAGATGTTAGCTATCAATTAACCATGTTTTGTCCTAACAATTTTGAAGAAATCATTGAAAAAGGTCTAGTTATTGAGAGAGACCTTATAGAAAAAGGTACCATAAATTTTTATAGAAATAATAACAGAGACCAAGCATCCAGATCTAATGATAAACATCATTTTTGGGAAAATAAAGATCAAGAATCAAACTCTAATGATAAACCTCAAATTTGGGCTAAGAACAAGAATGATGGAGTAACTAATACAAGGGTTTTTCATAACATGAAACCTTTTTCTAATCCTCTTAACAATTCCCAAAATAATGTGCAAAATAATCAACAAACTTATCCTCCAAATAATCAGCAAATAGATCAAACCCAAAATCCTCCAAGAAGAAAATCAAGATTTAACAACAATGAAATACGATGAAAATTCACCCCCCTAGGGGAAACTATCGAAGAAATCTTGAAAAAGATGATTGAGTAAAAAATTATTGAGTTTCCTGATCCAATGAGCTATGGAGAGCCAAAATTTAAACCTCCCTAGTAAAATGACAATGATTTTTGTAAATATCACCTAATAAAGGGTCACAAAACAAGAGTTGTGTCAAACTTAAACATCCTATATAGGACCTCATTGTGAAAGGTGAGATTAATATGGATCAACAAATAGAAATATTTGATCAGGGAAAGAAAATGTATTTTGATAAGGACAAGTCCTATAATGAGGCTAGCTATGTTTATGATAGTGTGTTGGGATACATTTAAGGATCATACACTTATATCAATCATATTCCCAATCTCATAATGAGAAAGAAAACATTAATCAAGGTACCTTTCAAATAGGTGATAAAAAATGTTCTCCTATGTCTAGCAATGCATCACATCGAAATACTCCCTTTAAGTATGTATGAGATCATAATATTCCTCATTATTTTGACTATAGGATAGGCTATGTTGAAGATGTTAATCCTAACGAAGCTCCTATCCCATCTCCAAGCTCCTCACAGAGCCAATCTACGCCATCCTCACCGAAGTCATCATCTAATGATGAACCTTTTCGAGATCTTTACCAAGGGCTATCTATAGTAGATGATACCAATCCCAAAGAAAATTCACAAATTGGAGTTATTCAAATCCAATATCAACAAAATCTAAGTCAAGAGAAATCGTGTTTTCCATCACTTTGCATATCCACTAAAGATTAATAATCCTCCATTCATAATTCACCATCTACCCAAAGTTCATGTCAAGAAAATACTCCTAAGCATGAAAAGTGTGGCTCTAAGATGAGTCAAGATCAAGATCCTATTTCTCGAGAATACTATGTTTAGCTAATGAACATTTTCCAAGCTATAAATGATAGGTCACTTGCAATAAGCCAATATGAAGAGCTTACAACTTCCCCAAAGTACTATCTTGACCTAATGACCATCTTCTAATCCATTTAGGATTTTATAGAAGATGATCATAGCCTTACATCAACAACTCCTACATCTACCCATGAGGTGCCTACTTCCACTAGACACGTAGATCATCCTAGTCTAAAATAATCATCTCCTACTTCAAAAATATTCAAAAATGATGAATCTCTATTCAAGTTCATAGGATATTATAAGACTATACAAGAGAGAGATCATGAAGAAGGATTATATATCAACTTTGGAGTAGCCACATCTTTAAAATCATCACCTAAATCTACTATTTCTCAAGTTTAGGCCAAAAGTATTGAGAAATGATCTAAAACACATAATGAATGGATGGATATTCTTGATAGTTCTCAACATCAAGATATTAGTTGTATAGTAGTTAAAGAGTCTAATCATAATGGTGATACCTCCTTATTACTAGGGGAAACCTCACCTAGTGAGAATATCAACATTGAAGTAGTGAAGGGTTCTAATGATGAAACTATTGATAGTACTTCCACCATCCCTATAATAAATTATTAGTGTCACATATTTCCACCCTTTAATGGGAGCCAACAAGAAACAAACTCTAACAAAGGAAAAAATAAAATTGTTGAAGCTAAGCAATCAAAAACTCAAAATAGACAAATGATGTTCAAATGGGTTTTGAAACAAGGAAAAGTAAATGGTCCAAGTCAAACTCCATTAGTCAAAGAAACTATGGATAAACAAAAAGAAAAATCTAGTTATCAAAGTTATCCATCAATACAACAGAAAGCTTCAAAGTCATATGGAAAATTTTGTCCTAACTTTATGCAAGCTTCTACATCCACATTTTGTACCCCATCATCCCAAGCTTGTAAAATAAAGGGTTCAATATCCAATCCATCAACCAATCCATCCTTATTGCATGTCCCTTATTGATAGTTACCACTAGTACCAATAAGAAGAATATCCAAGCACACATTAACCATGTTCTAGCAACTACTCTTTATCATAAAGACCCCAAGGGAACTTTATGGCAATGTGCACACTTAGATAAGGTTAACCCTAGTATCAAAAAATATGATAAGAACATTTAGGATTTATATGCAAGCGCTTGTATCTTGGCACAATAACTTCATTGTTCAGGATATCATTGGAACATCATGATAGTAGCATCTAAATCAACACCTGTAGGGGGCTTATCATGATCAATATCAAAAGAAAAAATAAAAGAAAATAGTAAAGAGAAAAAAATTCATCCTTTGGTGAAATCCAATTTGGTGGTGCTTTGGACAAGTACCATGATGAAAACCTAGAAAACAAGTGTCATGTGTAGAATCAAGGATCCATGTGTATTTATCTAGTTGGAATAATCCCATCCTATCCACAATAAAATCCAACATCCTATCCATAATAAATCCATGATCCATATCATATCCATTTGTTTCAAACCTATCTTGATCTTGACAAAACTAGGGGCAAAAAAAATTCTTTGCTTTATTCTAAATTCTTGACATGATCTTTTCTACTAGCTACATCCTATTTCTTATTATTATCCAACCTTATATAAATGCATATCCTTTTATCCTAATGGGTTATATCTCTACAAGATAGTCCTTGGAGGTAAAATCCTTCATTTTTGAAAGTTCTTTCACCTATCATTCAACCTTGTTTTTCTATTCATAATGTTTATACATTTCTATACACTAGGGGGTAGGTACGAGTACCTAATCCTAGGAAGGCTCTTGGTCTATGTCCTCTAGCTCATTTTGTGACTTGAACATGTTGAAAAAAAAGAAAAACTGATCCAAAAATGATCCAACCATGGCTCAATAAATAATCAAGTGTTAAACCTTGTTGCACTATCCTTACCCACTATCTATTTTATCCACCTATCCATAATAAACGTAATCATGTTCCAAATTGGGGGAAACTTCCCAAACTTGATAGATGGATTGGATCCTTGTTCATCCCATAATTCATATAAAACTATCCATAAATCCAAAAACATTTAAAAATCCATCAAATCCAAAAAAAAATGAAAACCCATCAAATCCAAAAACATTTAAAAATTATCAAAATCCAAAAACATTTGTAAAACATCAAAATCCCAAAAACATTGTACACTTTTGAGTCAAATAATTAGGTTATGTTGTCTCTACATGTATAATGTAGGAAATTCCATCATCAATGAGCCCCTCAGGAACTAGGTCAGTCCATTTAGGTCTCTATGTCAATAAAAAAATCCAAAAAAAACTCAAATATCCTTGAAAAACTCCAAAAAATTCATAAAGAATCAAAAAAATCCAAAAATAGTGTATGCCATGGTCAATCAAAGTACGTTGTCTTTGATCTTGAATTTAGGAAAGACCATAAATCGATGAGCCCTCGAGGCACTAGGTCAGTCCTCTTAGGTCCCCCTCTTGGTCTCTAAATCTCTCAAAAACACCAAAAAAATCTGAATATCCTAAAAAACATCAAAAATAGCATTTGATAACTTCAAAAGCCCCAAAAAATTTAGAAACCCTCAAAATACTATCTCTATTATTTCCTATATACAATAAAATCTCCATCCATAATAAATAAATAATCATCCTCATCTTTTGATAAAGAAATCGATAAGCAAAGAAAACGTCAAAATCCATAAAAACCTTCAAGAAAATAATCATAAGGACTTGATCATTATCAGACAGAAATAATAAACAAATGTTAAACTACCTACTTATTCAAATAAACATCAACATCCTGACAAATGTCTTAATGGATAAAATGTTCCTACAATAGACATTGATGGATAACGTCCTTGAAACATCAAACATCTATGGAAAGTGATACAACAAAAATGTTTTTTAGCTTTTGTGATCTTATCTTTGATTTATCTTATTGTCTCATTCCCAAGATCTCTCAAGGATTTCCATAAGGATTTAGAGAGGAAGGAATGGGGGCATTGATCATCAATTTTTCTTGCTCTGTTTGTTGGATACTTTTTGCAATACTACCATGGAAAATACTTGATTTTTTGTTTGTGTGAAAGTTATTTTGGGGAACTTTTTGTGTGGTGGTGGCATGTTAGGTTCGTCATACCTCTATGTAAAACTAGTCTAAAATGTTTTGAAACTTCTTAGCCATAAAATCTAACAGGTTTTCTATATGTATGGTATGAGAAAGAATACTCCTTGTTTTTGAAGTCAAAGTCCATGTAATGGATACAAATCTGCTTGGTCATTAATACCCTAGTGGATCATGTCTATTTTCTACATTAATAAGGATTTTTAAATAGTACTTAGTTTCCATGAAAGAAAAATAAAAATCATCATGTTTTACATCATCATCAATGATTATCATCAATTAAAAATAATCTATGTATTTTCAAAAATTAGATCAAATAATTCTATTTTCTTCTATCATCTATTCCTACTAACATGTCTTCTGAGTAACATCCCCATCCTACATCACAAAATAATTAGTACCAGATGAATCTTGCATCCACAAATGAATTATCATATAATATAAAATCCTACATCATAACATCATCTATTGCATACATGCATAAATCATCATAAATCATCCATATCATATCAAAGCATCAAAAAATACAAAAAATTGAGCATATATTCATATATCCATCAGCATATCATGAGTATAGCATAACACATCATATGCCACATCAAAATGGTATCTCGTATATCATCAAAATTTAAAATGTCAATTATATCAATGTGATCAATATCATGTGTGATACAATATCAAATGATATCCAAAATATACACATATATACGAAGCCTCAAAACTAGTTGATGAATGTATATATAAAAAATCATTTCTATATCACTATCATAAAATAATATAAATATCAGATCATCTAACATCCACCCTATTGTAAATCCTATGGAGGTGACCTTCACTACTTCCCATCATGCGCTTATATCTTATTGTGTGTTGGAGAGTGGTAAGGCTAAAGAAGTGGACCTAAAGGTTGTCTCAAAGTCCTATTGATAGACTATCCCCCCAAGAACTCAACATTTGTAGCACTACTATGAACCCAAAATTGAGGTCATCTTTGGGCCCTAGGAACCTGAGCCTCGTAGAGGGTCCTATAGTAAGTCCTCTTCTCTATCAGGGCATCCCTCTCTCACTAATACTATACTTGAGGAATACATGAAGCATGTGCAATCTCTAATGTTGTCCTCTACTACCTCTCAGCATCTAACCGTTGTCTCAATGAATCTCTCTCCTATCAGAGAGAATCTCTATCAGCCCTGATTGTTTCTCGCTCTACATTTAGTATCACAACCTATGCATCAAAGGCCTATCACTAAGAAATCTTGGCATCTCTTTCCCTAGCTCTAGCATTTTGATCTTGTACATTGTGATCTCTCTCAGTCATGATCTATGCTATCCTAGAAACCATGTCTCCCCAAGGGGGAGGTTCCTATGGAACCTATCTAATAACTACCAACTATAGATACTACTAGTCTCCATGATATTGGGGCACCTACCCATCATATTGTTTTTGATCACCATCCTACTCATCCTATGCTTTATGGTACTACTCATGTACAATCTGAAGTCTTTGTCGATTGGCTTGGCACTTGAATCCACCAATCCTCCTCACCTATCCTATCACTGGCCCACCTATTTCTACTACAATGCCAATGGGATGTTTAAATATGAAAGGCCATATATGGAACCACCATGAATCATAATCCCTAGTCACCCCTAGATCATGTGGACTAACTTCCTAACCCTAGCCAAAAGGAGCCAATGTTTTGAAATCCACCAAAAATCTACTTGAATATTCTCTATGACCCCATGCATTAACCTCGTTGTTCATGCATGCATAGCATGCATGATAATCATCACTCAATTGGGTCTACCTCTCTCTAAATTGTCACAGAACCCTGTCAGGAGGTATCTCTCAAGAATAATATCTACTCTATCAACCAACCATCGAGGCTATTTGCATTATACTAAGTGATTGTGATCATTTATCCATACCTCACATCCTAGATATGGGTGCCATATGAGCTCTATCATATCATAGAAAATGGCTCTCCAGAATGGTGATCTCCTTAGTTGTGTATAATGTAGGTGGTCAGAATATCTATATGAGTAAGGATCATCAAGATCCCTACATTCTATGCCCTCTATCATTATGATGGTTATCCTCTAGCATGTCTATAAGTGTAAAAGGGTAACGCCTATGGAAATATTATCTCCACCTCTGTAGAAAACCTTTTACATGTCTTTGTATAAATGTGCAAGCACACAAGGGCCCCATGTGTATAACGTTGTATGCTCTATCATCATCTCAATGTAGATCCCCCATCCAATAGGGAATCCCTAGCTCTCTTTTCAGGTATCAATGGCCTAATAATAAGTCCTACTAGCACTATAATCATTGGATCTACATCATCTATAAAGGTGTCAAGTCGATCTCTAAATCAACAACCTATAGTTTCTCTACCTTGACTAGTATCTACATCATAGTGGAGCTCTTAAATATTTTCCACAATTGTGCTCATTCTTGTTTCCCTGGTGTTTGGCATCATTGGTTGCCTTGGGGTTTTGGGTTTTAGCCATAAATACCTCTACTTTTGGGATTTTTCTTTATTTTGGTCTAGACGTTCTAATCCTTCATAGACCTATTGTTCCAGGTTGTCGATTGCATAGGTCATGGTTTGAGCCTTTTAAGTTGTGTGTGCTACTAGCCCCTATTACCTGGCCTGTCAGTTTTACATATTGGGACTTCGTTTTATTTTCACTTAATGTCAGGTTGATATAATTTTATAACTTTAGACTTGCATCTAAAATTTCCTTCCTAAAAGGTTTTTCCCCATCTACCTAGTCAGTCCCCTTTTTTATGAATAACAATTATGGCATGTGCAAGTTTTCTGACCATTAGATGGATCGACTGAATCATGATCGTTCCCCGTTGGCCTCACAAGGATATTCTATGACATCATAACTGTGTTGTGAGGTGTGTGAGATCTTTCCACATGTCACTTATGGTCATGGGGACCTGTCCTTGTTTTCCTACCTATTAATGAAGATTGTTAAATCAATGAGTGCCATATAATGATGAATCATGGTTGTTCCTCGCTAACCTTGCACAATTAAAATGATCATTTTGATGATGTTGTGATGTGTGTGAACAAGCAATGCATGACCGTTGATGCTAGACATAATGTGATTAGGGTGGGATCCGATCATGCTGGGGTGGTGTATCATAGGTGAGATTTCATTTGCCTAGGATTTGGTAGACGAACGTGGAATTTTCAAACCACATTGACTCGATTTGAGTCGCTCTTTCTTGCCTATGTGGATTGAGATCAATGGTTGGTATTCAAAATAGGTTAATATTGTATGATAGTCATTATTTCTCATGCAAGTGAATAGTAATGGTGGATTTCGGACTGCGCCACCAAATTTAATGCTAAAAGTCCCCTAAATTTCTATTTTCATGCATAAATTCTACTCTGAAGAATAATTTCCAAGTCTAAGAGACATGAGAAATTTCTTGTAAGTCCAACATAACTGCCATTAAAATTCTCTACAAGAAAAATCTTAAGTAACGTATACACCATGTTCTCTATCTACATCAGGTATCAATGGCCTAATAATAAGTCCTACTAGCACTATAATCATTGGATCTACATCATCTATAAAGGTTTCAATTTGATCTCTGAATCAACAACCTGTAGTTTCTCTACCTCGAGTAGTATCTACATCATAGTGGAGCTCTTAAATTTTTTCCACAATTGTGCTCATTCTTGTTTCCCTGGTGTTTGACATCATTGGTTACCTTGGGGTTTTGGGTTTTAGCCATAAAAACCTCTGCTTTTGGGATTTTGCTTCATTTTGGTCTAGACCTTCTAATCCTTCATTGACCTATTGTTCCAGGTTGTCAATTGCATAAGTCATGGTTTGAGCATTTTAAGTCGTTCGTGTTACTAGCCCCTATTACTTAGCCTGTTGGTTTTTCCATATTGGGACTTGGTTTTATTTTTTCTTAATGTTGAGTCGATATAATTTTATAACTTTAGACTTGCATCTAAATTTCCTACCTAAAAGGTTGTTCCCCATCTACCTAGTCAG
Source organism: Sequoiadendron giganteum (assembly GCA_007115665.2). NCBI lineage: Eukaryota > Viridiplantae > Streptophyta > Pinopsida > Cupressales > Cupressaceae > Sequoiadendron > Sequoiadendron giganteum. Next base: position 306,799,251 of record CM021105.1, read on the forward strand.
TCCCCTTTTTATGAATAACAATTATGGCATGTGCAAGTTTTCTGACCATCAGATGGATCGGCTGAATCATGATTGTTTCCCGTTGGCCTCACAAGGATATTCTAAGAAATCACAACTGTGTTTCAAGGTGTGTGAGATCTTTCCACATGTCACTTATGGTCATGGGGACCTATCCTTGTTTTCCTACCTATTAATGAAGATTTTTGAATCAACTATTGTCATATAACGATGAATCGTGGTTGTTCCTCGCTAACCTTGCACAATTAAAATGATCATTTTAATTATGTTGCAAGGTGTGTGAACAAGTGACACGTGAACGTTGATGCCAGACATAATGTGATTAGGGTGGTGTATCATAGGTGAGATTTCATTCACCTAGGATTTGGTGGACGAACGTGGAATTTTCAAACCACATTGACTCGATTTGAGTCGCTCTTTCTTGCCTATGTGGATTGAGATCAATGGTTGGTATTAAAAATAGGTTAATACTATATGATGGTCATTATTTCTCATGTGAGTGAATAGTAATGGTGGAGTTCAGACTACGCCACCAAATTTAATGCTAAAAGTCCTCTGAATTGCTATTTTCGTGCATAATTCTGCTCTGAAGAATAATTTCCACGTACTAAGAGACACGAGAAATTTATTGTTAGTCCAACATAACTGCCATTAAAATTCTCTACAAGAAAAATCATAAGTAATGTATACACCACGTTCTCTATATTTCAAAAATCTTGTTGATTTCTTGAAGGCAAGTGTAAATTGTCTTTTGCTTTGTTTTAAAAACTCACACTGGTTTATTTTCTTTAAAATTGTTTTAAGGCTTGTATAAATAATTTCCAAAAACTTTTAAATTGTGAAACTACTATGTTTAAGGCTATAAGATAGAGGCTACACCCCATAAAATTTTGGGTACTTCAAAACCCTAGCTAGAACCTTAATCTGTCTTGGGCAAATGGCACCCAAAGCCCTGAAGTTCTAGCTCTAAAAATCCATCTAGGTATTTTTCTCAGGATGTCATAGATGTATTGAAACCCTCAACTAACAAGAAAATTGAGGGAAAGGCTTTGTATTACGTACCCCAAGTTTTGGAAGGTTAACTGATATACAATGTGCAATTTGAGATGTTGAAGTACCATACATAGGCTGGAAGCTATTCTCTAATTGGTTTGGAAACAGGAATTTGGGTGCCCCTCTATGTAACCCCTAGAGGTTAGACCTTGGAAAGCTGGTAGTGCCGAATGTATATTTGGATATTGACTTGTTAAAAGATATTGCAGAAAGGTACGACCCTTTAACCAAAGTTGTTAGGACATATGATGGTAAGGAAATGGTTAAGATAACCAAAGAGGAGATTGCAGGAATTTTTGACCTACATGATTGCAATAAGGATATGGTGCCTATTGACCTTGAAGCCTTCAGAGAAGAATATAGGAATACCAAGGGTCTATTTAGGACCTCTCTATTAACTCCTCATCTAGCCACTATAGGAGTGGGAAAAAATAATAATAAAATAGTGGTTGGAAAGAATGAGCCAGAACCTTTTCCCCTAAACTAATTTTGCAATTATTTTAGAAAGATAGTTTTCTCTTTGTGCCAAGTTCTTGGTATCATTATAAAAACTACCTTGTCTACTGAACTTATGTATATGGTCATGCATCTCCAACATCGAGCTTTCAATGTGGTGTATGATTTTTCTATATTTTTGGTAGATAAAATGCATGAGGGTTTGGTAGCTCTCAAAGAAGGAAAAACACTTGTTAGCTTTAGATGGAACTCTTTATTGATGCACACGTTTTTGTACAAGGGAGAGGTAGTTTTTGGGCAGAATATGGAATTAAAGAAGAAAGTGGATGACATTGACATGCATGTCCAATATTGGACCAGAATTCCTTATAGGTATGACCGTAAATTTGGTTATATGGTGTTTTATAATTTTTTTGGGTCCATATTAAGAAGGTCCCTAGTCTATGATCCACCTATAATTCCAAAGGAAATTCATGATTTCTTGAGGCCAATGCAGAGGAGGCCTAAGTTGAAATTGACACATAATTGGGGAGACATCATCCCTTACTATAATACAACCATTTTCAAGGTCAATGTCACTAATGTTAACCCATATGGTTTACCTAGGGATGTGCCTCTAAGGATTGGGTTTTTAGAAATCATTAGACAGTTGGGATGTGCTCAAAATGCACACTTTCCACCAAAACATAAGAAAGGATATTTCTTTCTTGAATATACAACATTTATAGATTTTGTCATTGCAAAAGGAGGGTGGAAATATTTGGGGACATAACTTAAGCCTTATGGGTTGAGAATTATATGCCTGAGGAACCATGATCCTGAGGGTTTCTTTTCTTAAATGAAGGCAAAGCACAAGACTGACATCTTTATTCACAATTTCTATTACTCAGAGGATATCATCAGAAAAATCCTTGACTTGCAGGTGTAGAAGGAAAGAAAAGAAAAATATATAGATTTTACTAAGATGATGGAGAAGAAGAAAGAAAAGAACCCTACATATAATCCCATGCCAAATATCAGTGGTGAGTTGAATAGAGCCACATATGTTATTCACAACTTTGATAGCATGGTAGGAGTTTTGAAAGCATAACAGATAGTGGAGGATAAAGGAAAGTCACAAGTTGTTGAAGAATATCCTGAAGTGAGATTGGAGGAAAGACCTACCTATCAGCTTCCATAAAAGGTTAGGATATGTTCTAGAAAGAAACCAGGCCCACTCTTGTTACTTCAAAAAATTCTAGAGTGAGGTCTCATGAGAAATAAATGCCATCATCTTCAAAGAAATTGTTACCAAATTTTGTTGATTTGGACTCTCCCCCAAGGCCCTCCTCTCCAACATAGCCACCGTCACCCAAGAGATAGAGGATTGAAAAGAAAAATGTGTTTGACTATCCTGATTCAGATGATGAAGAAATGATGGTGACCCTTGATGACATGTAGCAAGGAATTCCATCTTTTCCACAAGGTGTTGCATTAAGTTCTGGAGCAGTTGCTTTAAGGCTTGGGAAAGATGAAATAAGGGGAATAACTAATATTGATGATATGAGAATAGAGGCCTGCAGAGAATTCATGAGGGATTCCTCCTTTATCAAGATAAATGCTTTTAATGATTTTGTGTGGAGGGCATATGTTCTAGTGTATACTGAGAAGGTAGCCCAAGAAAGGAGTTTGCATCCGGAGCTTCTAGAGAAGGTTATTCAATCCAATTTCATGTTGCAAATGAGGGAAACTTTCAAGGAGATGACACTAGAGCAAGGTAGGGCATTGGTGCAAAAGAGTGGATTATTATTTCTCCCTGAATGGGATATTGTTGATTCTATGGCATTCAATACAATAAGAAGGGTCAATAGGCCACTTTCTGAAACCGAGGAAGAAGCTACATTTTCCCTTAAAGGGTTAGCCTTTAGTGAAGAATGGGATGCCTTAGCAATTTGGCCATTTTCTATTGGGTGCAAGAAGCCAATTGTTGTAGAGCCAGCTGATTTCAGTGGTCACTTGGTTGTGAGAAGGGTTGCTGATACTCTACCATTGGAGGCAACAAATATGGCAGTAAATGTTACCAAGTTCACTAGGGCAACTATTGAGGATTTAACCAAGGACATAGATACTCTGAGGGGCCAGTATAATGACCTCATTATTGAATATAATAAGAGTCAACAAAAGGTTACAGAACTAGAAATTGAGCTGGCATTATTGAAGCAGGAAATGGAGGCATGGAAGTATCAAGCATAAGCTAGCTCTAGCCATAATGTTCCTGATCCACCAATGGAGCAATCTCAACCTCCCTCACAAGAGCAGTCCTTAGAAATCATTTTGTATAATATGGGATAGGTTCCCATTACAATTAAAAGGGAAAATATCCCAGGAGGAGGACTTTCAAGGGAAGAATTAATCCATCAGGTTGAGGAGTATAAATAATTGTTGTGACAGGCCCAAGAATCAATGTTGAAAATCAATTCAGTAGTTGTAGATATTATTTTGAGATAACTGAATAGAAAAGTCTAGGGAAAATTAAATAGTGTCCATGCAAGTTATGTTTTAATGTTGCAAGTAATTAAGATGTTCTCAAGAGATAAAGAATTGGCCACCCCATTGCTGGATAGATGGAGTCCTAGAGCTCAGTAGCTAAAGTTCATGGCTATAGGATCCAAGCATCAGAAGGATAAATATCCTAAGGTTATGCCAAATTATCAATTTATTAATGAAATTGTGGAGCAAGAATTCCAGGGATATGTTGCTCCTATGGAAATGAAGATCAAATAACTAAAGGGAAAATATGATGGAGTAGACCTTACACTATTACCAAAAATCCAGCATAACTATGATGAGGTAAATCCTTTGTAGGCTTGGAAGGATCAAATGAACGATATCATGATGACCCAGACAAATGAGATGCATGAATGTTGATATCGATATGCCAAATGATACACTTTAGAAACTATCCTTTGTTAATAGTTTCTTAGAAGATTTTGATAAAGAGGCTACTTCAGTGATGGTGAAATATGCACCATAGAGAGAAAATATTAATCAGGTTATTGCTTTCAAGTGGCCATCTAAAGCGGAATTTCAATTGTGGAAGATGGTATTCACTAATGAGTTTGGAATATGAGCATAGTGGTGGAGAGAATGACTTGGTGAAGTATAGTACATGTCTTGCCTCAGAAGTTACAATTGAATACACACATACTTCTCTTGGATCAATGTGCAGATTGATGATGTGGATTGTTGTTGAGTTGGATAGAGTGTTGTAATGGTTAAAGATTATTTTCCTTCCTACAGGTTGCCTTTTGGAATGCGGTATTTCTTCCCCATGATAATTGAAATAAATTTTTCCTTATGTACATTCCCTCCAATTGCAAAATGCAAATATAATTGGAGAAGGTAATTATGGTCCAATCAAATATGGACATGTGTATACTTTGACCTGAAGCTTGTTTTGCTCCCTTATTCTATAAAAGGGACTTCAGGGTTGATGTACATGGTCTTTTGTTGAATGCGAGATTTGAGAGTGCAAAATTTTAATATAGAGAGAGTAAACATTGAGTCCATGTTTTAAAGTTTAGAGTCAGATAGGAGAATTTTGTCAATTATGAGGTTTTTAAGAATGTTTGTGTTGAATATGATAACCTTTTGAGTCTATTTTCTCTCCAATTGTGATACTTGGCATGAATTATTAATGAAATATTGGTCAAAGACTGGTTTCATTGATTTTCATTATTCTTTACTATGAATTATAATAAAATTGTGGCCCTAGTCCAAATGATCAATTAAATGCTTTAGTTATTGTGTAAGTTCATGCAGGTTGGCAACTGGATTCATAAATAGTAATAGATTTCTAGTATAGATACATGAATTGTAATAGAATTCGTGTAGATCTTAACTTTTTAGGATGAAATTTACCTTACAGTTCAATTCTTTCTTATTTGACTCTATGCTCTAGGATATGGCAATGATAATGAAGTAGTGATCATATTTCTCACATCTTTGGCATTTGATTTTAGAACATTTATTCATAATTATCTTCATATCGATCTATCTTTGTTATGTTCGAAGTTCTCTACTAATAGGAGTTGGATCTTTGAAGGAATTATCAATTTCTTGATGGATTTCATCTATTCAATACTGATTGGGAACTTATCTATTGTTATGCAATATGTATGTGAATTTTTTTAGTTATTTGTAAAGAAGTAAGTTGTTAGATCACCCTCTCGGGTCTTGCAGAGCCCAAAGTATAGGAGAATAATACTTATTACTTCTTCTCATTAAGTTGGCCAATCATTTCCTAGGCTTTCATTATTGAACATGGAAAATGCATAAAATCTTTGAGGAATCCACTTGGGTTTTAAAAATCACCAACAAATTGGCGACTATGTTGAGGACCTATCAAATTCAAAGTCTCTACTGCAAATCTAGTATAGTTAGAGTCAAATATTATAGTATTCTTTTTTATGGAAATATAATTGGTTGAAGTTTGTGCTATTTTTTTTATGTTTAGTACATGATTCTCGTCCTAGTCTTGTCATTTTCAGCATGTCAGGTAATGTTCAGGATCTTATCAAAAGTCACGAGCACAAAAGTGAAGTGCAACCACTTCATAGTTCCCAACATCTTGGGTGGCGACTTTGATATCTCAAACACTAGTATTCATATAAATTCTCAAAAGAAACATGCAAATTAGGATCCTCATACACCAATAACCATGAAGAAGACTAAGAGTTATTCGACAAAAAACCTAGAGCCACTGCTAGAATTCGAACCTGGAAAAGATGAGCAGTCTTTGTGGGTGAAGAAAGATAACACACTGAGTAAGTCAGTTACATCCCCTACTCTTTCATCTCCTACTTGTGTATTTTTGCACACACGCCCCTCTAGAAGGTGGGGACCCTCTCTTGGCCTGCCCTTTTGGCCTGTTTCTGTGGTTTTCCCCCTCTTGTGCTTATCTTTGAAAATCTTGGGGTTTTGTTCTTTGGTGCTTGCCTTGGTTGCGGGTGCCTTTGTGTTGAGTTCCTGATGGTTTTGAGGTCTTATGCATGACCTCTCTGGGGTGGTCTTCTTTTTCCTTCTATTTTCTCCCTTGGTGTTTTTGTTTGGGTCCTATGGGTAGGTTTTCTCCCTTAGCTTTCCCTTGTTCTCCTCATTTCCTTTTTTTATGTCGAAGGTGGAACCAGGATGAGACTGAACTTTGAACTTTGGCTAAGTTCTTGGTTCCATCTTCATTCTCATTCCGGCTCTGCTTCCTTCCCGCTCTTTTTCTTCCTTCTTCATTTTGGTTTATTTTCATCCTAAGGGTTGGTTTTCCTCCCTTAGTTTTTTTCTTTGCTTCACATTTTCCTTCGCTTGTCGAAGATGGAACCGAGATGGATCCAAACTTTGAACTTTGGAAAAGTTCATGGTTTTTTTTTCATTCGCATTTTGGATCTGCCTCCTGCGTTCTGGTTTCTTCCATGGTCCTGTTTGTCTTTGGCCTCCGGGTTGGTTTCCCGCCCTTGGGTTTTCTTTGGTTTTCTTCTCTATCATTTTGGTGGGGCTAGGAGCGGGATGGAATTTGGCTTTGAACTTTGGAAAAGTTCATGGTTTCTTTCCCATTCTCGTTCCACCTCCGCTTCCACCGGGGTGGGTTTTGTCTCTACCTCTACCTTGTTTCCCTTTAGTTTCCTTTCCCATTCCCATTCTACCCTCACTTCTACTGAGGTGGGTTTTGTCTCCACCTCTACCTGGTTCCCATTTTGGTGCTCGTTCTGTCTCCGCCTTCGCCTCTGCCTCCACCTATCTTAAGTCTATGTTCTTGTTTTTCTTGTAGCTCCACATCCGCCTGTCTTTGGTTTTTCCTCTGCTTGGGTTTATGCTTAATTCTCTTTCCTTAGGAACTGTTCTAAATCTACTTGGATTTTGATGATGTGTTGAGCATTAATGGTGGCTCATTTTATTGCAGGTTGGATCAAGCTGGGATTTGCAAGATGTACTTCAAAGATTTGGCGTGATCTGCAGGTGCAGTCAAGTACACTTTGCGGCTTTTGTCACGAGACCCATTCCCGCATGCAAGGTTGATTTTTTTGGTGGCCATTAATGGCTATCAAATGTGATCTGAAGGGGCTCAACCTAGATTTGTTTGATCAGAGTTGTTTATTTTCCCAGCTTGGGTCTGATCGGTGGCTTGTATTCTTGTCGATGTTTTCGTGTGCATTGTTATTCATGCGGGTGAAGTCTTTTGGTGGGTGTGGATTAAGGATCCATTCCCTTAACTTTATGTGATCCCAGTTTGATCTGATGGGGGTCCTTTCTACATTCAATGCTTGACTGAAGGTTATTGCTATCTGTCAGGGCCGATTTGATTGGTGGCTGAGCTTCTTTCTAACCCTAGCTTTGCTTCACATGAGCCTATTGTTCTATAAGTATGGAACTCTACCTCATTTGTAAAGGGTTGGAATTTGCTAGGTTTGGTAGAGCTTTGAGATCAGTAGCTTGTAATCAATAGATTTAGTAGTAGAGTAGCATGTTAGTAGATTAGAAGTTAGTTTTCACATTTCAAGCAAGTGTTGTAGCATACCAGAATTGTTGCTAATATGATGATTTAATACAAAGTGCAGACATTGTGCTATGACTGGTGCCTCCTTTGCATTGAAATAATCTTGCATGTTTCTTGTTCTATCTTTCAAATTGCTTGGACATGTTTGGATGTAGCTTATATTTAGTTAGTAATGCTTGTGATTTAATGCCTGAAGTGTTGTATCAATCCCTGGTTCATATCTTGGGCAGCTTCTTGATTGTGGGAATGTTGTGCAAGGTCAACCTGTACCTCATATTCATGTGCTAAGTTCAACTATATGTATTCATTTAGTCTCATTGAATGAATGCCTACAGCCTAAAAATATTTAACACCTTAGAAGATTGCAAGTATAGCCTAAGTCGACCATTAACTATTTTAAGGGATTAGTCCATTCTAGGCATTTCATTAATTGCATGATTAATCTTAGAATTAGTGTTAAGAATTAGAACTTCTAAAACCCTCATCTTTTGTTGTTTCTTTTATTAAATGGTTAGAACTCGAAGTTAGAGCATCACCATATCTTGAAATCTAATGAGTTTAGAGCTTCCACCATTTTTACATAAGACCCCTTGTGATTACCAGCATTTTCACATTTTATCACTGAGTTTGTTCTACTACATAGTCATGATCCGACACCCATGAGACCTTGGGGTTATCTCTTTGATCATAGAGACCAACCTTTCAAGAGAGATAGGATAACTTTTATTTTGTCTGAGTTGTTGATGTGTAGATACACCAAACAATAGGATTGGCGCTAGTAGGGTTGAACAAGCAAGATGGAGAATTTTCTAAATGCCATCTCTCCTGAGAGGCTCAAAAGGAGAACTAGATCTATACCGGGAGAAGAAGAACAGTTCCAAGAATTTCCACCTCCAACCAGGTCAAGAAGTACTAGAAGAAGGGAGGAATCATCATTCAACCCATCATTTCCACCATCCCCACCTCCATCCAGTTCATCTTCATCCGATTCTGAGACTGGTTCCATTCCACAAACCCAACTACTCATCCATCGGCCATTACCACCCCCACCAATGGCTTTCTTGGCAAATAACCCATCACCCTTGAGATTCAATAACTACAATGTTATGCCTAAGAACCCTAAGCATTTTTGCTCTAAGTTTCACAAGAATGATCCAAATAGGATGGCAAAAGAACATATTTAGATCTTCCAGACTTGTCTGAGAGATAGAGGAATTAATCATGAGGATGTTGTATGTAGAATTTTCCCCTATTCTCTAGGAGAGGAGGCCTTTTATTGGTATAACCACTTACTTGTTGCATCCATCTTTAGTTGGGCTGAGCTTAAGGCTACATTCTTGCTAAAATTTAAAATTCCCTTTAGTGTGAATGAGCTATATATGCAGTTTACTTGAGTAAAAATTGAGGTTAATGAGCCTATAGGATCATTCAACAATAGGTTCAACCAAGCATAAACTAGACTTCAAGTACCTTATGTTGGAAATGAGGACACTACCCTAGAGATCTACTTCGAAGCCCTTGATAGCCTTACCTCCACCTTCCTTAAGTGGATAACTAATTCATCAACTACCTTGCTCATCACATATATGGAGGCTATTAAGGTCATTAAAGACCTGAGACAACACTTGTTTATACCTCTACCATCTCTAGGACCAACTTCTCACCCAAGCAAAGTCCAATCTCTCACCCAGGCTCTGACCAATCACACACCTATCATGAAACCTATTCCACAGTTGCCTCTGATCCCTCACCCAGGTCATCTAATAAACCAGGTCCAACCAAGTCTCGGTTATCCCTAGAAAAATGCTAACCAACCCCTCCATTCATAGTCACAAGCTGGTTTCCCTACATATTTATAGAACTTAGAATTTTTGAATCAGTCTATTGGTTCTAGAGGAGTGTTAGGGTATTCCCCAAACACTATGAATCCAATCCCTTACAACAATCTTAACAAGGAAAGATTAGATGAGCTAACTAAGAAAGTGAAGAAGCTTAACATGGAGGTAACCTACTTGAGGAACCAGAACAATCAACTCCAAGCTAATCAAAAGAGCATGCAATCAAATTACAATGAAGGGAAACAATATGACATAAATTAGAACTTTGAAAGAGGACAAGGTTCTGGACAGAACTTTGATAGAAATCAACAAGGTGGACAAGGATTTGAAAGAAGACAACCACCTAGGTAGAATAGGCCATGGAACATTGGGCCTAACAATGGAGGACTCCCCACTCCACTAGATCAACCTCCCAATCCGGAGAAACCTCCAGGTGGTGTGTACTTAGCAAAGGTCACTTTTTCTAGATGGTGTAGGATTCACAAGACAAGTCAACACTCTAAGCTTGACTGCCCTAAATTTCAAACTGCTTCTTCCATCTTTCAACATGAAATTGAAAACAAATCCACTGGCCAAGAATTGGTTCCTTCAAATCCCTATGATTTCCAAGTTTTAGTGTTGAATCATTCTCCTTTCCCAAGGGATGAGGAGAATGAACCAGAAGAGGAATCAAGTAGCCATAATGGCGAGGCTGAAAAAGTGCTCAATGAAGATGAAACCTCTTAGCTATTTGATGAAGAAGGAGTTGATGTTGAAGAAGTGCAGATGTTTCAGCAACCTATGAGAAAGTATGATCTAAGGAGCAATCCCCATAGGAATCCACACATTGGAGGACCATTTACATCTTCCCCTCCACACAATTTTACTACTCTACCAAATCCACATGCCAATAACAATCCATCCTACCCTCAAGTGCCAACACAATACCTCACGAAAGAAGGACAAACAAATGTTTTCAAAGGAAGCAATTTTGATGCAGCAAAGGATAAGAAGACTAGTCATTCCAAGGAGCTCCACATTGACATGAATGTGGAACAGTTAGGAGAATATGTCACCGAGGAACTCAAAAAATTAAAGGTGAGTCTTTTTGCTTTTGATTTATTAAGTGTTCCTGAAATCAGAAATGTAGTCCTTGGGTCCTTTAGTTCAAGTATAGCAACACTAGGAGTAGCTACAAATGAGGCAATTACAAGGCCTCCTAGTTCACAAACACCCAAGGGTCCTAGTCCATCACAACCCAAAGATAGGGGTAACAAAAAAAATAAGAATCAGGTTGCACAAGCTGACTCATAGTTGATTTTATTCCAAGGAAAAATGGAAACCCCTCCTTTAATGATTTCCATTCGTATACTTGGTAAAAATCTACACATTTTCCTGTTGGATTTAGGGGAATCCACAAATTTTATGCCATTTTCTATCTGTAGGGCTCTTGGTATTACCCCTACATCCTCTAAAAAGAAGGTCACCCAATTAGACAAAACAAAGGTGAACATATTAGGGGAGATAAATATGATTCCCATGCAGGTTGCTTCAGATCCTAGAGTGCAACAAGTGCTTAATATTCAGGTAGCTGACATTCTTGACACATATGGTTTGATCTTGGGTAGATATTTCACCAAGGCACTAAATGGATACACATCCACATATCACTCCCGCATATGGCTCCCCTAGAAAGGATTCCCAAATCAGATCAAAATTGAGAGAGAACCTATAATTAAGTATGTCATTAGTGAGTATTCTAATACTTCAAATGAGATACTCATATCAGAAGTTAGTATGGGTAACTATGTCCTAGCCTCCCCTACTTTGGCCATAGAAGAAATATTGATGTTGCAAAGCTCTTTTGGTGAACCCACATTAGAAGCCAACAATTCCAGAGTGCAATTTGAACAAACAAAAGAACCTAGTGATCAGGTAGAAAGATAACTCAGTTTGTTGGATAACTTCTAGGATTTATCTAGAAATGTGTAGAAGATCAGATTCAGTTGGGTAGAAATATGAACTTTGAAGAATTGATTCTTCCTAATTGGTGGAGAGTTCACAGTGCTCCTCATTCTAAACTGGAATGTTACTTGTGTCAAACTACAGTGGAACAAATACAAAGGCACATCAACACAACCCCAACAATTGGGTCAAACATATAGATCATTCAAAATGGTCAAAAGGGGAAGGATCCAAAACCTCCTAAAAAGCCTTTAGATGATAGTAAAGATAGAGGTATTCCAAGAAGAGCAGAAGCTAATGACTGCTGGACATTAAGGTTTGACAGATCCATATCTAAGCAAGGTGCTAGAGTAGGGCTTGAGCTGATCAGTCCTAAGGGTAAAACCTACTTTGCTGCTAATAGACTCCAATTCCAATGCACTAACAACATGGTTGAGTATGAAGCTCTAGTTCATGGACTATTAATGACATTGGGAAAGAAAGTTAAAATTTTGCAAGTTTTTGGAAATTTCGAGCTAGTGGTTAGGAAAGTGAGGAAACAATACTCATTTCATGATAGAAGGATGGAAAATTACACACATTGAGTCTGGGATCTTATTGAAGGATTTGATGCCTTCAACATTCAAATGGTACCTTGGAGTAAGAATCAAACTGTTGATTCTCTAGCACAAGCAGGAAGTACATTGCAACCATTATCACTTTCAGGCTTAACAAAGTTCATTGTGGAACTTGTTCCAGTACCCTCGATGCCTGACAATGTCACCAATTTTCAGGTATTTGAGGATGATAAGCAAATTTTTGATTTTACCACTAGTTGTGATGTATTTGATTCCTAAGTAATTGATGAGGTTAAGCTTCAAGAGGCTGAAATTGACCTAGAGTGAGTCCTCAATTTGAAGACTAATACCATCCCAAGAGTCATGGTGCAATTGGAAAGGATATTTGATCTGGATAGGATAAGAGATCAAGAACATAAAATGAAAAGGGAATCCCTAAACTATTAGTGTGAAACATACGACATGGGGACCCAAGGTAATGTCAAGAATGTCTTTATTGGGAAGGTGTGCACTACAGAGGAGAGGAAATGAATTATTGATGCCTTGCACACATATCAGGATGTGATATCTTGGAGCTATGATGACTTGAGGACATATGACATGTCGATCATTATGCATACTATCACCCTCAAGTCAAATGTTAAGCCATTCAAGATAAGGCAAAGGCCAATCAATGATTTGCTAGAGCCCATTATTTAGAAGGAAATGCAAAAGCTTCTCTCAACACAAATCATAGTCCCAATAAGACATTCAACATGGATTGCAAACTTGGTTCTAGTTAAGAAGAAAAATGGAGAAATCAAACTATGTGTCGATTTCAAGAACCTGAATAAAGCATCAGAAAAGGACAATTATCCAGTCCCTTCACTAGATGAGGTGGTTTAGGTTATCAATGGATATTAGATGATGTCCTTTTTGGATGGGTACTCTAGATACAATCAGGTTATGGTCCAATATGAGGATAGGCACAAGACTGCCTTCACTACAGAATGGGGAACCTTTACTTACTAGAGAATTCCCTTTGGATTAATCAATGTTGAAGCTACATTCCAAAGAGAAATGAATATTGCCTTCTAGGATATCATTGGCAAGTGCATAATCATCTACATAGATGATTTGAAAATCTTTTCCAAGAGGAGGAGTGATCATGTTGCAGATTTATGCAAAGTCTTCTAGAAGTGCAAGGCATTTGGTATTTCACTTAATCCAATGAAGTGCATCTTTGGAGTCACTGAGGGAAATTTGTTAAGACATGTTATTTCCAAACAAGGTATTTCCATTTATCCTGAACGAGTGGAGGCAATACTGAAAATTCAACCCCCTGCAAGCAAGAAAGAAATGAATTCATTCTTTGGAAAGATTAATTTTTTCAGAAAATTTATCATTGGATTTGCAAAAATAATCAAGCCATTGAATGCCATGTTGAAGCAAGAAGTGAAGGTTGAATGGAATATAGAGGCTAAGGAAGCATTTATAGAAATTGAGAGAGCTATTGTTGAGGCCCCTATCTTGGTAAGTCTTGATTATTCTAAGCCATTCTACATCTGTTCATTTGCTTGTGATCACTCCTGTGCGGGTTTGTTGACACAAAATTTTGATCAAGGTAGTAAGCATCCCATAGCATTCATGAGTACGCCTTTGAAGGATGTCGAGCTGAAGTATCCTAGTGTTGAAAAGAAGGCTTATGCCTTGATCTGAACTGTGAAGAATTTCAGGCACTACATACTAAGAAATAAGATCTTTTCTATAGTCCCTAATCCTACAGTCAAGCTTTTGTTGATGCAAAATGAGTTGGGTGAATGTAGAGCCAAGTGGGTGACTATGTTACAAGAATAGGATATTGAAATTCAACCCACGAAGTTGGTAAGAGGGTAGGGACTGACCAAGACAATGGCAGAAATGGGTCCTGACCTTGTGGCCCAACATTATAAACTTGAGGATGTTTCTCCAAGGAACTGGTATGATGACATTATCTACTATATTTTGAATCAGAAATGTCCCAAACACCATAATTTAGTACAAAGGAGATCTCTATGTGTTAAGAGTGGTAGTTTTATGATGAAGGGAGATGTCCTATACAAGATAAATCATGAAGGTGTCTACTTGAGATGCCTAGGGAAGGAAGAGGCAGGGAGAGTGATGACTGAATTTCATGATAAATATGGCATAGGCCATGGTTCAACACCTTCCACTACAAATCATATTATGAGAGAAGGCTATTATTGGCCTACCTTGTTCAAGGAAACACATCACCATGTGAGGACTTTCCATGTGTGCCAAACTACAGTAGACAGGGAGAGGTGTACAACTCTTCCACTTTGGCTTGTCATAGAGGTAAAACCATTTGCACAATGGGGAATGAACTTCATAGTTCCAATCAACCCATCTTCATCTGCAGGCCACGGGTATATTCTTACCATAACTGATTATTTTACTAGGTGGACTGAGGCTCTAGCTTGCAAACAATGCACTTATGAAGTGGTAATTAATTTCATGGAATCAGGTATCATTAATCGCTTTGGTTGTCCATTGGTTGTAGTTTGTGACAATGGGTCTACATTTGCATATTTAAAGTTTTCTAATTGGTCTTATGACCATGGAATTGCCATAAAGTTTGGATCCAATTACTATCCATAGGGGAATGGTTTGGCTGAGTCTTCTAATAAAAACCTATTGACAGTCATCCAAAAACTACTAGAAAAGAATCCCAAGGATTGGCATACCCAACTCAGATTTTCTCTTTGGGCGGACCGCACTAGACAAAAAAACATCCCTAGGAACCTCCCCTTATCACTTAGTGTATGGCTTGGAACCTGTCTTTCCCATCTAGCTGAAGATCCCTACCCTGCAATTCATCAATGAATATTATAATGGGGAGGAAAAACGTGAAACCCACTTAACAAAGTTATTACACCTTGAAGAGAGAAGAGATGAGGCCCTAGAGAAATTTTCCAAACATCAAGGTATAGTGAAAAGATGGTTTGATAGGAGAGCCAAGGTGAAGGCCTTTAGAATCTCTAACTTGGTTCTCCACTGGGATAAAGCCCATGAGAAGAAGGGGGAGCATGGATAATTTGACAAACATTGGCTCGGCCCTTATCAGATTGCAGAGATTCTAGGAGATAATGCCTTCCATTTGAAAACCCTTACTGGAGGAGATATCCCACTGCCTATCAATGGGCAATATTTGAAGCATTATTTCTAGTCTTGAGTGTTTCTCAACCCTGTCCTTGTACATAAGTATATTAGGTTTCCTTTTTGTTGTTTTTTTGCTACTTTCGGTTTGGTTTTCTTTTGTTTTTTCCTTGCTTGCTTGCTTGCTATTTTTTGGTTTTGCTCTACTTGTCTGCTGCTTCGGCTTTTGTTTGCTTTGGTTTGCTTGGGTTGGTTTTCCCTACTTCTTTTCTATGAGGAGTTGTCTTGCTTTCCTATGGGCTTGTTGCACCTATACAACTAGTTGCTTGTTTGGGTCTACTTTGGGATTTCTTTTACAAACTCTTATCATCTTTTCAGAGTCATTCAAGCTGGTATATTTCCTTTATCTGATGTTGAATGGGTTGGGAGTAAGTATCACTTGACTAAGTTGAATTTTGGAATGCATTTGGGTCTTATATCTTCACACAAATCTTAAGAATTCCAAGCTTGCGTATGGTCTTTAGGAGGTCTGACTGGGTAAAAATTCTTAAATTTTGCTCCAGTGCCACTGTGGTTCTCAACCTTGAGTGTGGGTTTCATTGCCTGCAAGGTGAAAAGTAAAGCTTTAAAAGAGAATATCAAAAGAAAAGAAATAAAATATTAAAAATCAAAATGTTCACCTTTTCAAGGGTATCCTAGTATCTCTTGTAGACACTTAAAAATGACCTAGGCTTGCAAGCTCTATAATTATGACATTTAATTATGTCCTTGGTCCACATTCGACTATTAATTAAGTAATTCATTATTACTTAATTGATTCATGTCTATTGTATTCTTCATGATTATTAAATAAATAAATTTTATTTATTTATTCAATACGTCATTAATTGTCTATTGTCTTCTTACAATTACATAAATTTATTAATTTATTTAATTACCTTTTATTCATTTATTCTTCCTGATTATTAAATAAATGAACTTTATTTGTTTATTTAATATGTCAGTAATTCTCATAATTAAATGAATTTATCAATTTATTTAATTATCAGTTATAATCCTCTAAATTAAATAATTATGTTTAATTATTCAATTACCTAATTTAACATTTCTCTCATTTTAAATAAATGAAATTATTTAAAATGATTTTGTTTTATTTCATTTTATTAACTCTCACTTCATTTTAATAAATAATCTGAGAAAAGATTATTTATTGTCAAATAAAATCCTTATTTTGAATTAATTTAATTCAAAATGGTAATCTTCTTCCAAAAATCAAGTAATTAAGGAAATTCTTGATTTTCCAAAAATCTACTTTTCAGTTCAACTCTTATCTTCTTGATTTTTCAAATCTTAGAAATCAAGCAGTCTTTATCTTCTTGATTTTTGAAAATCTTTATCTTTTTGATTAATTATCACATTTATTCTCGACCGTCGACTTGATTTTATCGAATGACATCTTAGCCAGTCATTTAACAATCTTGCCCTAACCCTAATTAGGGATTGTCACATGGAATCTCATCCACTAATTTTAGGCTTTGTCAGCTTTTAATCTCGTTCGTCCATCCAAAATTGCATTTTCTATAAAAGGTCATTTTTTCTCACAATTTAGGGACCACTTCATTATTAAAAGATGACTTGATTATTATAGACATTTTATGCTTAGAAATTATTTTGTATTTAGCTTAGTTAATTCAATTACTCTTCATAGTCATTTTTCATCAAATCCTTCAAAACTTGCATAGGACAATGTCATAGTCAATTTGCTCACACACACAAATATGAGGGCAACAATCATATGCTACAAGCTAGGAGGTGCTATGGAAGTGAATCATGGAAGCTTCAATGGATATCTGGTATAATCATTTATTATTTGATTTCTTTGTATTCCATAGCTTCTTTGGGTTTTTATTTAATCTAATCTGCTAAAACCTTTACCTGAAAAATAACCCATTGATATATTTGTGAACCCAATGCATTTTTTTTGTTGTAGTTTTCGTACGATTTTTGGTTTTCTATTTTTTTTTCCAGGTAAACGTACAGAAAGCTGCATCTGATTCTTTCCTTCACTGAATCTAATGCATCATGACACATTCATGAACTTAAATGACACAACCATAGTACTAAACTGCATACGAAGCATCGAAAGCTGCATTTGAGAAACAGAAGCGCATACACAGTTTCAAACGATGCATTTGATAAACTGAGACGCACTCAAAATTCCAAATGACACATCTTCCTTTTAAAGCATAGTGGGGGTCTGTGACACATTCACTTTGTTGTGACGCATCTACCTGGTAATTTTTTTCCTTCTTTTTTGCATTCGGGTTTTCCAAAATTCCTTTGCATTCTGATTTCTTTTCTTTTCGGCATTTTGACTAGCATAGGTGTTTCTGGAGTTACTAACCTTTTTTTGCAATATGTGGCATTTACATTTCGAGGGTCCACGATAATTTGTTCAAACTATTAATTTGTGATTTTTAGATTAGAAAAAATTTCATTTGGTGCACTTAAAATGAACATGTCTTCCATATTGTCTGATTGTGTTTGAAAGTGATAGGCGAATATGCTCTCACCCTGTGCAAACTAGGTGATCAAAAAGCCGAACCCACTTTGTTTCTGTGTAACCCTAATGAGATAACTGAAGTATCCTCTCCCCTTGCATAGTCATGTGATCTTGGGTGTAAGATAAATTATTATTTCCTCTAGAAATATGGCCTTCCTGGGGATTTCATCACCCCAACATGACTCAAACTAGCAACAGAGCTAAAGCCAAGCCCCCGATCGATATATAAATGTGAATCTTAAGGGAAAACCTAAGATTACAAGTGTAGATATGTCATACAGACCAAGTTGTACTCCCCAAAACCCTATTGAGCTTAACCTCTTCAAGCTAGAGTGCCTCCTAAATGGAGATTAACCTTGCGCCCCATGTATGGCCACTTGAATGGGGGTCTCGAATTAAAAGACCTTATTTAGTAAGCCCAAAACCTTCTACTTTCTAGTACAATACCGGTTGGTGTGAAGCCTTCCATGTCTACGTAGTCTTTAGTTGAGATGATCAATATTCCATGGGATTTTCATGGGGTTGGAAGCTTGCTTGGCCTGAGAAGAGAGTGCACTGTAAGGGGGAGCCCACGCAACCAAGCTTTTAAATTCACACGCTACTGATATGCAGTCGGGGAAACCCATGTGGAGTCTAGCGAATACTATCCTAGCTTAACCATAGGATTGTACTTGTTCTCTTATGTGCTTGATTACTTTTCAAAATATCATGTTTTCAAAGTGTTTGTTGGATACTGAAAAAAAAAAAACAACACTCAAACATCTCAAATCACACAGTCAAACTTTAAACAATTCAGGATTTTGACCACAAATATTAGAAATTTGACTTTTTTTTACATACTGCATTCGCCTGTCTTGAAATGCACTTACCTTTTGTAAAGCCGCATTTGAAATACTAAAATGCATTTGCCTTTTGTAAAGATACATCTGAAATACTGAAACACATTTTCCTTCTGTAAAGCCACATCTAAAATACTGAACCACATTTTCCTTCTATAAAGCCTCATCTATAATACTGAATCGTATTTGACATCTGAAAAAGCTGTATTTTCAAAATAGCACCGCATTTGACATTTCCAGAGCTGCAATGAATTTTCTACCTATAGCGACGCAATCGCCTAACATAAAACCAAATATTGTCTCAAACCAAAATTCAAGTCTAGACATCTTAGCCTACTATCAAACATCATTTTTAGAAAGTCTCTGTCATAATCATCATTTTTTCACATAAATTTGTCCTTAGGTTTTATCTTGGAAAACTTTGGATTAGGCCAAATCTCAACACTTTGTAAAAAAAACCATTGTTTTCAAAACTAGGTTATCTTGGGACTTGGTCATTATTCCTTTTTTTAGTCATTGTCCATTTTGTGAGAACCTCCAATTCAACAATCTAGTTAGGTAGGCTCACTCATCATTTCGACCTTGTCATTTAGTCCCTTTAGCAAGTGCCTTTTGATAACCAAAATTGAGACATACGTCAAGCTTAGAGTGGTTAGGCAAACCTTTCTCCAAATATTCTCCAAACTTAGTCCTCATTTTAAACTTATAATTTGCATTGTCCACCTCTAGTACTCATTTTGAACCTAGACTTTGCTTTAATCCTCTTAGACCTTAGTCAAAATTATCATCTTCGTCCTCATTTGATTACTTTTTCTTTGAAAACCTTATCATCTTGCATCAATATTTTCCTTAGACAAACTTCAAAATAAGTCTTGCATTAGCATCCTTAATCGAAAATCCAAAAACATAAGTATTGCATTAGCATCCTTTATTGAAAATCCAAAAACATAGTCTTGCATTGTCATCATTTATCCAAAAATACAAAAATGCGGGCTAATGTCATCCTTGCATTTAGTTTTCATTTTCATCACTCTCATTTGAGCAATTCCCTTTTATGGTGGAAACTAGACTCCAAAGAAAGAAAAGACAAATGGAAAACTTTGGACAAGATTCTCATTCCAATGTCACCAATCATACTTATGACCCAAATTGGACTTTTGATGACCCATTTAGCAACAGAACTACCCAATCGCTTATGACCATACCATCCTCATCAAACAACACTTTTGAATCATTCTTACGTAAGGATGAATATGGAAAACTACTTGAGAAAAACCTAGACGAAGTAGCTCAAGATTCTGAGGTGGCCTACTTTGTAGAACGAATGGTCTTATATGATAGAGATAGATATTTAGCCATACTTTTAAGTCAAGGAGCTAAATTACCTCATGGGTTTGACATTAATACTTTGAGACCACCATCTCTTGACTCAAATGTCACCAATACGAATAACATGTCTAATAGTGCTCAACCTCCAAACAACACAAAAAATACCTTTTTTGATGCTACCTCACAAACTGTCACAACAACCATGAGTGCTACCTCCAACATTCCAAACAATTCCAATTCAATCAATGCTACATCCATTAGAGGAACACAATCCATCACATTGCCTACACTATCCACAACATCGTCACAATCGGCTGGAGCCACCTTTGGGTCCTCTGCAATGTGGGCAAGTTATTTCAATCCTCTATTTACCACTTCGGTAAATGCCTTGGGGGAAACATCAAGCCATACAAATCCTCCATTGACAACTACGTCTAGTACCATGAGTGGATCCTCATCATATCCTCTCATTGGTACCTCACTAAATACTTTGGGTGGAGGTAAACAACATCTCAATATTCAAGGACCACAACCAAATGTTAACACGTCAACATAGTTTAATACCAACCCCTCCCAAGGAAAAAACATGAATATCCCTCTGGGATAGTTCCAACAATCCCGAAAGGGCAATCAAAGAACACAACCTATGGCATCTATCAAACACCAAAATATTCTTGGTCACCATATTCCCCAAATATCGACCCAAATGGTTGGGGGACACATTTCAACATATTCATCCCATATTCATACCCATCAATATGTCCCCAATCCAAACTTTCAGTACCAACACACAAACCAAAACACATCATACTTGTCACAACAATGTATCCCTTAGCAACACACCAACATCCACTCACAAAAAATGGGGAACCAGGGTGTACCAATAAATCCTATGTATGGGGCCACAAATGACCCTACAATCGATGCCTTGCAAGCTAGGCTAATGGGTCTAGATAAGACCTTAGAAAACATACAAATATCCAAAAAGAAATCGGAAGTATCATATGATTTATCTGTATATCCCTTTGACATGAACTTATACATGCCACCATTTCCTCTGGGATATGTGTCACCTAATTTTACAAAATACAAAGGAAAGAAAAATCCTATCGAATATGTCCAAGAATTCTTGACCAACTGTATGGACATCGCCTATGAACAAACATACTTGATGAGAAACTTTTCTAAAAGTCTTGCAAGTCCCAACCTTGAATGGTTCTCCACTCAAAAGGATATCCAAACATGGGATGAACTTAAACGCATATTCATAAAAAATTACGCGTACAACATTGACATGGACACCTCTATTACTAGCTTATGCAATCTCACGCAAGAGGATGTTGGTGAAATGTTCATCCCATTCTTCTAAAAATGGAGAATTTTAGCTAGTCGTTGTCACATTGACATACCAGAAAAGGAAAAGGTTGTCATGTTCGTAAAAACACTTCTAGGTCCACTAAAATATGCAGTGCAGGTGCATTGTTGCACAAATTTCACGGACCTAGTTGAAAAAGGTGTCCAGATTGAGAAAGCCCTTATTGCAAAGGGAGAGCTAAAATATGGTCCTAAAAACACAAACGCAAATCCTCCCAGTGACACAAATAAGTACTGGGTGAAGAAAAAACACATCACCAATGACGATGTGGTCGATGCCAAAACCGTTAATGCAATAGGTCATGTACTCACCATCAAAGGAGTTCAAAATAAAAATAGACCTATGACCACACCCACACAAATTGCTAATGCTATTCAAAATAATCCTGCTCAATTTAATCAAAGGTAGCTGCATCAACCACGACAATTTCAAAAATGCACATACACTCCCTTAGGTGAGGCTATCGAAATTGTCTTAAAGAAAATTATCCCAAACAATGTCATAACTTTGGAAGACCCTAAACCATATGACCCTGGTCAGTTCAAGCCATAATGGTGAGATGATAATGCATTTTTTGATTACCACCATCTCAAAGGGCACAAAACTCCTTCTTGTCGTCAGTTACGAAATCTTGTGCAAGACCTTATTGAAAACCATAACATTGAGTTAGGAGGTCAACCCTTTGTGTCTAATGTGGATCATATAATCCACAAGAACCTACTGCAAGATCATGGTTCTAGTAAACCCTCCTCGTCTGGCACAAAGCATAACAATAATCAAGCCAATCACGTATGTCTTGCCTTCGATTATTTTGATGGTACCATCATCAACAACTTGCGAGTTGCTGATGAAGAGCAATGTGTCAATACTATTACCATTAAAAATTCCCTGTAATGCAACATCACAACATGTAAAGGAAAGGTCACCATCCTAGGTCCCTCTGCATGTCAGCCTAAAATTACCATACCTATTTTGTCTGCCAGACAATCAAACCCTAAACCAGAGTTCAACCTTATTGAGAAATTGAATAAAACACCCACTCAAATATCCATTCTTGAATTGCTCCACATCTCACCTGCACATAAGGCCATCTTGGATAAATTCCTACAAGATTATTTCATCCCAAACAACATTGATGTCAATAATTTTGAAACCATGGTCGGCTATTTGACTTTGCCTCACCACATTTCATTTTCAGACACTGACTATTCCTCACCTAAACCATCTCATAATGACACCCTTCATATCAAGGTTTTTGTCCATAAACATACGGTTAGACGAGTCTTAGTAGATGGTGGAGCAGGATTGAACATATGCTCTTTAAAATTGGTTAAATCTCTTGGCTTCTCTGATGCATGTGTAGATTCTACCAAGAGCATTGTCATTAAGGCATATGATGATGAAGAATGCGCTTCTAAAGGCAACATCACAATTCCAATTTGTGTGGGACCAATTATTATCAATACAACATGCTAGGTCTTAGATTGTGACATACATTAAAATATCTTACTTGGTACCCCATGGATTCATGCCTTGAAGGCCATTCCTTCCACATATCACCAATGCCTAAAGTTCCCTTTTGATGGTACTGAAATTACTATCCCAAGAGATCTTGATCCATTCCAATACTGTACCAATTTGAGAGCCACTGCTAAGCACCGAGTACCCATAATCAGGAGGCCTCAACTTCCACCTCTTCCAAATATATTGACCCGTCTGCACTCACCAAATCATCCATATCCATTCCATCAAATTTCACCACACCATCCCCCTCGGCCTCAATACCAAGTAATGATCTCAAGATCCAAGATCTTCACTGTGGAGAATTCAAATTGAATACGGCTTATTGTATCGCCACAATACCTAAGCCTCCCAAAGTCTATGGTAGACTATGTTTTGCAGTCGAGCCTAAAACAAATTTCAATGTTCCACCAAAAATAGTATTCACCCAATAGGGAGATATTTGTAATGAAGTCATTATCGACATAGATAATTGGATCTACACAGACCTAGAAGAATTACCTCCACTACCAGTGCATCTCTATGGAAAAGGCTATGATGTATGCAAGGCACTAGGTTTTGATGACACAAGTGGCCTTGGAAAAGCCAAAAATTGAAGGTGGGAACTTCTTATTATTTCTGCATGACCAAGGTACATGAGGCTAGGGTTTGACCAACTCAGAACTAATGATCGACATACTTATGAACTTTCAAGTGAGGACGTAATGACTACAAAAAGTTTTGAGACACACGAAGAATCCCTTACCGAAATTGACTCTGATGAATGGGAATGGGGATCTGAGAAAACCCTTAGCAACTATGATATTGATGAACTATACCTAGCACCTGGCCAACCCCCCTTTGAAGAAATATTCTGACAAGAATACAACATTGATCCTATTGACCATAATTCTAAATATAAGGAATGGGTAAGTATTCCTTGGGATCCAGAAGAACATAAATTATTTTTGGCAACATCTGAATCATCCCGCCCCATTCCCAAGCACACCCAAGAACCTAACATGTCTGAACCTACTGTGCATGCCTCTGAAATGCCAACTACTAGTCATGATGCTAATAATTTTATCCCCTATTATGACTATGAATTTGACTCATCTAAATCTGAATATGGTCCATCCATTGCATCTGACACAAAAGTTGAAATTGACAACTTTTCCTTCACATTTGAGGCTTCAATTTGCACACTTTTCGTATCTCCCCCATAATTTATAGGCACTGACGATGGGATTTCTCTTGTTTACTCACAACTGATATACTAGGACCAATAAGAACCACTAGTGATGGATATCTTTTAGAATGATGAGGCAATAGTAGAATTCATGGGGCTCCGCAAAGGCATACCATGGGGTGATCACAAAGATGGACTCTCTATTGACCTAGATTGTGTAGCTTACTTCAAGGAGACTGTGCAATCCTCCAGTTGCAAAAGTACAAAGAATAAAATAAAAAAATAAATGTCTTTAGGTGAAAACTGCAAGGCACCTTCTGACAACAAAATAGTAAAAACAAAGGACGTATCCAAAGGTGAAAACCTCTCTGAGGTGCCTAAGGATGGAGGATTGGACTTTCTTCCCGTCACATAGGAAAAATCAGCTATGCTTATTGAAGACACAATGGAAGTTAACATAGCTACGCTAGAGAATCCTAAAATGGTTCTCTTGGTTGCATCATTGTTAGAGGAAGAACAACTTGAATTTCAACAATTTTTCATAGATAGGAAAGTTAACTTCACATGGTCATATGATGACATATTGGGCCTTGATCCAGAATTGGTATTGCATCATCTTCCTCTAATCCTGACCATCAATCCAATCAAGAAAAAATTACAGAAAATGCATCCACAGATTGCACTACTTGTAAAGGCTGAATTAAAGAAGTTACTAGATGTTGGATTCATAAGAGAATTAGACTATGTCGACTAGATATCCAACATTGTCCCTATCACAAATCCAAATGGACAAATTTGTATATGTACCGATTTCAATGATTTAAATAAGGCTTTCCCAAAAGATGATTTCCCATTACCAAATATAAACATGATTGTTGATCTCACAACAGGGTATGAGATGCTATCTCTCATGGATGGTTTCTCGAGCTATAACCAAATCCGAATTGCAATAGAGGATCAACACAAAATGGAATTGACCTACCTATTGGGAACATACCATTAGAATGGCATGCCTTTTGGCTTAAAGAATGTAGGTGCCACATACTAGAGAGCTATGACAACAATATTTCATGACATGATGCATATCCTAATGGAGGATTATGTGGATGAGCTTTTGGCCAAATATTTGACACCGAAAGACCATCTCAGGGTCTTGGACAAATTTTTTAGACGGCTAGAAGATTACAAGGTTCATTTGAACCTAGAAAAATGTGTCTTTGGGGTCACTTTGGGAAAAAATTTGGGCTACATAGTTTCATGAAGAGGCATAGAAGTTGATCTTGCTAAAGTGAAAGAAATTCTAGACATGCTACCACTAAAAGGAATCAGTGAGTTGAGAACACTTCAGGGAAAATTGCAGTCCATCTGACGCTTCATTGCACAGTTGGCAGACAAGTGTCAACCATTTCAATATCTGTTACATAAAATTATTCCCTTTGTATGGACAGAAAAATGCCACACAACCTTTGAACAAATTAAAGAATATCTATTGACACCACCAGTCCTGATGCCACCCATTGAAGGAAAGCCATTGATCTTGTATGTCTTTGCAACTAAAATGCACTAGGGGCATTATTAGCACAAAATGACTATGAGGAAAAAGAAAGAGTCATATACTATATCAGTCGCACATTGATAGGATATGAATTGAACTATACAACCATTGAACGTGCATGCCTGGCAGTTTTCTTTGTAACATAGAAACTTAGACATTACATGTTGAATCACCAAACACACTTAATAGCTAAGATTGATCCATTAAAGTATGTTCTAAGTCAGGCAACATTGATAGGTCGATTAGAAAAGTGGATCATGATTTTAAGTGAATATGACATACAATATGTTGATTGCAAGGCAATAAAAGGATAGGTAATAGCGGATCAACTTGCAGATGCACCCATCCAAGGCACTCATCCACTGATAATTGATTTTCCTGATGAGTCTATCTTTCATGCAAAGCCTACATCACCATGGAAACTGTATTTTGATGGGTCTCATACTGGTCATGGCTCAGGTGTTGGTATCTTGTTCATCAAACCACAAGGGGATTCTATTCCTAAGGCATTCTAGATCACCTTACCTTGTACTAATAACATTGCAAAATATGAAGCATTGGTCATAGGACTCAAAATTGCAATTAAATGGAAAATTCAGACATTGCTAGCATTCAGGGATTCTCAATTAGTTATCAACCAAATGAATGATGATTATGAGATTATGACATGAAAGATGAAAATTTTCTCCCCTACAAGCGAATGGTGGATAGCTTCATGACATATTTCAAAATGATTGATTTTGAACAAATCCCAAGGATGAAAAAATTAAGGCAGCCAATGCAATGGCTACTATTGGATCTCTCTTAGACATCCCCAAAAATGTGTCACAATTTGAGTTCTTAGTGGAGTAGTTATTGATGCATGCATATGAAATCCCAAAGTCAGAAATGGTTTTAAAAATCATTGGTCCCAGTTTTCCTTGGTACCAAGATATCTATGATTATCTTAAGTTCCAAACCCTACCACCCAACCTTTACAGTAACCAAAGAAAGTCATTTATCCAAAAAATCCGCTCGACACACCATCATCAATGATACCCTATACTATTGTGGCTTTGATAACACCCTTTTGTTTTGTCTCAACACTGATGAAGCCCAAATAACTTTACATAAAGTACATGAGGGTATATGCGGATCTCATTTGAGTGGTGCAACTTTAGCTAGGAAAGTCACCGAACTTGGATACTATTGGCTGACACTAGAAAAATATGCTCTTCAGTTTGTCATATCATGTTGGAAATTCCAAGTACACAGTGACCTAATCCATGCACCTGCACAAGATCTAAGACCGATCACTTCTCCATGGCCCTTAGCACAATGGGGACTCGACCTCATGGGCAAGATCCATCCATCCTCCTCTAACGGTCATAAATTCATAATCACCACCACTAAGTACATTACTAAGTGGATTGAATCTGTCCCTCTCACTTACATCACCGGTAAGAAAATATCAAAGTTTATCCTAAATTACATCATCTGTCAGTATGGTGTTCCACAGTCCATCATCATAGATAACAGGAGTCCATTCAAAAATTAGGACGTTTGTGAACTCTATGAGCAATTCCATATCCAACATCATTTCTCCACCCCATATTACCCACAAGGTAATGACCAAGTTGAGGTGTCAAATAAAACAATTCTTCACATTCTTAAGAAGACCGTCAATGACGCTGGCCAAGATTAGAATTTACAACTCAATCCTGCCTTATGGGCCTACCATACCAGTATTTGTACACTCACTAGAGCCACTCCATTTTCCCTTGTCTATGGATCTAAGGCCATATTTCCCATCGAGGTTGAAATTCCTTCTCTCCAAGTCTCCTTGAAGGGAATGATCGATGATGAAGAGTATAAATAGTCTCACCTACATGAGTTAGAAATGTTGCAACAAAAACAACAAAATGCCTTGAATCACTTATAGGCATATCAAAATCATCTCTATCAGAGCTATAACAAAAGAGTGATGGTGAGAAAATTTGAAATTGGTGACTTGGTCCTCATGCAGAACCCAAGAAATTAGGCTGACCGTGAAAAACCTGGAAATTTTGAGGCTAATTGGCTTGGTCCTTATATTATTACTACAACATTCAATTATGGAGCTTATCATTTGGCCACACCTGATGGAGAATAACTGACAGAACCCATCAACAACCTACATCTGTGAAATTTTTACACATAGCATCAGAGAGCTTGGCTAAAAACCTAAAAATACAAAAAATAGAAAAATAGAAAAAAAATCATCCCTTGATGACAACCTGGCAAACAAACATCTTGGTGACACCAAAAAAATCAAAATATGGAAAAAATAGTAAAAAGAAATGAATTTGTCCAATAGTGAAAACCTAGAAAATGAGCACTTTGGATAGGTACCATGGTGAGAACCTGGCAAACAAGCACCATGCGTAGTCCATCGATTCTTCATCATCTACTGTTACTCTAATAAACCCTTATCCACTTTCCAAAATCACAATGGCCTGACACATTCATGACATTTGTCCTAAGTCCTGTCGATTCTGGCCATGGTTAGCATTTGGTTGACATCACCCCTTGCATATCCTTGCCCTTTGCCTCGTGTCTTCCTATTTCCATATCATTTGACCTCGGTAATCCCTGATCTATTTTGGGGAAATACCTTTATCGTGTAACTGCAGTGGGTGTCGCACATGATCCTGAATTCATAAAAAATCCTAAAAAATGTCATAGAAATCTAAAAAGTCTTGAAAAAAGTCCTAAAAATATGAAAATGTCCTAAAAAAGTCATAAAAATCTGAAAAAGTCTTGAAAAAAGTCATAAAAATTTGAAAAAGTCCTGACAAAAGTCCTAAAAATCTGAAAAGGTCCTGACAAAAGTCCTAAAAATCTGAAAAAGTCTTGAAAAAAGACCTAAAAATCAAAAAATGTCCCGAGAAAAAAAAACCATCCAAATCAATATCAAAATCCCAAAAATAGAGTCAAAGTCAATGTTTGTCTTGTCAATCCAATCAGCCATGCCAATCAATATTTTGTCCATGTCCGAACTACGTTGTCTCTGTGCATTTTCTACATAGGCAAGATGCATCTTTGAATCCCTAAGACATTAGGTTAGTCTATCTAGGTTTGTCAAAATAAAATAATGATTCAAACTTATGTCCTTTGGACAAGGTCATTGGTCGTGTCAAACTTTGAGGTCTCTGA
The DNA here is from genome assembly GCA_007115665.2 of Sequoiadendron giganteum. Classification (NCBI taxonomy): domain Eukaryota; kingdom Viridiplantae; phylum Streptophyta; class Pinopsida; order Cupressales; family Cupressaceae; genus Sequoiadendron; species Sequoiadendron giganteum. The sequence goes on from CM021105.1 coordinate 306,828,302, forward strand.
GTGCATGACGTAGGCAAGGCCATCACTCGATGAGCCCCGAGGCCACACTAGGTTAGTCCATTAGGGTTCATGGCACTACATTGGCACACACGTCAAAAGTCTTCAAGTAAAGACAAGTCATTTCCAAACATGGAAAACTCCTAAAATGAATTACGACGGTCACTTATTCAACATGACAATCACACCAGCATTTCAACATTGACATGTAGTCAAGACAAGTCAACGTCAGTCAAACTTAGTCGAAACAAGTCAAATTGTCACAATCAGTCAAACTGTCAATTCTTGGTTATCTTTAAGATGTGTCCTTCTGAAGAAAAGCCTTTGTCATTTATGCCTTAGGATGTGTCCTTCCTAGGGATTGTCATTGTCATCTGACATTTTGAGGGATCCTCTCAACATCTAAGGTTCATTCCTCTTGACATCAATGTTCTTTCAAATGTGTCCTTCTAAAGAACAACCTCTGTCATTTATGCCTTAGGATGTGTTTGTCCTAGGCATTGTCACTGTCACTTGGCATTTCAAGGGACCCCTTTTGGCATTTAGGGATCAATCCTCTTGACATCAAAGTTATTCAAGATGTGTCCTTCCTGAATTTGGCAATCTTTGGCACTTGTCATCTTGACATTAGAAGACTCGACATTCAAACACACTTGGCAAACACTTGGAACTTGTCTTTGGCTTTTTCATCATGTTACTAGTTTTTCAGCGAGATCTCGACAATAGGATTTACAGAAACAACGATGTCTCACGACATTTGTCTTGTCTTTTTTATCATGTCACTAGTTTTTCAGCGAGATCCCCACAACAAGATTTAGAGAAATGGTGATGTCTCATGACGTTTGTCTTGTCTTTTTTATCATATCACTAGTTTTTCAGTGAGATCCTGGAAATAGGATTTAGAGAAACAACGATGTCTCATGACATTTGTCTTGTCTTTTGACACTCCTGTTACTAGTTTCTCAGCGATGTCCTGACTACGAGATTTAGAAAAATAGCAACGTATCATGATAATGGCTTTATTTTGTTCTTTTGGCAATCATGTTGCTAGTTTCTCGAGGATGTCCTAGAAATAGGATTTAGAGAAGCAACGATGTTTCATGGCTTGTCCTTCTTGTCTTTTTTTTCTTGCGATTGGTTATGACAAAAAGACTGGGGCAATTGCACTCTTAGTATGAGTCATGATCATCCTTGTCTGCGACTGCTTGTTTTATGTGATGGTACAACCTTGCACACATTGATTATGTCATATCATGGTTTTTGTTGGCCATCACAATAATTTTCCCAATGATTATTAAGAGTAATAAATATTAAAGTCCTATGGTAATATGTTGAAGGATTTGGTCTAGGATCTAACATGCATCTCCTTCTATCTTGTCATCTTCTCTCTTTCATCTCATATAGGAATTGCATCCATATCATCATCCATATCTTTTACACTAACATTTCTTTGTCTCTTCATATTCTAGTCTTATCATCAATTTCGAGAGCACACCTGTGTTCTTGGAACCCGTCTATCCTCTCGAGGGGGCATACCACTACCCTTCTCGTTGTTCTTCCTCATCTTATTTTGCACTAGGGCATATCTTAGACTTTTTTTTTTCACAATGCGACAACATTATGAAAAAGAGGGGCAAAATGTAGACACTTAAAAATGACCTAGGCCTACAAGCTCTATAATTATGAAATTTAATTATGTCCTTGGTCCACATTGGACTATTAATTAAGTAATTCATTATTATATAATTAATTCATGTCTATTGCATTCTTCATGATTATTAAACAAATAAATTTTATTTATTTATTCAATACATCATTAATTGTCTATTGTCTTACAATTAAATAAATTTATTAATTTATTTAATTACCTTTTATTCATTTATTCTTCCTGATTATTAAATAAATGAACTTTATTTGTTTATTTAATATGTCACTAATTCTCATAATTAAATGAATTTATCAATTTATTTAATTATCGGTTATAATCCTCTAAATTAAATAATTATGTTTAATTATTTAATTACCTAATTTAACATTTCTCTCATTTTAAATAAATGAAATTATTTAAAATGATTTTGTTTTATTAATTGTCACTTCATTTTAGTAAATAATCTGAGAAAAGATTATTTATTGTCACATAAAATCCTTATTTTGAATTAATTTAATTCAAAATGGTAATCTTCTTCCAAAAATAAAGTAATTGAGCAAATTCTTGATTTTCCAAAAATTTGTTTTTCAGTTCATCTCTTATCTTCTTGATTTTTTGAATCTTACAAATCAAGCAGTCTTTATCTTCTTGATTTTTGAAAATCTTTATCTTTTTGACTAATTATCACATTTATTCTCAACCGCTGATTTAATTTTATCAAATGACATCTTGGCCACTCATTTAAAAATCTTTCCCTAACCCTAATTAGGGATTGTCACATGGAATCTCATCCACTGATTTTAGCCTTTGTCAGCTTTTAATCTCATTCGTCCATCCAAAATTGCATTTTCTATAAAATGTCATTTTTTCTCACAATTTAGGGACCACTTCATTATTAAAAGACGACTTGATTATTATAGACATTTTATTCTTAGAAATCATTTTGCATTTAGCTTAGTTAATTTGATTACTTTTCATAGTCTTTTGTCATCAAATCCTTCAAAAATTGCATAGGACAATGTCATAGTCAATTTTCTCACACACAAAAATCTGAGGGAAACAATAATATGCTACAAGCTAGGAGGTGCTATGGAAGTGAATCATGGAAGCTTCAACGCATATCTGGTATAATATTTTTTTATTATTTTTCTTTATATTCCATAGCTTCTTTGGGTTTTTATTTAATCTAATCCGCTAAAACCTTTACCTTTAAAATAACCCATTGATACATCTCTACCATAGCTATGGACACCTAGCTGGCAGTAGAGCTATTATAGGGAGGGTCACAATGATAACCTCACTGGGGCTATGGACTTCTGACTGGAAGTGAGGCTCTATCCAAGTTACTTTTGGAGTTAGAATCCTTAGGTAGCCCTTCTAGACTAAATTTGGCCCTTGCTGCAAATTAAGAAAGGGAAATGAATGCATACACACACACTTTGAGCCTGGTACAGGAAAGGTTGGCTTGTCAGTGATTTCTGAAACCTTATTTGTTTGTAGCCTAATGCTTGGAGTGAAACCAAATATTCTGAGTTCTTGATCTAAGTTTGATGTCGAAATGCTCTAGAGCATTTCCCCAACAAAGTTGCCATTTGTTGTGCAGTTTTGCACACACACCCCTCTAGAAGGTGGGTACCCTCTCTTGGCCTACCCTTTTGGCCTATTTCTATGGTTTTCCCCCTTTTGTTCTTATCTTTGAAAATATTGGGGTTTTGGTCTTTGGTGCTTGCCTTGGTTGTGGGTGCTTTTGTGTTGAGTTCTTGATGGTTTTGAGGTCTTGTGGGTGTCCTCTCTAGGGTGGTCTTCTTTTCCCTTCTATTTTCCCCCTTGGTGTTTTTTTTTGGGTCCTATGGATTGGTTTTCTCCCTTAGCTTTCCCTTGTTCTCCTTGTTTCCTTTTGTTTTGCTAGAGGCGGAACTGAGATGAGACTGAACATTGAACTTTGGCTAAGTTTTCAGTTTTGTCTGCGTTCTCATTCATACTCCGCTTCCTTCCCGCTCTTTTGCTTCCTTCTTCGTTTTGGTTTTTTTTGGTCCTAAGGGTTGGTTTTCCTCCCATAGTTTTTTTTCTTTGCTTCGCGTTTTCCTTCGCTTGTAAAACATGATGATGATTTAATACAAAGTTTTGTAATAGACCAGAATTGTTGCTAATATGATGTTTAATACAAAAAGAAGACATTGTGCTATGACTGGTGCCTACTTTGCATTGAAATAATCTTGCATGTTTCTTGTTCTATCTTTCAAATCGCTTGGAAATGTTTGGATGTAGCTTAGATTTAGTTATTAATGCTTGTGATTTAATGCCTGGAGTGTTGTAGAAATCCCTGGTTCATATCTTGGGCAACTTCTTGATTGTGGGAATGTTGTGCAAGGTCAACTTGTACCTCATATTCATGTGCTTAGTTAAATTGTATATATTCATTTAATCTCATTGAATGAATGCCTACAACCTGAAAATATTTAACACCTTAGAAGATTGCACTATTTTTTGCAAGATTGCAGGTATAGCCTGAGTCAACTAGAAACTAGTTTAAGGGATTGGTCCATTCCAGGTATTTCATCATTTGCATGATTAATCTTAGAAGTACTGTTAACAATTAGAACTTCTGAAACCCTCATCTTTTGTTGTTTATTTTATTAAATGGTTAGAAATTAAAGTTAGAGCATCACCATATCTTGAATTTGATAAGTTTAGAGCTTCCAGCATTTGTGCATAAGACCCCTTGTGATTACCAGTAGTTTCACATTTAATCATTGAGTTTTTTCTATTGCATAGTCATGATTTGACACCCGTGAGACCTTGGGGTTATCTCTTTGATCATAGATACCAACCTTTCAAGAGAGATAAGATAAATTTTATTCTATCTGAGTTGTTAATGTGCAGAAACACCAATCAACACTACTTTAAATGTTGAAGTAAATAGTGCTGCTATCAATGAGGATTCATTAGAATTTTTTGTCTCTAATGTGGATCATGGAAGTTTTTATGTTGAGAAAGTTCTTGATACTGATTATAATATATCTAGAGAAGAGGGTAGGTGGGGTTTTTGGGAACAAGATAAATACTTTCTAGAAGCTATGAAACTGGGTGCTATATCCATTTTTAATGGACATAACTTCAAACCACGAGGAGCATCTCATGATGAAGAGGCACCTCCTCCTCAAGATGAAGATCAAGTAGATCAACAGTATTATACTCCTACCCCAAGTGAGGCAAGAGAAATAATTGAAAATGAAGCTAATATAGATAAGGATATGTGAGCTTGGGTTGAGGAAGAGAAAATGCTATAGAGAATTATAGGGAGAAGAAAAGAAAAGAGACTCTAGAAAGAGTCTGAGCCAAGCAGCTCGAGAGGAATGCTCAGAAGCTCAAGGTAGAAAGGATGAGAGAAGATGCTACAAAGTGAAAGGCCCTCTAAAGGAAATGTGGCTAAGGCAACCGCTGAAAGGGCTCGTGAGATTCCCAAAGCAACAATTTCCATGGGGACCTATGTTGTAACCACATATACCTCTTCTATCCCAACCACTAAGACTTCTGACCCACCTATTGGAGCCAAGAAGACAACCTTCATTGATCATGGGAAAGCTCCCATGGACCAATCTAAGAAAAATTCCTACAATTTTTTCAACTCCAAGCCTAACACTAATGCCAATATTGAAACCAAAAATTTTGTTGATAAGGGAGTTAAGTCTGACCCATACCATTGGATGCACCCCCAAATCCTAAAATATTGTAGTTACAATTGATAAATGATCAATTGCAGGAAGTGTAGACACTGGAAAATGTCCTAAAGTCTACGAGAAACATTTTTCCTTAGTCATCATCCTCTAATAATTAAATAATTTTAATTATTTAATTATTCCCGATCATATTCCTTTATTAATTAAATGATTTTTTAATTATTTAGTTAATTCACTTTCTAATATTTATTCTATCCTGATCAGTTAAAATAAATTAATTGTGTCACTAATACCCCTTTCTTCAATAATTAGATAAATCATTATTTATTTAATTATTTATCTTTCATCACATGTCTATAGTCAGATAATAATAATTATTTGACCTTTTATTCTTCTATAATTAAATAATTGACAAAATTATTTATTTATGAGTCTTTCTTCTCCTTTAAATAATTGATCCAAATCAATTATCCATATTCAATTTCTATCTCCTCCTTTAATTAAATTTATGAATTTAATTAAATCTCCTTTTTCATTTCCTCCAAATAAATTATTTAAAATAAATTATTTATTTGCCACTTTTCATACTCTTCCATTTTCGAATAAATTATTTAAAATAAATTATTTATCCCTCTATTTTAGTCAAGGATCCCCTGTCATTATTTCATGTCATAGTCTGCATGTCCTGCATGTCTGTCATAGTCGTCGACGTCATATCTTTTCCATGTATGGCATATTCTAGTTGCATCAATTTTCAATCGTAGATCTTGGCATTTTTCTAGAAACTCAATCTTGGCCATCCATTTCTTAACCTCCCTCTCTTGAATCCTCATCCGTTGATCTTAGAATATTTCTAGAAGATCAATCTCGTACGTCCATTCGAATGGTTGTCTATAAAAGCAACCCTTCTCCATTTTCAATTTAACAATCATTTTGTCTCCAACTTTCTACTTACAATTTGTAGGTATTTGCACAAGTTAGACTACAAATTTGAGGGCAAAGATTGCAAAAGGAGAAATAGGAGAGCAAGAGAAGTGGATCAACTTCAAGCATGGGAAGTATTTTAGTGTGATGCTTTCATTTTACTCATGCATTGTTTGTTTTCTCTTGTTTAGATTGGGATTTTAGCTTAGAAGTGTTTGATTGCCACTTAATCTAATCTAATTTGATTTTCCCCATCTTACATTGGTGAACCTGATGCGAATCTTATAATTTTGTAGAAAAAAATTGTTTATTTTCTTGTTTATTTTGCTGTTTTGCAGGTTACAGCTGAAAAGTTGCATAAAATTGTGTCATAGTATTCTAAGTACATAAAGATTTGTGATTGAAATCGTCACAAACTATCATCTGGGTTTTGTAGCCCTCATTTTCAGCTTTTCGAAACTTCAAATGGTTTGAAATTTCGATATGTTTTAAAAATGTTATGACCGTTTTAGTGCTCATAGATTTTCAAGATTTAACGTGTGGCTTTGGAGTGGAGCTCCCAAAAGAAAAAATGCTTCTTTTGAAGCAACAAAAAAAATTGAGCTCTTAAGTTTTTTATTTTTTTAGAGTTATTTTCTTATTTTAGTTTAGTCTCTTCATTTTCTATTTTAATTAGCTACTGACCTTTGAGTTTTAGTTTAGTTTTAAATCTCTTGTGCTAACTTAGTTTTTGTAGCTTTCTCATTGGTCCAAGATTATTTTGTGAAACTACTAACAAGTGGTTTTGTAGGTTCGAATGTCCAAGGATTATATTTTGAAACCACTTTATTTATTCTAGATTAAATGACACTTCATTTGGTGCTCTAAAATGAATGATTGTCTTTCTCACATAGATTAAATTAGGGGGTAAATGAACACCATGTCTTAGTGTTTGAGGGTGGTAGGTATTATGCTCTCACCTTGTGCAAACTCGATGATTAGAAAACCAAACCCATCCATTTTTTTGTTCACCCATTAGAAGGGTCTGGCTTGGTGGGAAAAATTACTCACCCCAAGAGATGACCCTAAGTAGTAATGGGCTAAAGTCAAGTTCTTCCGAACCGCTATAGAAATTTGTGATTGCAAGGAAAGTTTGCAATCAATAGGATGTAGTACGTGATAGCTCTCCCCCAAATATATGTATGATATGTAACCCCTTGTTCTAAGGGTGGGGAGACCTCTTGAGGGAGTTTATCATAGTACCCCCTGAACTGGATGCCCTTACTAGACACCTCTTGTTTGTAGTAGCCAAAATCCCTCTATTTGTTGGTACAAGAGGTCAGACCTCTAAAGTCGTCCCATATACTTGCAGCTCTTAGTAGAGATGAAAATTTTGTCATGGAGGGGAGCCGGTGTGGTCAAGCTTCTAATCATCCGCTATGAGTAAGCGTAGCTAGAGAAATCCAAGTGGGAACTCAACGAATATTGTCCTTGCTAACCTTAGGATTGTGCTTGTCTTCTTAAAAATAAAATATTTTTCACACCCAAAATCATACCAAAAGAAGTGTTTGTGAGTGTATTATATGTTTTCCAAGATAAATTTTATCAAAATCAGTAAAAAATCCACTCAAAACCGGTCCAAAACATCAAATTTGCAAAATAAATCTTTGTGCACTACAAAGAATCCACAAAATATTGATCACCAAAGTTTCAAAAATCGTTGTCCAACTCATCTTGACTATGATCTTGATTTCCAAACTAGAGACTTAGAAGTTTTGTCAACCCATTCGAGGCATCCCCATTAGGAAAACATTGCATCATAGGTTGCATCTCTCCATTCCTTGCATTACACAATTTGGACTTGCACCCTTAGGTTGCATTTAAGACTTCAAATTTTGAACATAGCGAGACCTTTGAGCTTTTGGAAATTCTAGGTTACACATTCTATTTGTCATTGACCATTATCATTATCATTGTCATTGTCATTGTCTTGTCATTTGTCACTTTGTCAAGTTTCATCTTTGTTGTTCTCTTATGGTCAATGAAATTTAGAATTTGTTACCTTGGGTTCACATTAGATTGATTACCACCCTTAGTTTAAGATTACTTCACATTACTCTCATTTAGACTCATATTTCCTAGATTGCCCTTTGCATCCTTATATCCTTGAAAATCACAAAAAAAAAAAAAAATAGCATAGTCTCATATCCATTTTGCATTGGAACCTTGCATTAGTCATCTTCCTTAGACAAACGCCATTGTCACCTTGCATTAACATCATTTATTTAAAAAAAAAAAAACATAGTTTAGTGGCATCCACATCTTCCATTATCCCTCAAACTTGCAAACATCTCACATGGTTGAAACAAGGTCAAAATCCAAAAGAAGACATGGAATATTCAAGTTACCCATTTCATGACAATGCCCTTGGGTTTAATTCAAATCAATCCACACCTCACAAAGAGGTGCCACAAAGAGATCAAATCGGCAATTGGGACAATTTAAATCATGATGAATTCAACAAGAAATGGGAAAACCTAAGCATAGAAGAATTCAACGAACAATTGAATCCTCAATAAATTTAAAGAGATTATCAAGATCCAAAAAAATTAAACATGATTGATCAACTTGTTAGTGCTGATCCTAATAGGTACTTCATTGCACTAGCTAAAAAGGGTACCAAATTACCTCAAGGTTTTGATGTATCAACCCTTGTAGAAGAAGAAACTAAAAATCCATTTACACTTGGCATGCCATCATCATCACAAACAACAAATATACCCATTGGTATAACCTCACACATGAGTACCACCACCACACATATCCCAAATATCCCAACATTTAGCAACAAGGAAACCCATACTACTACACAAGGACAAAATTCTACACTTGGAAACAATTCCAACTCCTTGGGTAAGACCTTTACAAATTCCCTTTTCCAAAACACACATCAAGGTTCTACACCTTTGACTCAAAATGCAAACCAAGGTCCCATTCCTACACTTCAAAACACAAACCAAGGATCCTTGTTCCAATTTTTAGGTCAACCTAGAAAGGTCCATATTGTCTCACAAAAAATCCAAAAGCAACACAATAATCAAGGATCCATCCCATCATTCCAAAATGTGAATCAAGGGTCTCTCTCATCACTCCAAAATTCTAACCAAGGAAACATTCCATCAAAAAATTTCAATCAAGGGCCTACATCTTCATTTAAAAATACCAACCAAGGGACCCTTTCTTCATCACAAAACATTGTTCAAGGACCAACACCTTCATTTGTGAACCAAGGACCTAATTTTAAAAACCAAAACACAAATCAGGGGTCTACACATCAATTTCAAAACACCATACAACACAAACATGACCTTTGGGACAAACCTAAATGCGAATTTCATTCCAAATCAAACCAACACAAATCAATATGGCAATCAAGGTCTCACATCACAAGGCATCAATCATAATTCAAATTCAACCTATGACCTCAATGCTAACATCATGACACCAAGTCAAAGCAATGCAACACCATCATTTGCATACTTCTTGATACAACAAGTGAAAACCCTTTAACAACAAATGACTAACATGCAATTGGGGACCAACAAAAAGACCTATTCTGTGGCAGAATTATGCCCCTTTCCATTCGATCGCAATTTATATATGCCACCCTTTCCCCCTTATTTTACAACACCACCTTTTCCTAAGTATAAAGGGACAAGGGATCCAATAGAGAACATTCGAGAATTCAACACATCATGCATGGAAGTCTCATATGATCCAACTTATTTAATGAGACTATTTCCACGAAGTCTTACAGGGGTAACTTTATATTGGTTTTCACATCTTCCTAGAGGAATAAGAACATGGGGTGAACTAACTGACAAATTCATTAACAATTTTTCCTTCAACTTTAAAAATGATGTCACCCTTGCAACATTAAGCACCACTAGACAAGAAGAAGGAGAATCCCTTACCTCATTCTACCAAAGATGGCGAGGTTTGGTTATCAAATTCCCTTGTCACATTCCTGACAAAAAATTGGTCACCATGTTTGTGGAAAATCTTAATGGAGAACTCATGAGCCGAATTCAAATCCAATGCTATACAACCTTTGAAGAGATCCTTGAGAAAGGTGTCCTTATTGAGAAAGGTCTTATTGCCAAAGGACTAGTCAAGATAAATAGAGAAAATAAGAAATCCAACAATGATAAGAGAAAATTCTGGTCCTGAAACAAAAATGTAACAAGTGATGGAGTTTTTGATGCCAAACTGATAACTAAAGTTCCAACCATTCAACTTAAAGGTCCCTGTTCATCATCAACCATGCCAGATACACAAATCCAGAGTCAAAACCAAACATTAAATGCTATCCAAAATAATCAACAACGAAGAGGACCTCCTCATGCCAAGAGAACCTACACCCCCTTGGGTGAACCTATTGAATTAGTTCTCAAACAACTCTTGCAAAACAATACCATCATGCTACCTGACACCAAGAATTATGAACCTTCCTTGATCAAACCAGATTAGTGGAAAGAAGATGAATACTGTGAATACCACCATAGCAAAGGACACAAAACAACAAGATGTTGGACACTCAAGAACATTATTCAAGACCTCATTGAAGATGGAACTATATTAGTAGGAGATTCGCAAGGAAAAACCAATGCTGATCATACCATATTCAAAACTCCCTTGCAAGACCATGATAAAGGGGAAGCCTCTAGTTCAGGGAACAATAATGGTGCCAACTATGCCACAGTCAAACATGACTATAGCACTATCATTCTTAACATAACACCCTTTGATGATCACATTGCTACCATCACCATAAACAAGCCAAACTCAAATTGTGTTGTTGCTACTCGTAGAACCAAGATAAATATTCTAGGACCTACACCCAATCCTCAGCCTAAGAACCAATATAATCTCCTAGAGCAGTTGGGGAAAACTCCCACAAAAATATCTATCTTGGAGATCCTTCACACATCCCCACAAACATAGAGCTATACTTGACAAAGCATTGCAAGAAGCGTTTGTCCTCGCCAACCTAGATTTCAATGCATTTTAGGCCATGGTCAGATACCTAGCTATGCCACATCATGTCACCTTCTCTGAGCAAGACTTTTCTGCACCAAAATTTGATCATAATGATCCCTTGCATCTTGAAGTGTGTGTTGATAAATGCAAGATTAAACGAGTCTTAGCAGATGGTGGAGTGAGTCTAAATATTTTCTCACTAAAATTGGTGAAAGTATTGGGATACTTTGAGAATTGTATAGACCGAACAAATAAAATCACTATCGAATCTTATGATGATGATGAGCGTTCATCCGAAGGTATAATTTCATTTGATATAAGAGTTGGCCCAACCATACAACATAGTGTATTCCATGTCTTGGATCTAGAATTAAATTATAACCTTCTCCTTGGTCATCCTTGGATTCATGCTATGAGAGCTATCCCATCCACCTACCATCAATGCCTCAAATTTCCACACAATGGCATTGAAATCACCATTCGATGCGACCCCAATCCTTTTCAGTATTGTTCAAACTTAAGAGGAACTACTGAACATCAAGTGCCCATCAATCGAGAGGCCTCACCTTCCACTTCATCCCACTATGTTGACCCATCTACGCTGGTCAAATCATCCTTTCCATTCACCAACCCCTCCATGCCTAAGATCCAGATCCAAGACAAAGGATGTGGAGATAATAACATGAAGAGTCTCTTTTTCATTGGAAAATTACCTAAATCACCAAAGTCTTATGGAAAACCACATCCCATGCAGCCTAAGGTCATCTTTCATAATCCCTTTACCACCTTCACCAAATGGGGATAACTTTCCAAGGAATCTCTAGATGATAACATTCTCACATGGATGTATAGAGAAGAAGAAGACACTAAATCTAAGAGGTTTCCAGTTGAATAGTATCCAAAAGGGTTCCCAATAATGAAATGAAAAGGATATGATGGACACAGTGGTCTTGGCCTAAATAAACAAGGAATGATAGAACCCTTGCAACCTCCTAAGTTGATTAAAAATCAAGGGTTAGGGTTTGTACCTGTGAGAGTGACTATCCAAGGTATCGGATTACCTTCAAGTGAGGTTGCTAATGCTTCAAATGAGATCGAGACATACGAGGACCCTTGGGATTTTGATGCTGATTCTAATGAATATGAATGGGATTCCCTATCCTCCACTACCTTTATGGACTTAGATAAGTTTTTCAGAATACTTGATGAGCCTCCTCTTGAAACACAATTCAGTCAAAAGATTACAATTGGTTCCCCGCTAAGTCTACCAAGCCCTCGTCCCAAAGCCCCCTTAAATAAAGAAGAATGGATTAAAAAATTTTGGAAAACCATCAATGTTGCCCCCTAGGAACCTGATGACTCTACGTCTATCTTTACCCTCTCTACCTACACCATGACTCTTGATAAAAATGATGATGGCTTACCCCTTGTCTACCCACAACTCATAGATTGGGATCAACAAGACTCACCAATTTTGGACACTTTCAAGAATGAAAAAGCAATCATTGAGTTTATGGGACTTTGTGAAGGAATACCTAGTGGGGATCATAAGGTTGGATTTTCCATAGAACTTGATTATACTGCATACTTTGGTGAGGCTATCCTATCCTCTAGTCGCAAAAGTGAATATGATAAAATTAAAAAATAGAAACAATAGGTCTTCAGGTGAAAACCGAAAGGTGCCTGTTGACCATGAAAAAGTAAAAATAAAGGATGTATCTAAAGGTGAAAACCTCCCTGAGGTACTTGAGGATGGAGGATTGGACTATCTCCTAATAGACCAAGAGAGATCACCATTGTTGATAGAAGAAATAGAAGATGTGAATATTGGAACACAAGATAATTCTAGAATCATATAGTTAGCACCATCTTTGACCGCCAAGGAAAAGCCCGAGTTCACAACATTCTTTGTAGAAAGACAAGTCAATTTTTCCTGGTCATATGCAGATATGCCCAGATTGGATCCCAAATTGGTTTTACACCACTTACCACTTCTACCTAATGCCAAGCCATATAAACATAAGCTAAGAAAAATGCATCCACAAATTGCACTCCTTGTCAAGGCAGAATTGAAGAAACTTCTAGATGTGGGATTCATTCGTTCTATTGATTATGTAGATTGGATATCAAACCTTGTCCCTGTAACTAAACCAAATGATCAAATTAGAATCTACAAAGACTTCAGAGATCTCAACAAAGCTTTCCCCAAGGATGATTTTCCCCTACCAAACATTGACATCATCATAGACCTCACAGCTGGGTATGAAATGCTATCACTCATGGATGGATTCTTGGGTTTTAATCAGATAAGGATTGCTACTGAAGATCAACCAAAAATAGCTTTTACATGTGCTTGGGGAACTTTTTGTTGGAATGTAATGTCATTTGGACTAAAAAATTCTAGAGCTACATATCAGAGAGTGATGACCACAATCTTTCATGACTACATGCATGTGTTGATGGAAGATTATGTTGATGACTTTCTCTCTAAATCCCTAGAACGAAGTGGACATTTAGCAGTATTGGAAAATATTTTCACATGACTAGAAAAATACCAACTCAGATTAAATCCAAAGAAATGTGTTTTTGGGTTCCAATTAGGCAAACTCTTTGGATACATAGTATCACGTAGAGGAATATAAGTTGACCCTATGAAAGTCAAAGCTATCTTAGAAATGCCACCACCAACCAACATCAATCAATTGAGGATGTTGCAAGGGAGACTACAATCAATCCATAGGTTCATTGCTCAGTTAGCAAACAAGATCCACCCATTCCAGCATTTGTTAAGAAAATCCATTCCCTTCAACTGGACAAAAAAGTTTCAAAAAGTGTTTGATCAAATTAAAAATTATCTACTAACTCCACCAGTTCTAATGCCTCCAATTGATGGAAAATATTTGATATTATATGTGACAGCAACAACATCAACACCGAGGGCATTATTAGCACAAAATGATAATGATGGAAAAGAACAAGTTGTATATTACATTAGTCACACCCTGGTTGGATATGAGCTGAATTATAGTCCTATTGAATGAGCATGTCTAGTAGTGGTATTTGCAATACAAAAATTGAGACATTACATGTTGAATCATAAGACAGAATTGATTGCCAAAATTGATCCTCTGAAATATCTTCTCAGCAAAGTAACATTGATAGGAAGACTAGCTAAAGATGCTAAGTGAATATGACATTGAGTATGCAAATAAAAAGGCAATAAAAGGACAAGTGATAGTAGACCAACTTGCAAATGCACCCATAAAGGTAGACCATCCTTTGATATCTAATTTCCCAGATCAATCAATCTTTGTCATAGACACACCAATTACATGGAGTTATATTTTAATGGATCTTACACAAGTCATGGCTTAGGAGCTAGAATTTTGTTCATCACACCCCAAGGAGACTCCATTCCCAAGTCATTTCAAATAGCATTCCCTTGCACTAATAACATAGCTGAATATGAGGCATTATTGATAGGACTTCGAATAGCAATAAAATGGAAAATCAAGGATCTTCAAGTCTACGGTGATTCACAGTTAGTGATAAAACAAGTTAATGATGATTATGATACTAAGGATGAGAAATTGATGCCCTACAAATGTATGGTGGATAGCTTCAAACTATACTTTGACAATGTTTCTTTTGAACAGAGCCCGAGAATCTAGAATAAAGCAACGGATGCAATGGCTACCATCGGATCTCTCTTGGACATTTCCAATAATGCATCACAATATGATTTCTTGGTAGAACAGTTGTTGATCCCTACATTCAATGTCCCCAAAACTGAATTTGTGTGTGAACTTGTTAGTCTTGATTCACCTTGGTACAAAGAAATTTATGCCTATTTACATGACCAGATTATACCTCCTTACTTGTCCCTTAACCAATGTAAGACCTTTATCCAACAAGAATCTAAATATGCCATCATCGAAGACACCCTTTATCATCGTAGCCTAGATAGTACCCTCCTTCGATGTCTCAACTCAAATGAAGCACAAACAACCTTACAAGAGGTACATCATGG
This sequence comes from Sequoiadendron giganteum, assembly GCA_007115665.2. Taxonomy (NCBI): domain Eukaryota; kingdom Viridiplantae; phylum Streptophyta; class Pinopsida; order Cupressales; family Cupressaceae; genus Sequoiadendron; species Sequoiadendron giganteum. The sequence goes on from CM021105.1 coordinate 306,843,600, forward strand.
TATATGTGGAGCTCACTTTACTAGTCCTACCTTAGCCAAAAAGCTCATGAGAACATGATATTATTGGCCTATGATGGAACGTGATGCCTATCATTTTGTGAAGAAATGTCATCTATGTCAGATTCATGGAGATCTCATACATGCACCAGCTCAAGAACCCGGTCGCTTACTTTTCCATGGCCATTTTCTCAATGGGGACTCGACCTTGTAGGAAAGATCCATCCCACCTCTTCCAATGGGCATAATTTTATCCTTTTCGCCACTGAGTATTTTATGAAATGGATTGAAGCCTTTCCATTGAATTAGATTACTGGTAAGCAAATAGCCAAATTCATCCTGAATTACATCATTTGTCATTATGGTATCCCACACTCCATCATTACAGATAATGGCTGCCCTTTCAAAAACCAAGATGTTCATGAGCTCTGTGAAAAATTTCATATTCAACATCATTTTTCCACTCCATATTACCCCCAAGGTAATGGTCAAGCTGAGGCATCTAATAATACTATCCTAAAGATCTTAAAGAAGATTGTCAATGATGCTTGTCATGACTAGCACTTACAACTTAACCTTGCTTTATGGGCCTATCGCACCAATATTTGTACCCCTACAAGAGCCACACTATATTCTTGTGTTAATGGATCTAAAGCAATACTTCCTATAGAGGTCGAGTTACCATCCCTATGAGTCTCTATGCATGGCCTGATTGACCAAGAAGAATACCATGTATCTTGTCTACATGAGCTAGAGTTACTTGATGAAAAGAGACAAAATGCTTTGACACACTTGCAAGCATATCAAAACCGCCTTTGACGCAGTTATAATAAGAAGGTTCATCCTAGAAATTTTGACATTGGTGATCTAGTCCTAAAGGAGAATCCAAAGAACCAAGTAGAATGAGAAAAACCTGGTAAACTTGAGCCTAATTGGTTGGGCCCATACATTGTCATAGCAGGATATGGATCTGGTGCTTATCAACTTTCTACTCCTGAAGGAGAACCATTTTCTAAACCCATCAAAAGCATGCACCTTCGTAAGTATTATACTTGATTCTTAGAGTGTCCCTTAAAAAGTCAAAAAAACAAAAAAAACAAAAAAAAAATTCAGACAAATAGTAAAGAGAAATAATTCGTCTAGAAGTGAAAACCACTTCAATGGCACTTTGGATAAGTACCATGGTGAAAACCTAGCAAACAGGTGCCATGTGTAGTCAGTCTATGCTCCTCCATCTATTTTCACTCCATCTAGTGTTTCGTCCATTCAAACCCATTCCTCATGCTTAATAAAGCTTTGTCATCCTTCCCATGGCCTGAAAACCACCGACATTTAGCATCCTTCGCTTTCATATCCACCTGTTGCATTCACTGCTTCCCCTCGCGCCTAGTAAATTTGTCATATACTCGATTGGGGGCAATTCCTTGACTTTCATCTTCATGGGAAATAATACATGGTACCAACCCTTTAATACCTTCAAAATTCATAAAAATCATAAAATGTCCTCAAAAAAAATCCAAAAAACCATAAAATGTCCTGAAAAAATCCAAAAAAACCATAAAATGTCCTGAAAAATCCAAAAAACCATAAAATGTCCCAAAAATCCCAAAAAATCAAAGCATTTCAAAATACAAAAAAAATCAAAATATTTCAAAATCCAAAAGGTCATAAAATCCGCAAAATCCAAAAACATCAGAAAAATTCAAAACTCCTGAAAAACAAAGTCTGACTCTAGGTTTGAGTCTGAATCAGTTTTGTTAGAGTGGTCGAACTACATTGCCTCTACGCATTTTCTACATAGGAAAGGCCCATCTTAAATAAGCCCCCAAGGCATTAGTGGTGTAGGAGCACTTGTTTGATTTCTTGACTCCATGAGGCCATTTGTAAATAGTTGCTCTATTTTGTGTATTGGGTCTTATAATAAGGTTTATAAAACCATTTTATAGGTGTTTGAGTCTTAGGAAGTAATATTTGAAGTCATTTGTCAAATAATGTTTAAAGTTGTTCCATATTGTAAAAATTGTAAAAGTTGCTCAAGAAAGTTGTCAAGCAACTTCTCAAAAGTGTCATTAAGGTGTTTTGTCAAAAAACTAACTAAAAGGTGGTTGAAAATAGTTTTTTTGGTTGTAAATGTATAAGTACACCCTCCAAAACTCGAATTGGAGAGGTTGGAGACATTATTTATGAGGTTTGATAAATGGCAACCTCAAGTTTGTGTGTATTTTCTGATTTTACATTGTTTCCAAGTTGAAGTTGTGGTTTGTACTGCCTGGTATGCACTCAAATAATAGAGTATCATATATGTATGGAAATATCTCTGTTTCTAGTTTCCAATTATTTTTGTCTCATTCAATTTTATTGAGTTTTGTGGGAGATATGATTATTTTGGTGAGACTGCCTATTTTAACAATATTGTGCAGAATTTACAGTTTGAAAGAATGTGATGGTACATATTTTAAAGTATATATTTTGGGTCTGAAACCAATTTTATGTTGTTCCTATATGAATATAATTTCATTTTCTTCAAGTCTCATCAAATTTCATTAAGATTTGAATAAGTTATGATCATTTTAGTGAGGGCAGGTTTGAACCCTGTCTAGGGTTTGCAGTTTTGGGAAAAAAGAAATAACTTCTTTTGGGCTACCAAGGTTATGTTTCCAATGTGACATAGAATGAATAATAGAATGTGTTATACAAAGATTGATTTGGATTTATTTTGAAGGATTGTGAGATATGTTGTTGAATCCTCCTAACTCTACATCAGATTGGTATCAGAGCTCAGCAAAAAGTCTGGGCTAAGAAAGAAATTGGTTTTGGTATTGTGGTTTTGTATTTGTGTTTTGGTTGGTTGTAGGTTATGTGAGAACCTGATTGCTTCCATTGAGAAGGCAGAGAGAAAATTGAGTTGTGAGCAAGGAGATACTTTCTGAGACCATCTAGAATATATGGAGAACTTGAGAAGGCATTTGCAGGCAGAGGAGGAGAGAAAGAAGAGAAAAAGACAAGCAAAGATGGATAGGGAAATTGCTGAGTTGAAGCAAGAAATGAAGAGGTTGGATAAAGAGTTCCAAGAATCTATGAAGAGGATATAACAAATGATGAAACAAGAGACAAGTTGGAATTTGAAATTGAAAAGGAAGATGGTTTGGCCTATAAAGAAGATTGTGAAAAGAAGAAGAAATGAGAAGATGAAAGAGGAAGACGAAGCATATGAAGACGCACATGAAGAATTCCTAAATGAAGACAAAGATGTTCCTAAGCATGAAGATGAAGAATTTAAAGTTGTTGCAGACATTCCAAGGCAAGAAGGTGAATGTATCATTGAGATAAGAAACCTAATTTCAGGACTTGAAGACGTTGAGTTGATTAAGGGAATGATCATGGATGAATTGGTCATAGAGGTTTGCAAAGGATTGATGAATGATGGAGGTATTATGGTAGAAAGTTTGTTTCATTTCATTATGTTACTAATTCTTTGGACAAAGAATAATTTTCAGGTTGAAAATACAAAGGAAAAAGTGCAAAGGAATTGGAAGATCAAGAAGAATGCAATTCAAAGGGGCTTGAATTCTTTTGCCCTCGGGAGTTTGGTGCAGGAGCACTTGTTTGATTTCTTGACTCCATTAGGCCATTTGTAAATAGTTGCTCTATTTTGTGTATTGGGTCTTATAATAAGGTTTATAAAACTATTTTATAGGTGTTTGAGTCTTAGGAAGTAATATTTGAAGTCATTTGTCAAATAATGTTTAAAGTTGTTCCATATTGTAAAAATTGTAAAAGTTGCTCAAGAAAGTTGTCAAGCAACTTCTCAAAAGTGTCATTAAGGTGTTTTGTCAAAAAAATAACTAAAAGGTGGTTGAAAATAGTTGGTTTTGGTTGTAAATGTATAATTACACCCTCCAAAACTCGAATTGGAGAGTTTGGAGACATTATTTATGAAGTTTGATAAATGGCAACCTCAAGTTTGTGTGCATTTTCTGATTTTACATTGTTTCCAAGTTGAAGTTGTGGTTTGTACTGCCTGGTATGCACTCAAATAATATATTATCATATATGGATGGAAATATCTCTATTTCTAGTTTCCAATTCTTTTTGTCTCATTCAATTTTATTGAGTTTTGTGGGAGATATGATTATTTTGGTGAGACTACCTATTTTAACAATATTGTGCAGAATTTACAGTTTGAAAGAATGTGATGGTACAGATTTTAAAGTATATATTTTGGGTCCGAAACCAAGTTTATGTTGTTCCTATATGATTATAATTTCATTTTCTTCAATTCTCATCAAATTTCATTAAGATTTGAATAAGTTATGATCATTTTAGTGAGGGCAGGTTTGAACCCTGTCTAGGGTTTGCAGTTTTGGGAAAAATGAAATAACTTCTTTTGGACTACCAAGGTTATGTTTCCAATGTGACATAGAATGAATAATAGAATGTGTTATACAAAGATTGATTTGGATTTATTTTGAAGGATTGTGAGATATGTTGTTGAATCCTCCTAACTTTGCATCAGATTGGTATCAGAGCTCAGCAAAAAGTCTGGGCTGAGAAAGAAATTGGTTTTGGTATTGTGGTTTTGTAGTTGTGTTTTGGTTGGTTGTAGGTTATGTGAGAACCTGATTGATGCCATTGAGAAGGCAGAGAGAAAATTGAGTTGTGAGCAAGGAGATACTTTCTGAGACCATCTAGAAAAGATGGAGAACTTGAGAAGGCATTTGCAGGCAGAGGAGGAGAGAAAGAAGAGAAAAAGACAAGCAAAGATGGATAGGGAAATTGCTGAGTTGAAGCAAGAAATGAAGAGGTTGGATAAAGAGTTCCAAGAATCTATGAAGAGGATATAACAAATGATGAAACAAGAGACAATTTGGAATTTGAAATTGAAAAGGAAGATGGTTTGGCCTATAAAGAAGATTGTGAAAAGAAGAAGAAATGAGAAGATGAAAGAGGAAGACGAAGCATATGAAGACGCACATGAAGAATTCCTAAATGAAGACAAAGATGTTCCTAAGCATGAAGATGAATAATTTAAAGTTGTTGCAGACATTCCAAGGCAAGAAGGTGAATGTATCATTGAGATAAGAAACCTAATTTCAGGACTTGAAGACGTTGAGTTTATTAAGGGAATGATCATGGATGAATTGGTCATAGAGGTTTGCAAAGGATTGATGAATGATGGAGGTATTATGGTAGAAAGTTTGTTTCATTTCATTATGTTACTAATGATTTGGACAAAGAATAATTTTCAGGTTGAAAAGACAAAGGAAAAAGTGCAAAGGAATTGGAAGATCAAGAAGAATGCAATTCAAAGGGGCTTGAATTCTTTTGCCCTCGGGAGTTTGGTGCAAGAGCACTTGTTTGATTTCTTGACTCCATGAGGCCATTTGTAAATAGTTGCTCTATTTTGTGTATTGGGTCTTATAATAAGGTTTATAAAACCATTTTATAGGTGTTTGAGTCTTAGGAAGTAATATTTGAAGTCATTTGTCAAATAATGTTTAAAGTTGTTCCATATTGTAAAAATTGTAAAAGTTGCTCAAGAAAGTTGTCAAGCAACTTCTCAAAAGTGTCATTAAGGTGTTTTGTCAAAAAATTAACTAAAAGGTGGTTGAAAATAGTTGGTTTTGGTTGTAAATGTATAATTACACCCTCCAAAACTCGAATTGAAGAGGTTGGAGACATTATTTATGAAGTTTGATAAATGGCAACCTCAAGTTTGTGTGCATTTTCTGATTTTACATTGTTTCCAAGTTGAAGTTGTGGTTTTTACTGCCTAGTATGCACTCAAATAATAGAGTATAATATATGGATGGAAATATCTCTATTTCTAGTTTCCAATTCTTTTTGTCTCATTCAATTTTATTGAGTTTTGTGGGAGATATGATTATTTTGGTGAGACTGTCTATTTTAACAATATTGTGCAGAATTTACAGTTTGAAAGAATGTGATGGTACAGATTTTAAATATATATATTTTGGGTCTGAAACCAAGTTTATGTTGTTCCTATATGAATATAATTTCATTTTATTCAAGTATCATCAAATTTCATTAAGATTTGAATAAGTTATGATCATTTTAGTGAGGGCAGGTTTGAACCCTGTCTAGGGTTTGTAGTTTTGGGAAAAATGAAATAACTTCTTTTGGGCTACCAAGGTTATGTTTCCAATGTGACATAGAATGAATAATAGAATTTGTTATACAAATATTGATTTGGATTTATTTTGAAGGATTGTGAGATATGTTGTTGAATCCTCCTAACTCTGGATCAATTAGGCCAGTCCCTTTAGGTTGTCTAAATAAAATCATGACCTAGTATTTTTGTTGAATAAGATAAAGTCAAGTCATGTCAAACTACGAGGTCTCTGTGCACTACTACATAGGAAAGGCCATCTATCGATGAGCCACTAAGGCCCCCTAGGTCATGTCCTTTAGGTTTCATCCAGTTGGGTCATGTGCTTGATCTGAAAGAAATCATCTTTCAAACTACATCAAGAAACAACAAACAAATTAAATCTTTCATCAATCAATTATCTTATCATCAACTCAATCAAGTCACTAGTCTTATATCGAAATGGGGCATTATGTCATTTGTGTCATTCATTATTATCTCTTGTCTTTTATCAAGATGCGTCCTTTGTGGTATTAGACTTTGTCAACCTTGTCATTTACCTTAAGTAGGATGTGTCCTTGCAATTAGGTGTCATGTCAACACTTGTCACTTGGTCAACTTTCTTAGATGTGTCCTACCTACGGTTGGGTATCCTCACATAACTTGGTCATATTCATCAAATATTTTTCAAACAACCAAACAATCTTGTCAACTTTGTCAATCAATTGGTGTCCTTCCTGAAACCGAGCATTATCATTATCAATCACCTTTGTCACACCACTCAATCTTATCAGCTTGGTCAATCAATCTTGCCTTCATTAGGATGTGTCCTTCTTGAGGCTAGGCATGGTCAATTAAATCACTTTATCGATCCTTATCAACCTATCAATCAACTTAGTCATCTTGGTCAACCTAATCAACCAATCAAACAGTCATCATTATCACTGGAAAACAATATCTTGGCAAAAAATTTGTTGGTCTAGATTTTTTTATCTTTTCAATTGGTTTCGGGTCATGTTACTAGTCTCCTCAAGGATTTCCTATTAATGGATTTAGAGGGACGATGATGGATCAGGGCCTCTTTTCTTTGTTTTCTGCATGTGGTTTATCTTGGCAAAAAGACTAGGACAATTGGGTCCTTAGTATGAGCTAGGGCATTCCTTGTCTTTTTGATTGTTTGTCTCTCCCAAATGGTCACCTTGCACACTTTGGTCTATGTCATACCATGGTTTTTGTGGTCCATTTATGACATTTTTGACACCCAATGATGATAAATATAAAAATGTAAGCATGAAAGTTGGTTCCCTTATCATTTCCTGTCTATCTTCTTTCCCCTTTTTATGCTAACATCCCATCTCCCTTGCTTTTTCCATGCTAACATCCATCTCCTTCATGCTAAAAATTCTTCTATTCTTCATCCTCTAGTCTTATCTTCCATTTCGACAGCACCTTCATATTCTTTGAACCCACATGTCCTCTCGAAGGGGCATACCACAACCCTCTTGGTCATCCTTCCCCTTTCTCTTTACATTGGGGCATATTTCAGAATTAAATTTCTTTGACACAACGCGATGAACTGCATTACGTCAAAGAGGGAAAAATTGTAGACACTAAAAAATGTCCTAAAGTCTATGAGCAACATTTTTCCTTAGTCATCATTCTCTAATAATTAAATAATATTAATTATTTAATTATTCCTGGTCATATTCCCTTATTAATTAAATGATTTTTTAATTATTTACTTAATTCACTTTCTAATATTTATTCTATCCCGATCAATTAAAATAAATTAATTGCGTCACTAATACCCCTTTCTTCAATAATTAGATAAATCATTAATTATTTAATTATTTATCTTTCATCACATGTCTATAGTCATACAATAATTATTATTTGACCTTTTATTCTTCTATAATTAAATAATTGACGAAATTATTTATTTATTTGTCTTTCTTCTCCTTCAAATAATTGATCCAAATCAATTATCCATATTCAATTTCTATCTCCTCCTTTAATTAAATTTATGAATTTAATTAAATCTCCTTTTTCATTTCCTCCAAATAAATTATCTATCCCTTTATTTTGGTCAAAGATCCCCTGTCATTATTTCATGTCATAGTCTACATGTCCTGCATGTCTGTCATAGCCATCAGGCATCATAGCTATCGACGTCATATCTTTTCCATGTATGGCATATTCTAGTTGCATCAATTTTCAACTGTAGATCTTGGCATCTTTCTAAAAACTCGATCTTGGCCATCCATTTTGTAACCTCCCTCTCATGAATCCTCATTCGTTGATCTTAGAATCTTTCTAGAAGATCAATCACGTCCGTCCATTCGAATGGTTGTATATAAAAGCAACCCTTCTCCTCCATTTTCAATCTAATAGTCATTTTGTCTCCAACTTTCTACTTACAATTTGCAGGTATCTGCACGAGTTAGACTACAAATATGAGGGCAAATATTGCAAAAGGAGAAATAGGAGAGCAAGAGAAGTGAATCAACTTCAATCATGCAGAGTATTTTAGTGTGATGCTTTCATTTTACTCATGCATTGTTTATTTTCTCTTGTTTAGATTGGGATTTTAGCTTAGAAGTGTTTGACTACCACTTAATCTAATCTAATTTGATTTTCCCCATCTTACAGGAAGAATTGAGGAAGGAAAGGATATAAGCTATAAATGCCAAGATGGCAAGAAAATATTATTTCCTTAGGATTTCTATGCCTACTGGTGAGGCATCTGGTTTAGGACAAAATGATGGGGGTTCTCAAAATGAGAATTCATAAAATTAGACTCCCAAAGGGGGTGGTGGTGGCAACTAGGGTGGTGGAGGTGGAGGTGGTCATAAAAATGGTAATTCCTACATAGGTGATGAGGAAGGAGACAATAAAAAGAAGGGAAGTGATGGTGGTAATGGAAAAGACAAAAAGGGACATCAATCAGATGATAGGAAGGATGACGAGCATAGAGATTCTCATAGAGATAGACATGCTAGGGGGGCATCCTAGGCTAATAGGTATAGACAACTATGTTTTGACAACATTAGGGGGTATCCAAATCCAGTCCCTTATAATGCACAAAAGCATCTGCCCAAGTTCATTGGTAAAAATGATTTTAGTGGTGAAGATCACTTGAAGGATTTTCAGATTTTTGTTGAGGACTTTGAATTATGGGATGATGATGTGGCAATGAAGTATTTTATGCAATCCTTAATCGAAGATTCTAGGGATTGGTATAGAGGGTTGCCTGATTGGAGTATTGACTCTAAAGAAGCTTTCTACAGATTGTTTAGAGAGCAATATGGGGATCAAATTGATCCCAAGTTCAAGTTGAATGATTTCAACAACATTACTAAAGGGCATATTGAAATGGCCAATGAGTTCAATGTGAAGTTTAAAAAGGCCATACTTAGGGTCCCTGGTTACCTAAGGCCAAATGAAAATGCTTGTTTAGTGGTATATTGTAGTGCTTATGATTCTAAAATGTGTTATCTGCCTAGGGACAAGAACCCTCAATTTCTAAGAGAAACCTATAAGATGGTAGTTAACATTGAGAATGATAGGAAAGCTTCTAAAAAGGCAGGAAGAAGGGAAGACCCTAAAACTTCAAAAAATACAAGAAATCAGACTGAGAAGGCTAGCAAGGTTGTGGCTTCTAATGATAAGATAGATCAGGTTCTTAGCCTTCTACAAAAACAAGCTAAAAATGAGAAGCCCCTTTGCCAAAGGATAAAAGGCCTCATAGGCTACAAGATTTCCCATATCATACTAATTGGAACAATTGGAAACCGATACAAGGAAATTAGAGAAATACTTAGATCCCATCGGATCCCCTGCAGAAGCACTCTACAAATGTGATAGAAGATTTTCCATGGTGTGGGGTATGTTAGATGCCTCACTCATCACAATAGTGTGTAGTGGCATAGTCAATAGAAGAGTCCCAAGATGATCAAGGAGAATCTCCAACTCCCAATGATAAAGATGCAATGACAAATGTGTTGTTGAATCCATTATATTTTTCTTTTGATGATTATTCCTCAGATGATGAGCCTTCCAAGGGAGATGTTGATGTGCAAAGGCAACAAAATGGTGTGCATCACCAACAAGTATTCTTAGATGAAGAGGATGATGGTGACCATTTTGTGAATGAATTTGAAATAGATGATATTGTTCTAAGGAGACCCTCTAATGAAGAAATTAAGAACTACACAGTTGCTCTAGTTGCTAGGGCAAGAAAAAGATACAGTTAAGAAACAAAACTATCCCTAGGGATTTAGGCAAGCCCTGCATTTTGTTCATCAAATAAAACAATTTAGGGGGTGTGGCTATCAAAGTAGATGAAAAGAAGTCAGATCCAATACCCAAGGAGGTTAAGGAAGCTAGAATATGGGTGAAGAAGGTGGATAAAGCTAAGACAAATGGTGAGATTACATCCCAAAACACTAAATGTATCGATGGGTTATTTTTGGGTTAATGGATTTAGCATGATTAGATTAAATAAAACCCAAAGAAAATTATGAAGGACAAAGAAAGCATAAAACAAGAATACTTATACCAGATATCCATCGAAGCTTCCATGATTCACCTCCATAACACCTCCTAGCTTGCAGTGCAGGATTATTTCCCTCATATCAATGTGAGCAAATTGACTATACCATTGTCCTATGCAAGTTTTGAAGGATTTACAAGACTATGACAAATGAATATGCCTAAATTGCAAAGTAAATTCTATATTAATGAAGTGGTTATAATAACAAAGTGGTTATAATAATGAAGTGGTGCCCTAAATTGTGAGCAAAATTGACATTTTATAAAGAATTTAATTTTGCACGGATGGACGAGATTAAAAAGTTGTCAAAGCCTAAAATCACTGGACGAGATATCATGTGACAATCCCTAATTAGGGTTAGGGCAAGATTGTTAAATGAGTGGCCAAGATGTGATTTGATAAAATCAAATCGGCGGTCAAGAATAAATGTGATAATTAGCCAAAAAGATAAAGATTTTAGAAAATCAAGAAGATAAGAGTTGAACTAAAAAGAAGATTTTTGGAAAATCAAGATTTTTCTCAATTACTTGATTTTTGGAAGAAGATTACCATTTTGAATTAAATTAATTCAAAATAATGTTTTTATGAGACAATAAATAATCTTTTTGAGATTATTTACTAAAATGAAGTGATAGTTAATAAAACAAAATCATTTTAAATTATTTCATTTATTTCAAATGAGAGAAATATGAAATTAGGTAAATAAATAATTAAAGATAATTATTTAATCTAGAGGATTATAACCGATAATTAAATAAATTAATAAATTCATTTAATTATGAGAATTAGTGACATTAAATAAATAAATGAAATTCATTTATTTAATAATGAGGAAGAAAAAATGAATAAAGGTAATTAAATAAACTATTAAATTTATTTAATTGTAAGAAGACAATAGACAATTAGTGACATATTAAATAAATAAATAAAAATTTATTTATTTAATAATCATGAAGAATAAAATAGACATGAATTAGTTAATTAATTAATAGTCGAATATGGACCAAGGACATAATTAAATGTCATAATTATAGAGCTTGCAAGACTAGGTCATTTTTATGTGTCTACATTTTCCCCTCTTTGTTATAATGCAGCATGTCGCATTGTGGCAAAGAAAATAAGTCAAAAATATTCCTGAATGCAAAATAGGATGAGGAAGAATGACGAGGAGGGTTGCGGTATGCCCTCTCGAGAGGACACATGGGTTCCGAGGATACGAGTGTGCTCTCGACATTGATGAGAAGACTAGAATATGAAGATACAAAGAAATATTAGTGCAAAAGATATGGATGATGATATGGATGCAATGCCTATATGAAATGAGTTAGAGAAGATGACAAGACAAAAGGAGATGCATGTTAATTCCTAGACCAAATCCTTCAACACCTTACCATAGGACTTTAATATTTATTGCTCTTTAATCATCATTGGGTAGATTGTTGTGATAGCCAAAAAAAACCATGATATGACATAAATCAAGATGTGCAAGGTCGTACCATCACATAAGACAAGCAGTACCAGATAAGGATGATCATGACTCATACGAAGAGTGCAATTGCCCCAGACTTTTTGTCATAACCGACCGCAAACAGTAAAAGACAAGAAGGAAAAATCATGAAACGTCATTGCTTCTCTAAATCCTATTTCCAGGACATCCTCGAGAAACTAGCAACATGATTGCAGAAAGCTCAAAAATAAAACCATCATCATGAGACGTCGCTGTTTTTCTAAATCCTATTGTCAAGATCTCGCTAAAAAACTAGTAACATGATGAAAAAGCCAAAGAACAATAGACATGAAATAAGGACAAGCCATGAAACGTTGTTGCTTTTGTAAATCCTGTTTCCAAGACATCCTCGAGAAACTAGCAACATGTTTTCCAAAAGAACAAAAATAAAGCCATTGTTATGATACGTCATTGTTTTTCTAAATCCTATTTGTCAGGATCTCGCTGAAAAACTAGTAACATGAGGAAAAAGACATTATCATGATACGCCATTTTTTTTCTAAATCTCGTTGTTGGGATCTCACTAAAAAACTAGTAACATGATGAAAAAGACATTATCATGATACATCGTTGTTTTTCTAAATCTCATTGATGGGATCTCGTTGAAAAACTAGTAACATGATGAAAAAGACATTATCATGATACATCAGTGTTTTTCTAAATCTCGTTGTCGAGATCTTGCTGAAAAACTAGTAACATGATGGAAAAGACATTATCATGATACGTCATTTTTCTAAATCTCGTTGTCGGGATCTCACTGAAAAACTAGTAACATGAGTGTCAAAAGACAAGACAAACATCATGAGATGTCATTGTTTTTCTAAATCCTGTTGTCGGGATCTAGCTTAAAAACTAGTAACATGAGTGTCAAAAGACAAGGAAAACGTCATGAGATGTCGTTGCTTCTCTAAATCATGTTGTCAGGATCTCGCTGAAAAACTAGTAACATGATGAAAAATACAAAGACAAGTTCCAATTGTTTTAATGTTAAGATGACAAGTGTCGAAGATTTCCAAATTTAGGAAGGACACATCCGGAATAATGTTGATGTCAAGAGGATTGATGCCTAAATGTCAAAAGGAATCCCTCAAAATGCCAGGTGATAGTGATAATGCCTAGGAAGGACACATCCTAAGGCATAAATGATGGAGGTTGTTCTTCAGAAGGACACATTTGAAAGAACATTGATGTCGAGAGAAATGAACCTTAGAAGTCAAGAGGATCCCTCAAAATGTCAAATGACGGTGATGATGCCTAGGAAGGACACATCCTAAAGCATAAATGAAAGAGGCTATTCTTCAGAAGGACATATCTGAAAGATAACCAAGAATGGACAATTTGACCGATTGTGACAATTTGACTTGTTTTGAGTAAGTTTTGATTGAATTTGATTTGTGGTGACTACACGTCAATGTGGATGTGTTGGTGTAATTGTCATGTGGAATGAGTGATTGTCGTAATTCATTTTAGGAGATTGCCATGTTAGGAAATGACTTGTCCTTACTTGAAGACTTTTGATGTGTGTGCCAGTGTAATGCTATGAACCCTAATGGACTGACCTAGTGCAGCCTTGGGGGCTCATCGACAGATGGCCTTGCCTACGTCGTGCACTCAAAGACCTCGTAGTTCGACACGACCAATGACCTTATCCAAATGACAAAAGTTTGAATCTTGATTTTGTTTTGACAAATCTAGAAAGATTGACCTAATGTCTCAGGGATTCAAAGATGAGTCTTTCCTACATAGCAAATGCGTAGAGACAATGTAATTTGGACAGGGATAAAAGATATTGATTGATGGGAGTGATTGGATTGACCAAACAAACATTGACTTTGACTCTGTTTTTGGGATTTTGACATTGATTTGGATATTTTTGTATTTTCTCAGGACATTTTCATTTTTTAGGTCTTTTTTTAGGACTTTGTCAAATTTTTAGGAATTTTTTCTAGACTTTTTCAAAAAAAAAAGAAAAATAGGACTTTTTCAGATTTTTAGGACTTTTTTTTTCAAGACTTTTCCAAATTTTAGGACTTTTTTCAGGACTTTTTAAGGATGCGGGATCATATGCGACACCCACTGCAGTTACATGATAAAAGGTCTTGCCCCGTAGATAGGTCAAGTAATATGGACATGGGTAGACGTGGGACAAAAGGAAAGGATATGCAAGGGGTGATGTCAAGCAAATGCTAAGCATGGCCAAAATTGACAGGACTTAGGAAGAATGTCGTGAATGTGTTAGGCTATTGTGATTATGGAAAGTGGATAAGGTTTGATTAGAGTAATAGTAGATGGTGAAGCAATGATTGATTACACATGACTCCTGTTTGCTTGGTTTTCACCATGGTACCTATCAAAAGTGCCTATTTTCCAGGTTTTCACTATTGGTTGAATTCACTTCTTTTTATTGTTTTTGCCATTTTTTGATTTTTTTGGTGTCACCAAGATGCCTGTTTGCCAGATTTTCATCAAGGGGTGATTTTTTATTTATTTTTCAATTTTTTTTTGTATTTTTAGGTTTTTAGCCAAGCTCTTTGATGTTATGTGTAGAATTGATAGATGTCAGATCCATAGATTGACTTGATGATGCCTCGATCTTGTGTGGATGACCGTGTTGGATGAAAGTACCCGACTGGGATGAGGAGTACGAGTGGAAAATATGAAGGATGATAGATATGGTAGATGAAAGAGACTATGGTAGGATCCCTAATGTGCACACTATGTGGGCCATCAGGCTTCAGCCAAAAAGGAGTTTGGGCAACCGATGAGCTAGAATACGTGAAGGGGTTATCGTCAAAGGTACATTGAAAGACATCACCAATGGTGTGGTATGATGGATATGTGAGCATGGATGGATTGGATGAAATGTATGGTATGAGTGCGAGTGATGTGGATGGAGACCTTGGATCAACAAGCTCTTTATTTGACATTTTTCCTTGATAGATACCCCCAATGATTTTTGATGGAGAGGTATACGTGGAGTGTGACTTTTGCTCATTTTCTCTTTTGACTTTTATTTTTGATTTGTGTGATAGCTTTTTATTTTGGCTAAGGGACTTTTTCTGATCTTTCTTTCCTTGTATGCTTTCTTTTAATTTTGGATGTCCATTTGAAAAGGGCACTTTTACCTTTTGATGCTTGAATTGCATCCTTTTTATTTTATGTGGGTGATACTTGTTGATCCATGTCTACAAGGTGGATGGATGTGGGTGATATGGTTGAGGTGTATGAATTAATAGGAATGTTTAGTGAGAAAATGGGATTGGTCATGCCATCAACAGAGTCTTTGGGACTATCCTTTTCGGTACTACTAATGTCAAAGGAAGTTTTCACATCCTTAATGATTTGGCAAGATGTCTTAGTAGATGTGACAATAGGAGATTCATGTCCTAGCCCAGGGCAGGTGGGATGGAAATATGATGATTGGGTATCCTTGGGAGGGTCATGATCAAAGAGTGGGTTATCGCAAACATCCTGGTTAAACATGGGGTTATCATAAATATGAAAAGATTGAGTGGAAGAAGATATGGGAAATGCAGGTGTATCATCAAGATCCCAAAAGGTTTCAATCCAAGCATGGTCATCTTTTTGTGTTCCTTCTACAACTGTCTTGATATCAGTATTGGAATTTTGACCATCCTTGATGACATTAGCAATTTCGTTTGCTGGTAAATTATCTATATGGTAATCTCCACATCTCATATCATGGATTTGGACCTTAGGGTTTGATGGTGCAATAAATGAAGTGGATGCTTTTAAGGACTGAGGATCAACATATGCTTGAGAAGGAGGTGTTGCACGATTGCTTGGGATTGTGATTTTAGTGTTAGGGCTTAGATTATGGCAATACATGAAAGGGTTGGGATCTCCTTTTATTGTGATTTCAACACCTTTGTGTGTGAATTTAATACATTGGTGGTATGTAGACGGAATGGCCTTTAGGGCATGAATCCATGGGAAACCAAGTAAGATATTGTAATGTATGTCATGATCCAGGACTTGGAATGTTGTGTCTATGATAACTGGTCCCACATTAATGGGAATTATGATGATGCCTTTAGAAGCACGTTCTTCATCATCATATTCCTTGATGTAATGATCTTGGTAGAATCCACACATGCATCAAATAAGCCAAGAGCTTTAACCAATTTTAAAGAGTAGATGTTCAATCCTACTTTTCCATCCATTAAGACTCATCTAACCTTATGTTTATGGACAAAAACCTCGATATGAAGGGCATCATTATGAGATGGTTTGGGTGAGGAATATTCACTATCTAAAAAGGTAATGTGGTGAGGTGAAGTCAAATATCTGACCATGGTAACTTTAGGCTGACGTGTAGAGGGACCTGGGATGGTGACCGTGCCTTTACATGTGGTGACATTACATTCTAGGGCCTTTTTAATGATAATAGTATTGACACACTTAACTTCATCAACAACACAAAGATGGTTACTGATGGTGCCACCAGAATAGTTATAGGCATGACGAACATTATTGTAGGCCAAATGAATGTTATTGGCTTGATTATTATTATTCTTTGGGCTAGATGAGGAGGGATTACCATAACCATGATCCTACAGTGGATTCTTTTGAATTGTATGATCCGAATTAGATGCAAATGGTTGACCTCCTAACTCAATGGTGTGGTTTTCAATAAGGTCTTGCACAAGATTTTTTAATTGATGACAAGGAGTTTTGTGCCCTTTGACACTGTGGTAATCACAAAATGCATTATCATCCCACCATGATGGCTTGAACTCACCAGTGTCATATGGTTGAGGGTCCTCCAAAGTTATGACACCATTTTGGATAGTTTTCTTTAAGACAAGTTTGATAGGCTCACCCAAGGGAGTGTATGTGCATTTTTGAAATTGTCATGATGGTCGCGGTTGCCTTTGATTAAATTGAGTAGGATTATTTTGAATAGCATTGGAAATTTGTGTGGGTGTGGGCATAGGTGTATTTTTATTTTGAACTCCTTCGATGGTGAGGACATGACTTGTTGCATTAACACTTTTGGAATCAACCACATTGTCATTGGTAATGTGTTTGTTCTTGACCCAGTACTTATTTTTGTCAAGGGGAGGAGTTGCATTTGTGTTTTTAGGACCGTATTTTAGCTCTCGCTTTGTAATAAGGGCTTTCTTAATCTGTACACCTTTCTCAACTAGGTCCGTGAAATCTGTCCAACAA
Organism: Sequoiadendron giganteum; assembly: GCA_007115665.2. Lineage (NCBI taxonomy): Eukaryota > Viridiplantae > Streptophyta > Pinopsida > Cupressales > Cupressaceae > Sequoiadendron > Sequoiadendron giganteum. The sequence goes on from CM021105.1 coordinate 306,860,958, forward strand.
TGCACCTGCACTACATATTTTAGGGGACCTAGAAGTGTTTGTACGAACATGTCAAGTATGTCAATGTGACAATGACTAGCTAGACTTCTCCATATTTGGAAGAATGGGATGAATGTTTCACCAGCATCCTCTTGTGTGAGATTGTATAAGATAGTAATAGAGGTGTCCATGTCAATGTTGTACACGTAATTTTTTATGAATTTACGTCTAAGTTCATCCCATGTTTGGATATCCTTTTGAGTGGAGAACCATTCAAGGGAATGACTGACAAGACTTTTAGAAAAGATTATCATCAAGTATATTTGTTCATAGGTGACATCCATGCAGTTGCTCACAAGTTCTTGGACATGTTCGATAGGGTTTTTCTTTCCTCTATTTTTGGTAAAATTAGGTGACACATATCCCAGAGAAAATGGTGGCATGTATAAGTTTATGTCAAAGGGATATACAAATAAATCATATGACACTTCAAATTTCTTGTCAGATATTTACATATATTTTACAGTCTTCTCTAGACCCATGAGCTGAGCTTGGAAGGCATCAAATATAGGGTCATTTGTGGCACCATATAGTGGATTGATTGGTATAGTATGGTTCCCCATTTGTTGGGAGTGGATGTTGGTGCATTGTTGAGGGATATATTGCTGTGACATGTATGATGTGTTTTGGTTTGTGTATTGGTATTGAAAGTTTGGATTGGGGACGTGTTGATGGGTATGAACATGGGAAAAATATGTTAGAATGTGTCCCCCAACCATTTGGGTTGATATTTGGGGAATATGGTGACCAAGAATATTTTAGTGTCCAATAGATGCCATAGGTTGTGAGTTTTGATTGCCTTTTTGGGGTTGTTGGAACTATCCCAGAGGGATATTCATGTTTTTTCCTTGGGAGGGGTTGGTATTAAACTGTGTTGATGTTTCAATATTTGGTTGTGGTCCTTGAGGAAAGAGATGTCGTTTACCTCCACCCAAAGGATTTATTGAGGTACCAATGAGAGGATGTGATGAGGATGCACTCATGGTACTAGATGTATTTGTCAATGGAGGATTTGTATGGCTTGATGTTTCCCCCAAGGCATTTATCAAAGTGGTAAATAAAGGATTGGCATAAATTTCCCACATTGTAGAGGACCCAAAGGTGAATCCAGCCGATTTTGATGATTTTGTGGATAGTGTAGGAAATGGGAAATATTTTATTCCTCTAATGGATGTAGCATTGATTGAATTGGAATTGTTTGGAATGTTGGAGGTAGCACTTATAGTCGTTGTGATAGTTTGTGAGGTAGCATCAAAAAATTTATTATTTGTGTTGTTTGGAGGTTGATGACTATTTGATGTGTTATTTGTATTGGTGACATTGGGGTCAGGAGATGGTGGTCTCAAAGTATTAATGTCGAACCCACAAGGTAATTTAGAGCCTTGACTTAAAAGTATGGCTAAATATTTGTTTGTCATATAAGACCATTTGTTCTATGAAGTAGGTCACCTCTAGATCTTGTGCAACTTCCTCTAAGTTTTCCTCAAGTAGTTTTCCATATTCATCCTTATGTAAGAGTGTTTCAAAAGATTTTTTTTATGAGGATGGTATGGTAATAAGTGATTGAGTAGTTGTATTGCTAAATGGGTCTTCAAAAGTCCAATTTGGGTCGTAAGTAGGATTGGTGACATTGGACTTAAAATCTGGTCCAAAGTTTTCCATTTGTCTTTTCTTTCTTTGGATTCTAGTTTACACCATAAAAGGTAATTTCTCAAATGAGAGTGATGAAAATGATGACTAAATGCAAGGATGAAACTAGCCTATGTTTTTAATTTTTGGATAAAGGATGATCATGCAATACTATGATTTTGGATTTTTCGATAAAGGACTAAGTTTGGATGATATTTGGAGAAAGGTTTGCCTAACCACTCTAAGGTTGACTTTTGTCTCAATTTTGGATATCAAAATGGACTTGCTAAAGGGACTAAATGACAAGGTTGAAATGATAATTGAGCCTACCTAACTAGACTATTGAGTTGGAGGCTCTCACAAAAGGATAATGATCGAAAAGAGGAATAATGACCAAGTCCCAAGATAACCTAGTGTTGAAAATAATAGTTTTTGCTAAGTGTGGAGATTTGGCCTAATCCAAAGTTTTCCAAGATGAAACCTAAGGATAAATTTATGCTAAAAATGATGATTATGATGCCTAGGGAATGCGACTAAAATTTGGAAATTTTAAACCTATGGCTAAAATGAAAGCTAATGAATGTAAATGATGGATGTTTTGAGCAATTTCAATTCTGGTTTTTGATAGAGACTTTCTGAAAAAGATGTTTGAAAGTAGGGTAAGATGTCTGGACTTGAATTCTGGTCTAAGACAGTGTTTGGTTTTATGTCAGGTGGTTGCATCGCTATAGGCAGAAAATGTGTTGCAGCTCTAGAAATGTCAAATGTGATGTTGTTTTGTAAATGCGGCTTTTTAGATGTCAAATGCGTTTCAAGATAGGAAAATGCGGTTTTCAGATAGATACGGTTTAATTTATTGAAGATGTGACTTAGTTGAGCAGATGTGACTCAAAATGTGGGCTTTATAAACCTCACCCCGTTGATAGACAGATGTGATTTTCAATTGACAAATGTGGCTCACAAATGCACATGCAACTCACAAAGTTACAGTTGCGGCTTAGAAACTAGACTGTGAAAGTTATAAATTATTGATAGACACATGCAACGTTTCAGTTAACAATTGTGATTCTCTAAGGAAGATGCGGTTTTAAAAATGACAATTACGACTTTTTTTGATAGTTGCAACTCTTTTTGACAGTTGCGGTTTTCTCAAGATGATGTTTTGACTGACTCTGTTTCATGATCAAGTTGTTTGACGAATACAAAAAAACAAGCACAAAATACAATGTGTTTTCAGTTTGATGTGATGGATCCATTTAATCAGAGAGCAATTACACCCCAGGCTATATTGGATAGTATTTACTGAGTTCTTACTTGGATAAATATAGCTACGCATATTCAGGGTGGATGACTAGTAGCTTGACCCCATTGGCTCCCCTCCACGACACTCACTTATATGAGTCAGACAAGCTATTGTACCCATGAAACTCCCTTTTCATACATCTCATCTCCACACATGAACCATATATATGTAAGACGGCTTCACAGGTCTGAACCTAGTGCACTAGCAAATAGAAAAGATTTTAGCAAAAACTACAACATGGCTTTTAGTAAGGGAATTTTGTTCGTGGGGCACCATCCTGTACAACGAGAGACCATTTCTTCCCTTCTCGCTGAAATAGTGAGCGTGATTTCTAGGGTTTCCCCCAAAAATCCACTTTTATATACTTGTTGGAAGTCGCTTGGCTTTAGCGTGTTACTAGTCTTAGTCATCTTGGGGTGAGTACTTTTTCCCACCAAGACAGGCTCAAGTTCTAGAGTCAGCAACCATTTCTCTTACACCCAAGATCGCATGAATGCACAAAGGGAAAGGATACTTCGATATACCAAATCGTGGGGTTCTAGACTAACATGAACAGGCACAAAAAACACTGGTTAATTTCTTAAGCCCAAATGACATTTTTTAATCTACCAAAAAAAAAAAAATTAAAACAAATCAATGTCTGAATAAGGTCCTTGTATGCAAATGATTAGTAGTTTTGATTTTGTCTTCGGCTTTCATCCTGTAGAAAAAAGTTTGTTTTTGTGGTTTTCTCTTTGGTCTTCTATGATTTGTCTTGCAAAAACTAAGTTATCCCCCCCAAACACAGTTGTAAACAAAACATTAGCGAAAATAAAACAAGCCAAAAACGACAAATCAAAATGCAAAAGTATGGAGGTTAATGAAAAAAAAATAGAAAATTTCATTACTAGGCAGATGCGGCTTTTGAACCTGCTAATGCATAATGGTTTTTTGAAAGGAAGATGCGGTTTTTGAACCCACAAATGCGATGCGAGTTTGCCAAGCAATTGTGGTTTGATGTTGACAGTCGGATGCAGCGCAAAATGTAGTGGAAGTGAATCATTTTGTTAGATGCATCATGGGATTTAGTAGATGCGGTTCGCTAGAATAGATGCGTCATTTCTTCAAGCAAATGTAGTTTTCCATACCTGTACCTGTAAAAAAAAACTGAAAATCGTATGAAAACTACAAAAAAAATAAGTGCATTAGGTTCACCAATGTATCGATGGGTTATTTTTGGATTAATGGATTTAGCATGATTAGATTAAATAAAACTCAAAGAAGATTATGAAGAACAAAGAAATCATAAAACAAGAACAGTTATACCAGATATACGTCAAAGCTTCCATGATTCACCTCCATAACACCTCCTAGCTTGCAGTGTAGGATTATTGCCCTCAGATCAGTGTGAGAAAATTGACTATGCCATTGTCCTATGCAAGTTTTGAAGGATTTACAAGACTATGACAAATGAATATGCCTAAAAAGCAAAGTAAATTCTATATTAATGAAGTGGTTATAATAACGAAGTGGTCTATAATAATGAATTGGTTATAATAATGAAGTGGTTCCCTAAATTGTGAGAAAAATTGGCATTTTATGAAGAATATAATTTTGCATGGATGAACGAGATTAAAAAGTTGTCAAAGCCTAAAATCAGTGGACACGATTTCATGTGACAATCCCTAATTAGGGTTAGGGAAATTTTGTTAAATGAGTGGCCAAGATGTGATTTGACAAAATAAAATCGGTGGTCAAGAATAAATGTGATAATTAGCCAAAAAGAAAAGTATTTTAGAAAATCAAAAATATAAGAGTTGAATTGAAAAGCAGATTTTTTGAAAATCAAGAATTTTCTCAATTACTTGATTTTTGGAAGAAGATTACCATTTTGAATTAAATTAATTCAAAATAATATTATTATGAGACAATAAATAATCTTTTTGAGATTATTTACTAAAATGAAGTGACAGTTAATAAAATGAAATCATTTTAAATAATTTCATTTATTTCAAATGAGAGAAATATGAAATTAGGTAATTAAATAATTAAAGATACTTATTTAATCTAGAGGATTATAACCAATAATTAAATAAATTAATAAATTCATTTAATTATGATAATTAATGACATATTAAATAAATAAATGAAATTGATTTATTTAGTAATGAGGAAGAATAAATGAATAAAGGTAATTAAATAAATTAATAAATTTATTTAATTGTAAGAAGACAATAGACAATTAATGATGTATTGAATAAATAAATATAATTTATTTATTTAATAATCATGAAGAATACAATAGACATGAATTAATTAAATAATAATGAATTACTTAATTAATAGTCGAATGTGGACCAAGGACATAATTAAATGTCATAATTATAGAGCTTGCAAGCCTAGGTCATCTTTATGTGTCTACACTAAGATCAAGGATCTGCAGTCTAACTCTGATAAGATTCAAAAAAAGGATGAGAAGGTAAGATCTGAGGCCATAAGTTTCCCTAAATTACCAAAATAAACTTTAGTGGATATGTTTCAAGTACTCTCCCAAGTTAAGGTTATATCCTTTTTTTAGAAATGATGTGGATAGATGAACATAAAGATAAATTTGTTGCACTTATCAATAGCATTGCTACAAATAAAGGGGATAAGGTAACAATTGATCAAAATGTGTCGAATAAGGATCAAGAAAAGAAGGGTGCTACCAAGGAAACAACCACTAAAAACCCTCAAATATACTTGGATACAACTATCATAGCTAATCCCAATCATGTGAATCCTTTTTTCTTGAGTTTGATCATTGATGGAAAGATGTTAAGGAATTATATGATTGAATCTAGAGCTTCTAACAATGTAATGTGAGTAAATATAATGCATGCAATGGGCTTGAAGGTAGATAGTACTTATGGTAAGTTTTATGCAATGGATTCTAGAGAAGTGCCAGTCATAGGGGCTATAAATAGTGTTTCATACAAGATGACAATATTCCCAAAAAAGCAGTTGCACATGAGTGTTACAGTGGTGGATATCTGACCCAACTATGGGATGCTGCTATCAAGGAATTGGAGTGCTTCCATGGGTGGAAGAATAATATGTGACTTATCCTTTGCTACATTTTCTATTGATCAAAAGGATGTTAAAATTATCAGGGAGAAGAGAGCTCCCCACATGATTGAGAATATGGATGAGCCACAAGAACTTGTCAGAATAAATTTTGTGGAAACAAATTTGGAGAACTTTTGTGTTGAAGAGGATATAGCAGAGGAATAAATCCATCTTGAACCTATTGATAAGGAAGTGTTGGATGTATCATCAAATGAGGACCTATGGAAAATGTACTTTGATGGAGCATGCTCCAAAGAAGGCTTGGGAAAATGAACCATTTTTACTTCTCCTCAAGGTAAAACCTCCAAGTATTCTTTTCTATTGCAATTCGCTTGTACTAACAATTTTGTTGATTATGAGGCCCTATTAATTGGTTTGAAGTTGGCTTAAAAACATGGTATCAAGTAATTAAAAGTGTTGGTAGATTCTAAATAGTTGTCTCCTAGATTAGATCTTGTTTTACAGCTAAGGATAAGAGACTTAGGAAATATAGGAATGTAGTTTGGGACACTATTGAGACTTTTGATGATTTTGGTATAGATTGGGTTGAAAGGGGACAAAATGCTAGGTATGACTTGTTAGCCAATATTGTTGTTAAACTCAATGATGTTACATTTTATGGTGTTTCACAAATAGAGGTACAAAACTACGTCTATAGTGCTTGACAATATTTATAACTAGCAGGTGTTTGATGATGACACTGGCATTTTAAGGTTTATGCATTGCATTGATCAGTATGAAAGCCAGGAGATTGAATTTGGTTCATTTGTGGTGGAAGTTGATGGGAAAGAAACCCTTTTTGGAAATGGTGTAATTCAGTTGAAAACGGACACTATCCCCAAAGGTTTAGTTGCACTTGAGAGGGTTTTTGATGGCCCTGACAGGTCAAGTGCTAAGTAGGAACCTTCCCACAAAGATGATTTAGAGGAGATAAAATTAGAAACAGAGAATGCCCCTAAGAAATTCTACATTGGTAAAAATATGAAGCCTCATGTTAGAAATATTCTAATCTCCCTACTTAGAAAGTATAGGCATGTTTTTGCCTGGTCATATTATGACCTCAAGGCATATAGGGAGGATTTTTTCTAGCATGAGATTTTGTTGAAGCCAAATATGAAACCATTTAGGCAAAAATAGAAGCCGATTAATCCGACCCTGCAACCTAAGATGAATGAGGAGCTTTCCAAATTAAGAGATGTAGGGATCATTAAGCCTATTAGGCACTCATCCTGGGTTTTAAACCTTGTACCTGTAAGGAAGAAGAATTGTGATATTAGACTGTGTGTTGACTTCAAGAATTTAAATGTTGCTTCCTTGAAAGAAAAATATCCATTGCCTAACATGGAATCTATGTTAAAAAAGGTTATAGGTTGTGAACTAATCTCCATGATGGATGGCTCTCTGGTTATAACCAAGTGATGGTCAAAGAATTTGAGTAGTTTAAAACTACATTTACTACACCTTGGGAGACATATGTTTATGTAGGGATGCCATTCAACCTATTGAATGTTGGTGTAACTTTCTAAAGGGCTATGGATGTAGCCTTTGCAGATTTTATTGACCTTTTTCTTGTAATATATCAAGATGACCTCATGGCTCACAATAAGAAAGAGGAAGACCATTGTTCTTATTTGGAGAAAATATTTGCTAGGGCTATAGAATATGGGATATTTTTGAATCCCAAGAAATGTTCTTTTGGAGTAAAGGAAGGGAAGTTGCTTGGACACATTGTTTCAAAGGAAGGGGTCTGAATTGATCCAAAAAGAGTAGCAGCTATTGACAAGATATCATAACCAATAAATGTAAAAGGTATCGGATCCTTTTTTGGGCACATTAACTTTGTACAGAGATTTGTTACAAATTTTTCTAAAATTGTCCGCCCTATTTCCAAGATGCTGAAGAAAGGAGAAAAGGAACTATGGATAGAGGAACCCTCCAAATATTTTCAATATATTAAGGATGATATCAAGGAGGATCCTATTCTTAAATCCCTTGATTATTTAAAACCTTTCTAGTTGTTTACTTTTTCTTCTTTCCAGGGGTTTTGTTACAAAAGAATAATGATGGTTTTGAACAACCAATTATGTTCTTTAGTAAATCATTGCAAGCTATAGAGTTGAAATATGATGTAACAGAGAAATAGGCATATTCCTTGGTAAAGGTCATCAAGAATTTCAGACCTTATTTGTTGGGAGCAATAGTTGTTGCTTATGTATCGATAGCTATAGTTAAAGATATTTTTACTCAACAAGAGACCATAGGGAGATGGTGTAGGTGGATCAATAAGATCTAGGAGTTTAATATTGACATACATATTACAAATCTTGTGAGCGGTCAAGGTCTGGCTAAGCTAATGGTTGCAACCAATCTATAGGCCAATCAGATAAATCAGATAGAGCAAGTGAATTTCGCACCCATCTGTGATATGCAGACCTGTGGCTGGTATAGGAGAATTGTTGAGTACTTATAGACAATGCAGTACCCTGAAGGTATGCCACTCAATGAGAAAAGGACTCTCAAATTAAAAGAAATTAAATATGTCATCATTGATAGTGAGCTTTGGTGGAGGAGTCTTGATGGTGTCATACTTAGATGTTCGGATGGTGATCAGGCTGAAGATTTACTAGTGGAAACACACAAAGGAGCCTGTGGAGGTCACTACATGGCCAAGACTACTACTCATAAGATCTTGAGGTTTGGATTCTAGTGGCCTAATATATTCAAAGATGACCATAGGTATGTTAAGAGATGTGATTCTTGTCAAAGGTTTGCTGGGAAGCTGAAATTCTCTAGAAATTTGCTACTAAGACCAGTATCTGCTCCAACTCCTTTCCAACAATGGGGCATTGATTTTATAGGTGAGATATCTAAAAAATCTAGTGGTAGGAATGCTTGGATACTGGTGGCGATTGACTACTTTACCAAATCGGTTGAGGCAATCCCAACCAAAAAGGCTAAAAGTAAGGTGGTCACTAAATTTTTGATGAATAACATATTGAGTAGGTTTGGGGTACCTGAGAGAATTGTCTCGGATAACGTAATGTGTTTTAGATCTAAGGAATTTGTTGGTTTTTGTAATCAGTATGGTATAATTATCTCATAGTATTCTCCTTATCATCCCCAAGGAAATGGACAAGTTGATTCTAGCAAAAAAATCTTGATGAAGATCATCAAGTGAATGATTGAGAAGAATAAGGCACGGGATTCAAACCTATAGTTGGCACTATGGGTTGATAGAAAAAATGTCAAGAAATAAATTGGGTATTCACCGTTTAACTTAGTGTATGGGATAAAAGAACACATACCACAAAATAATTTATTGAAGATGTACAAGTTTGTCCAACAGTATGATGATGATGTGTGTGATGAGATGAAACATAGGATGGAAGAGCTAAATAAACTGGATGAGACTCAAAGAGAGGCTCATAAAAGGAATGAAGAACTACAGCTTCAAGTGAAGCATATTTATGACAAGAAGGCAGTTGAGAGGAAATTTGAGTTAGGAGCAATGGTTTTGTTGTGGAACACAAGAATGGAAGATAAAGGTAAACATGGGAATTTTGATCCCTTGTGGTTAGGCCCATATATAATTGTTGATATACATGAGGAGGACTCATATTTATTGCAATATCTCACAGGTGAAATTTTGGAACTACAAGTACATGGAAAGTTCCTGAAATCCTATTTCTCTTGAAATAATTATTTTCCATGTACAATATATAGTCATGTAATTAGTGTATATAGGTGGGGTGTGTTTTCTTTTGTTGTGTCTTCTTTTCTTGTCCAGACAAGCTCCTATGTTTTGGTTCTCTTTGTTTTGGTCTATTGCACCTAAGATTCTAGTTTCTTTCTATGCCCACAGGGGGCATACATCCTTAGTTGGAGCCACTGGTGGAGCTCTTAAAAATTTTCCACAATTGTGCTCATTCTTGTTTCCCTAGTGTTTGGCATCACTAGTTACCTTGGGGTTTTGGGTTATAGCCATAAAAACCTCTTCTTTTTGGCTTTTTCTTCATTTTGGTCTAGATGTTCTAATCCTTTGTTGACCTATTTTTCTAGGTTTCCATTTGCATAAAGTCATGGTTTGAGCCTTTTAAGTCATTTGTGTTACTGGCCCCTATTACCTGGCATGTCAGTTTTTCCATATTGGGACTTGGTTTTATTTTTTCTTAATGTTGGGTCGATATAATTTTATAACTTTAGACTTGCATCTAAATTTCTTGCCTCAAAGGTTGTTCCCCATCTCCTAGTCAGTCCCCTTTTTTATGAATAACAATTATGGCATGTGTAGGTTTTTTGACCGTCAAATGGATCAACCTAATCACGACCATTCCCCACTGGCCTTGCAAGAATTTTCTATGATGTCACAACTGTGCTGCAAGGTGTGTGAGATCTTACCACATGTCACTTATGGTCATGGGGCCCTATCCTTGTTCACCTATTGATTAATGAAGCTTGTTGAATCAATGATTGTCATATAATAATGAATCATGGTCGTTCCTCACTGATCTCACACAATTAAAATGATCATTTTAATGATGTTGTGAGGTGTGTGAACAAGAGACACATGGTCAGAAATACCAAGCATGATGTGATCAGGGTGGGACCCACTCATGCTGGGGTGATGTATCATAGGTGAGCATTCATTCACCTAGAATTTGGTGGATGAACGTGGCATTTTCAAACCACATTGACTCAATCTGAGTTGCTCTTTCTTTCTTGTGTGGATTGATATCAAGGACTAGTATTCAAAATGGGTTAATGATGTATGATAGTGATTGTTTCTTGTGTGAGTGAATAGTAATAGTCGAGTTTGGACTGCGCCACCAAATTTAGTGCTAAAAGTCCCCTGAATTGTAATTTCATGCAAAATTCTGCTCTTAAGAAGAATTTCCAGGTACCAAGAGACACGATAAATTTCTTGTAAGTCCAGCATAACTGGCATTAAAATTCTCTACAATAAAAACCATAAGTAACCTATACACCACATTCTTTGTCTTTGGAAAATCTTGTTGATTTCTTGAAGGCAAGTGTAAATTGCCTTTTTCTTATTTTTAAAAGCTCGTACTGGTTTATTTTCTTTAAAATTGTTTTAAAGCTTGCATAAATAATTTCCAAGACCTTTTAAATTGTGAAACTATTGTGTTTAAGGCTATTAGCTAGAGGCTGCACCCCATAAAATTTTGGGTACTTCAAAACCCTAGCTAGAACCTTAATTTGTATTGTGCAAATGGCACCCAAAGCCCAAAGTTCTGGCTCTGAAAATCCATCTAGGTCCTTTTCTTAGGATTTCATAGATATATTGAAACCCTCAACTAAAAATAAAATTGAGGGAAAGGCTTTGTATTACAGACCCTAGGTTTTGGAAGGGTTGACTAATAAACAATGTGCAATTCGAGATGCTAAAGTACCATACACAGGTTGGAAGCTATTCTCTAATTGGTTTGGAAACAGGAATTTGGGTGCCCCTCTATGTAACCTCTGGAGGTTAGACCTAATAGTGTTGAATATATATCTAGATGTTGAATTGTTAAAGGATATTGGAGAAAGGTATGACCCTATAACCAAAGTTGTTAGGACATATGATGGTAAGGAAATGGTTAAGATAACTAAAGAGGGGATTATAGGAATTTTTGACCTGCATGATTGGAATAAGGATATGGTGCCTATTGACCTTCAAGCCTTCAAAGAAGAATATAGGAATACCAAGGGTCTATTTAGGACCTCTCTATTAACTCCTCATCTCACCACTACAAGAGTGGGAAATAATAAAAAGAAGATAGTGATTGGAAAGAATGATCCAAAACATTTTCCCCTAAACTACTTTTGTAATTATTTCAGAAAGACACATTGCTCTTTGTGTCACGTTCTTGGTCTTAATGTAAAAACTACCTTGTATACTAACCTCATGTATATGGTCATGCATCTCCAACATCCATATTTCAATGTGGTGTATGATTTTGCTACATATCTGGCAGATGAAATGCATGAGGGTTTGGGAGCTCTCAAAGAAGGAAAAACATTGGTTAGCTTTAGATGGAACTTGTTATTGATGCACATGTTTCTGTACAAAGGAGAGGCACTTTTTGGGTAGAATATGGAATTAAAGAAGAAAGAGGATGACATTGACATGCCTATCCAATATTAGACCAAAATTCTTAATAGGCATGACCGTGAATCTGGCTATGTGGTGTTTCATAATGTTTTTGGGTCTAGATTGAGAAGGTCCCTGGTTTATGATCCACCTAGAATTCTAAAGGAAATTCATTATTTCTTGAGGCCAATGGAGAGGAGTCCTGAGTTTAAATTGACACATAATTGGGGAGACATCATCCCTTACTATAATACAACCATTTTTAGGGTCTATGAAACTAATGTTAACCCATATGCTTAGCCTAGGGATGTACCTTTAAGGATTGGGTTTTAGAAATCATGAGATAGTTGGGATGTGCTCAAAATGCATACTTGCCACCAGAACATAAAAAAGGATCTTTATTTCCTGAATATATAGAATTTGCAGATTTTGTCATGAAAAAAGGAGGGTGGAAAGATTTGGGGACATTACTTAAGCCTTATGGGTTGAGCACTGTACACCTGAGGAACCATGATCCTAAGGGTTTCATTTCTCAAATGAAGGAAAAGCAAAGGACCGACATCTTTATACACAATTTCTATTACCCTGAGGATATCATCAAAAACATCCTTGACTTGTAGGTGCAGGAGGAAAAAAAAGAAAAATATATAGCTTCAACTAAGATGATGGAGAAGAAGAAATAGAAGAACCCTGCATATAATCCCATGCTAAATATCAGTGGTGAGTTGAATAGAGCCACATATGCTATTGACAATTTTGAGATCATGGTAGGAGTTTTGAAATCAGAATGGATAGTGAAGGATAAAGGAAAGTCACAAGTTGCTGAAGAATATCCTTAAGTGAGATTGGAAGAAAGACCTACCTATCATCTTCCACAAAAGGTTAGGGTATATTCTAGAAAGAAGGGGACAACAACTCAGAAAGAAACTAGGCCCACTCCTATTACTTCAGAAAAGTCTAGAGTGAGGTCTCATGAGCAATCAATGCCATCATCTTCAAAGCAATTGTTACCAAATGTTGTTGATCTAGAATCTCCCCCAAGGCCCTCATCTCCAACACAACCACCATCACCCAAGAGACAGAGGATTGAAAAGGAAAAGGTGGTTGACTATCTTGATTTGGATGATGAAGAAATCATGGTGACCCTTGATGACATGCAACAAGAAATGCCATCTTTTCCACAAGGTGTTGCATCAAGTTCTAGAGTAGTTGCTTTAAGGATTGGGAAAGATTAAATAAGGGGAATAACTAATACTAATGATATGAGAATAGAGACCTATAGAGAATTCATGAGGGATGACTCTTGTATCAAGAAAAATTCTCTTAAATATTTTGTATGGAGGGCACATGTTCTAGTGTATGCTGAGAAAGTAGCGCAAGAAAGGAGTTTGTATCTAGAGCTTCTAGAGAAGGTTATTCAATCTAATGCCATGCTAAAAATGAGGGAAAACTTCAAGGAGATTGGTGCGGGATCACCTCAAGTTTCATTAAATTGTAATAATTTAAGCATTTAGCATTTTGTGGGACCATATCAAGAAATGGTTTAAATTTGCAATAGATATTTCCATATTAAATAAAATTTTAATAAGTTGTAACCGATTGGGTAGAGGAACGGTTTGTTAACTATCCTACCCTAGAATCTCTATTAAAACAAGAAGATGTAACCGAATGAGGGATATAGAGGGAATAGAGAGTGTGAATAGGGAAAGAAAGAGACAGGAGAGAGTAACGAGGGGAGAGGAAAAGGCCAGAGAGCCATTTTATGTACAACTGATTTTGCAATGTTAATATTAGTTTATATTTATGTGAAGTGTCCATTTTCCTGTCAGATTGCATTGCTCTATTCTTTCCTAGTTTGTTGTTTTGCAAATTGTTAATGCAGTTGGTTTGGAGGAATGCATTCTTGGTGGATTGTGTTAAAGTAATCATTGTTGTGTATGGGTCGAGTGTCTTTGTGACAGTCTCGAATGGCATTCTTTACTTCCTGGAGCAGCAACAAACCACATCATGGGTGACCATTGTGTTTCTACAATATTCATATATAGAATTCGAGGTTAGTTTGCATGCCATGGAAGTCTTGATTCTAGGTTTTTCTAGGAAGCACCTAGCAAGGAAATGAATCAGGTGTTATTGTTTTGAGTAATCCTATGCTATGTATGGGTCGGGTTCCCTTAAGACAGTCCCGAATGAAATGGAGAGCAAGTGTCCATGCTGTGAGGACCCGCAAGAAGCTTGACAGTGGTGTCCATGCTATGGGGACCTGAAAGAAGCTCTACAGGGATGCGCTTTATCTTGATCAGTAGTGATCAGTAGTGGTCAGGCGTTGTTAGGAGTATCTTCAATGTATTTGGTGAGAATTGTGTGATAGGGTGTCGATGCTGCAGGAAGTTTGTTTCTAGTTTTGAGTAGTGTGTTTCGTAGTTTCAGTTTTACCACATCAGAATGGTATCAGAGCCCAGAAGGTTCTGAGTGTGTAGAAGGCAATCTACACCAGGCAGTAGCATGGGTTCTTGGTTGCAAGTTGATCCATCCAAGCTATAGGAAGGACGCTATGAAGATCTCAAGCTAGGGTCTTCGTATTGTCTCCACCACGGTGCAGTTGGGTAGAAGGTGCAATGAGAGCAACCACTCAGAGAAGGGTGGGAAGCATCTTCTAGAATCGTGTGTGGGTGAGATGGTAGTACGGTGGTGGTGTTAAGCAGTAGCATGACAAGAGGAGGACAGCAACCAGCATAAACTCCATTGATGGGAGTCATGTGATGACAACAGAGGAAGCAGTAGACACCTTGATTTAGTGATGAAGACATAAAGGCGAACATTTGAATTGCAGTAGTCTCAACTCAGCATTTCCATGGGACTTGGAAATTTGTTAAGTCTGGGAGTATGGTGCGGGAGCACCTCAAGTTTCATTAAATTGTAATAACTTAAGCATTTAGCATTTCATGGGACCATATCAAGAAATGGTTTAAATTTGCAATATATATTTCCATATTAAATAAAATTAAATAAGTTGTAACCGATCAGGTAGAGGAATGGTTTGTTAACTACCCTACCCTAGAATCTCTATTAAAACAAGAAGATCTAATTGAATGAGGGATATAGAGGGAATAGAGAGTGCGAATAGGGAAAGAAAGAGACAGGAGAGAGTAACGAGGGGAGAGGAAATCGGGCTCTCTGGCCGAAGGCCAGAGAGCCATTTAATGTATAACTGATTTTGCAATGTTAATATTAGTTTATATTTAAGTGAAGTGTCCATTTTCCTATCGGATTGCATCGCTCTATTCTTTCCTAGTTTGTTGTTTTGTAGATTGTTAATGCAGTTGGTTTGGAGGAATGTGTTCTTGGTGGATTGTGTTAAAGTAATCATTGTTGTGTATGGGTTGAGTGTCTTTGTGATAGTCCCGAATGGTATTCTTTCCTTCCTGGAGCAGCAGCGAACCACATCATGGGTGACCATTGTGTTTTTGCAATATTCATATATAGAATTCGAGGTTAGTTTGCATGCCATGGAAGTCTTGATTCTGGGTTTTTCTATGAAGCACCTAGCAAGGAAATGAATCAGGTGGTATTATTTTGAGTAATCTTGTGCTATGTATGGGTCGGGTTCCCTTAAGACAGTCCCGAATGGAATGGAGAGCAAGTGTCCATGCTGTGAGGACCTGTAAGAAGATTGACAGTGGTTTCCATGTTGTGGGGACCCGAAAGAAGCTCGATAGGGATGCGCTTTATCTTGATCAGTAGTGATCAGTAGTGGTCAGGCGCTGTGAGGAGTATCTTCAATGTATTTGGTGAGAATTGTGTGATAAGGTGTCGATGCTGCAGGAAGTTTGTTTCTAGTTTTGAGTAGTGTGTTTCGTTGTTGTAGTTTTACCGCATCAGAAATGACACCAGAGCAAGGCAGGGCATTGGTGCAAAAGAATGGACTATTATTGCTCCCTAAATGGGATATCACTGATGTTGTGGTATTCGATACAATAAGAAGGGCCAATACAACACTTCTTGAAGCCGAGGAAGAAGCTACATTGGCCCTTAAAGGGTCAGCCTTTAGTGAAGAATGGGATGTCTTAACAATTTGGTCATTGTCTATTGGGCGCAAGAAGCCAATTGTTGCAGAGCTATCTGATTTTAGTGGTCACTTGGTTGTGAGAAGGGTTGTTGATACTCCAGCATTGGAGGCAAAAAATATGGCAGTAAATGTTGCCAATTTCATCGAGGAAACTGATGAGGATTTAACCAAGGACAAAGATACTCTGAGGGGCCAATATAATGACCTCATTATTGAATATTATAAGAGTCAACAAAAGGTTGTAGAACAAGAAACTGAGTTGGCATTATTGAAGTAGGAAGTGGATGCATGAAATTTTCAAGGACAAGCTAGCTCTAGTCATAATTTTCTTGATCCACCAATGGAGAAATCTTAACCTCCCTCACAAGAACATTCCTTAGCAATCGTTTTGTATAATATGGGATAGGTTGCCATTACAATTCAAAGGGAAAATAGCCCAAGAGGAGGACTTTCAAGGGAAAAATTAATCTATCAGGTTGAGGAGTATAAATAATTGTTGCAACAGGCCCAAGAATCAATGTTGAAAATAAATTTAGTAATTGTAGATATTGTATTGAGACACTTGAATAGAAAAGTCTAGGGAAAATTAAATAGTGTCCATTAAAGTTATGTTTTAATGTTGCAATAAATTAAGATGTTCTCGAGGGATAAATAATTGGTCATCCCATTGCTGGATAGTTGGAGTCCAAGAGTTGAGCAACTAAAGTTCATGGCAGTATGGAAGTAGGAGACAAGCATCAGAAGGATAAGTATCCCAAGGTTATGCCAACTTATCAATTTTTTAATGAAATTATGGAGTAAAATTTCTAGGGATATGTTGCTCCTATGGAAATGAAGATCAAAGAAATAAAGTCCAAATATGATGGAGTGGACCTTACACCATTACCAGAAATCCAACATAACTATGATGAGGTAAAGCCTTTGTAGGCTTGGAAGGATCAAATGAATGATATCATGACAACCCAAACAAATGAGATATGAATGAACATTGATATCGGTATGTTGAATGATACACTTGATAAACTATCCTTTGTTATTAGTTTCTTAGAATATTTTGATAAAGAGGCCACTTCGGTGATGGTGAAATATGCACCATAGAGAGAAAAGATTAATCAGGTTATTGCTTTCAAGTGGCCATCTAAAATAGAATTTGAATTGTGGAAGATGGTATTCACTAATGAGTTTGGAATATGAGCACTGTGGTGGAGAGTATGACTTGGTCAAGTATAGTACGGGTCTGGCCTCAGAAGTTACAATTGAATACACACATACTTCTCCCAGATCAATGTGTAGATTAATGATGTGGATTGTTGCTAAAATAGATAGAGTTTTGTAATGATTAAAGATGCTTTTCCTTCCTCTAGGTTGCCTTTTGGAAGGTGGTTTTTCTTCCCCATGGTAATTGAAATAAATTTTGTCGTATGCAAATTCCCTCCAATTGCAAAATTCAAATATAACTATAGAAGGAAATTACAGTCCAATAAAATGTGGACATGTGTATACTCCAACCTAAAGCTTATTTTGCTCCCTTATTCTATAAAAGGGAATTCAGGGTTGATGTTCAGGGTCTTTTGTTGAATGCGAGATTTGAGAGTGCAAAATTTTAATACAAAGAGAGTAAACATTGAGTCCATGTTTTAAATTTTAGAGTCGGATAGAAGAATTTTGTCAATTATGAGGTTCTTAAGCATGTTTGTGTCGAACATGACAATATTTTGAGTCTATTTTCTCTCCAATTGTGATACTTGACATGAATTATTAATGAAATATTGGTCAAAGACTGGTTTCATTGATTTTCATTATTCTTTACTATGAATTATACTATAATTGTGGCTTTGGTTCAAAGGATTAGTTAAATTCTTTAGTTATTGTGTAAGTTCATGTAGGTTGGCAACTAGATTCATAAGTAGTAATAGATTTCTAGTATAAATACATGAAATGTAATGCAATTTGTGTAGATCGTAAATGTTTAGGATGAAATTTTCCTTATAGTTATGTTCTTTCTTATTTGACTTTGTGCTCTAGGATATGGCACTGATACTGAAGCAGTAATAGAATTTATCACATATTTGGCATTCGATTTTAGAATATTTATTCATAATAATATTCATATCGACCTATCTTTGCTATGTTTGAAGTTCTCTACTAATATGAGTTGGATGTTTGAAGGAATTTCCAATTTCTTGAAGGATTTCATCTATTCATTATTGATGGGGAATTGATCTATTGTCATGCAATGTGTATGTGAAATTGTTTAGTTATTTGTAAAGAAGCACATTGTGGGATCACCCTCCAGGGTCTTGCTGAGCCCAAAGTGTAGGATAATAATAATTATTTCTTCTTCTCATTAAGTTGGCCAATTGTTTCCTAGGCTTTCATTATTGAACATGGAAAATTCATAAAATCTTTGAGGAATCCGCTTGGGTTTTAAAAAACACCAACACATCACAAGAGTCCCTCTCTGAACATCATAAGTCATGAGCTCTTCATGGATAGGGATGAAAAGGATCCTCCATGCATCCTCTAAAGTGATATTACACTTCCATGTCGGTAGGTGGAATTTCATAGTCTCAGATCTCCATCACTCAACTAAGGCAGTCATCATGGCTTGGTGTACCCTGATCCTTGACATGTAGGTAAGGTATCTAAAACCAATGGCATCTAACAAATCCAAATCCAAATTTTGAAACTCGGTTATGCCATCCAACATTTGAGGTTTTCACTCTCTAGAATACAATGGACATGGAATGGCTTGCAAACATTCAACCCACAATGTAAAAATTTTGCTATAAAATCAAGTCATGAACCTAAATTTATAACTAAACTTGCTCAACAATATTTTTAAAACATATAAAGCTTATTTTTGGAATCATAGTGACCCTATTTTATAATATTGGCCTTGTTTCAAGAAGATAGTGGCTCTTTATGACAATAGTGAGATAGTTTTTCCTATAATAGCAGTCGAGTTCAATAATAGTGGCATTTTCCTAAAAAATTAAACTATGTGATCGAGTTCACAATAATGAACTTACAAAATATCTAAGGTTTTGCAATTGTGACCTAGATTTATAGAAGCATAAATCCTAATTGGTACTATAGTGGAAAAATCACATCAATAGTTGTAGATCCCTAAGATTACTGCTATCATTTCATTTAACTTTGCACATTAATTACACAAACATAAAATTTGAAAACGTAAATGGAAAGTGTACATACCACAATCCATGCACCAACTGGCCATTGGTACTATCGGACTGTGTCTTCTCGATGAGGTACACTCAAAAATCTCACCATTGTGAATCGATGTTTGTATTTGGAAATCCTCAAAGATCTAAAATCACCTAAGGCCGAGTGTTTAAATGAGGGGTAAATGAACCCTAATTTCCTATTTAACCCCCCCAAACCCTAATTTTAAAACCTTGGAAACCCTCCTAGGTTAAATTTTGAGCATCTTGGATCATCCTAAGTCTTAAACTTTACCCCTAGAGCCTATTTTTTTGTATTCTATGCATCTGAACTACTCTTGAACCTTTTCATGAGCTCGACCTAAAAAAGTAACTTATCTCATTGACCTCTTGAGGGGGCAGCCTAACATCTTATCATTCTTCTGATGACCATCGGGGCGCAGTGGGGCATCATTATATTTTTTCTAAATCTTGATATGAGCATTGAATTCTTTGAAACAACGTAACAAGTACATTGTGTCAAAGAGGAGAAAAATTTAGACATGTCAAAATGACTTAACACATATCACACATCTTGAACAACATTTTTCCATTATCGACATTATTTTCATCTCATCCTTTCATTTCACATCATTTTCACCAATTAACCCTATTTCTCTTTATTAATTAAATGATCCTGAATTATTTAATTAATTCATCCTTTTCATTACTAATATTCCCCTTTATCACCCTAATTGAATAATTCCTAATTATTTAATTAGTATCATCTAATGGGGCAGGGGGCCTAGCTTAATTGGATAAAACATCCTATTGTAGGAAAGAGGTCACGAGGTCTAGTCACCCCCCAAACCTGTGGTACAAGAGGGCGTGTCGTGCTAGTGTAACTAGTCATGTAAAAAAAGTTTACCAAGTGCACTACAGTTTATAGGGGGATGGATACCTGATCGATTCCTGCAGTCTAAAAATAATAATTAGTATCATCTAATATTCTTCTAATACCAGATGTTAAATAATATTTATTATATAATTATCCTACCTTTTAATCTTCTTGTCACATGAATTAAATAATTATGAATTATTTAATTATCCTATTTTCCCTCCATAAAGAAAATTCTTGAGGAATATTCCATTTCAAAATATCTCAACCAACTTGTCTCAACCATTTCTAGCCCCTGATCTTGAAATCAATTTTCATCCCTTGATCTTAAATTCTCAACCATTTTCCTAAAATGGTGGAGCAGTCTTGAGTTCTAACTAATCTCCTTCATCCATCTTCCTTGATTCACTCTCCTTTGTGGGTGTTGAGGATCAATATCAAACCTTCTTTGTGGGGTTTCTAACTCAATCTTATCCCTTGATCTAATTTCTCCAAATTTATAAAAGAACCCTCACCCCTCTCAAGTTTCATCTAGATAATTTGGGAAGAGATCATGTCCAATTGATTCTTGATCAAATTTAGTATACACCATTACATTCTAGGTCATCATGGTGGAACCCCTAAAATTTTATTTGTTCCACTGAATATTTGTGATCAAACCCTGATAATCACAGTCTTGCATGTCACTAGTGTTAGGGTTTTACAAGTTTCATTCATGTTCACACCCTTGTTTGGTCTTCGGGCTTCTAATTTTGAGTTGACCGGTTGTATCCGGTTTCTGGTCATTTCATAATCTCGCATGGTTTTACCAACCCTTTCATCTCTTTTCCCGTCGTGGCTAAGTGGCCCCCTTTTAAAAACAACTTTTTCCCATGTGTTTTAAACATTTATTAAGTTGGGCCTTGAATGTTGTATCACCCATTGCCAGTTTGATTTTAATCTTCTATGTGTAACTCGCGATGAGCGATGCCCTCTCTTTCCCTCTAATCGGTTGTCCATAGTCCCTCACGTGTTCGTTAACCACTGCTGGGAAGTAACACCCGATGAGCATTACCGTTAATCTTTTAACCCATCGTTGCCCTTCTAACTCTCACTAGTTGTCTTGTGTATATTATAAGGGAACCCATGATTGTTGATATGTAAGTGATTTCCCATTGATAGGAAATAAGGCTTCACTGGTTGGCATCGGTCTAAGGAGGGACAATGCACAATGTGCGATGAAGGATGTCTGTGGCAACCAAAAGTTTTTTTACGGTTGGAATTTCCAGTGTCCCTATTATCACCTATCACCCTTTGCATTATAAAGTGGAACCTGCGATCACCAATGGGTTGAGTTGCTCCCCATTGCACGGGCTTGGTCGATCATAGGCTGGGATTGTCTAGATGGATGTTGACACGCGATGGGTGATGATGATAGTTATCTATGCTCAAGATCCTTCTAAGACTGAAATTGATGGTTGGTGTCTCATCATTGGCCTCAATGCCATCGTGTGATGGGCCTCTTGTGGGTAGGATGAACGTGCGATGGGCAATATGTTTCAGTTTGTGGCCCATATTTACCCATGATTGTCAAGATTGGAGGTGTGCATGTCAAGGGTGAGGGAATTAGGATGCAGTTGAGTACGTGACAGTTTTAAAGCATCTCCTTGTTGTTTCTAAGTATGACTGATAAAGCAAGTGGTGATCCTTAATGATCCTCGTTGATCGACGACTGAGACGTGACATGCAAGTGACTGACTTTTTCACTCACATGAGTGAACCAAGATGGCCATTAATTGTAGCATGCCTTCATTTCCTCTATTTAATGAGGATTTTTATATAGTTCATTTGCTTGTATATAATTATTAGTGCTTATGGCTAATTTTCATGGGTGTTGAGGTGACAATCTTGTTGCCTAAGAAGTTCTCACCAAGGTGGCATACTGGTATATCGATTCATATGAAGTTCTTGTTGCATTTTTATGATATCTTATGTGTATGGTGCTTGTGGGGATCACATTATTTGCACATAGGGGTATTTTGGGGATTGTAGCTAGTATTCTCCTTACATAATTAGTATTGGGTTGGAGTTGAGTGTAAAATGATTCAATCAAGTTCCTTTGTTACATCAGTTCATAGGTCACAGAGGCTAAGTCTGTAGGATTCGTTGGCTTATGAGACAGAGGTGAAACCCATGGTGGTGGAGGCACCATTTATTTTGAAGGTTAAGAGGACTGCTCGTAGAAGAGCTGAGGGAAATGTCACCAAAAGTGCTTACAATCTTCAAAATAGGACTTGTTTTAAAGAATTGATCAAAGTTAAAGGGAAGGGGTCTGCAGAATTTGTGAAAGAATTAAAGAGACTAGATACAAACCCTAGGGTTTCTTCAGAGAAGCCTGACTCTCTGGTCATAATTATTGATAGCTCTTTAGAAGAAGGTGAAGGAGTCAGCCTTAGTGTTGGCTACTACCTTGTTTCTTTGGTGCCATATACTGACTCGGATGATGAGGTGGTAGTTGCAAATCCACTCTCTATGAAGAAGCCTAGTGAGGGTGTTCACTCAGTGGCTAACAAGGCTGGGTGACACCCGTGTTACCTTTCTTACTTGTGTTTGGTTCCTTGGTGTTGTGATGTGTACTTCCTATGTGGTTGGTTTAAGGGTTTCAGCTACTAGTGGTGATGGTGACTCTTCTCGATTTTGGGTGATGTGCATATTTTGGTGATAATGCCTTTTGGAAGGCTTGCATGGCATCTTCGAAAAATGGTTTGGCGCTCCCTTTTTTTCCTTTTTCCTTTTTTCTCTCTCGTGGTGTGTAAATGATGAAATGTAACGGTTCAAGAATAGAACCCCACAAAATGCAATTACATCAAAATTATCAAAATTTAACTATAATGAGCCCTTTGCTTATAAAATGGATTTCAAGGCTCATTACAGGGGGTCGGATTTTGAGTCTAGAATGACTTAGGTAGAATACACAAAACTAAAGCAATATAGAATGTATAATGAACATACTAGAATATTTTCTTGGGTATAAGTTTTGTATGTGATATTCTTAAAAGGGTTTTGCATGGATTCCTAACATCGAAGAAAATTTGCAAAGCTGAAGCATGTACTCTCCTATACGCAATTATTACTTATTATAAATGAAAAAACCAAGTGTTTCTTCATTTGTCTTCAATGGTTATTTGAATGTATGATTTTATTCTTGTTTTAGCTCAAGGGGTTAATTAAAATACCTGAAGGGAATTGTAGGTATGTTGCTCAGGATTCTGATAAGAAGTATTGTTTTAGGAACTTTGAGTCTTCATAATGTAAAGCATTATGAAGATAGGTCACTTATTTCATGGTTAGTTAATTCATGCATTACTGATGGTCACATACTTGACTTTGTTCCCAATTGACAAGACACTGGTCAATTTGTTGTAAATTCTTGTAATCCAATGTACCTAAAATACCTATCCATGGTTTCATAATGATGATAATTTTAAATCAAATTATATCAATTCTGAGATACGAGTCTTAAATATACCCTTGTTTCTAGCAGATAGATGGTTATTTATTTAAAGGTCGGCCACACTTTTGCTAAATGATGTTTTTTTGCATGAAAAAGGAACCTATCTATGTAGAAGTGTTCATCATTGTGAAATAATTCTTGTGAACACAATCAAGAAATACCCTTCCTGGTTCCAAAGAGCCTAAAATTCATAGGTTAGAGGTTTGAGAACCTTTACCCATCGAGTTGGCCATTCATCTTTAGGATTATTAGTGATGAAGGTTGGCTACCTTCTAGAGTCTTCCTAAGGTGTACTGTAAAAAACACCAATAGAATGACAACTCCACTAGGGATAAACTCCTTTCTCTAGACGTAGATCCTTGTATCACATAGTCAAATGGTGTAAATAGTGTGAACATTTTATTCATACTTTGAAGTATTCTTGAGCCTAGTCAAAGATTCAGTTGTAGAAAAAATCAAAGGATTTGAAAGTGACTCTTCTAAGGAGTTAGACCCAGAACATGTTTATTTGATAACAAACTCCATCTTATTTGAAGTTTATTCCTCTCAATGGGAGGTGGCAAATCTGACTAAAGAACCTAACAAAGGATATACTATAGTTCAAGATTTGTGGGCTTGAAGACAAAGCTAGGTGAATGTTGCAAAAGGGCGAGGTATTTTCATATTATTAAAAAAAAAAGTTGATCGTGTTTATGAGAAAACTGTGAGAATTTGTTTAAGATGTAAATGGTTCCCAATTAAGTGAAATGACACTAGTTAAGGGAAGAATAGTTGAAATTTGCATGTTTCCAAAGGAATAATGTGTGATTATAGATTATTATAGAAGGAACATGTAAATCCTGATCTTAAGCAAATAGTATATAAAGCTTATGGTAAAAGAGGCTTGAGATTTCATTTTGTAAGAAGAATTTGAATATCCCTTGTGAAATATTTGACAAATATTGCAAAGGTACAATGAGATGCCTCTTCAAACCATGTTTTCAGATGAATATTTAAGCAACGAGTTCCCCCTGTCACATCATAGAGGTTTCAATAGTGAAAGGTACAATGACTTAGATTTCAGTGGCATTTGTGGTTACCCAAATTTTGTACCCCACAATATTAGGGATAAGATACCAAGATTCAAAGGTGAACAGACTGAGTCAGTAATTCAACATTTGCAGGAATTTGTTGATAAGATGGGAGATTATGAGGTAGTCTTCAAAGATGTAATTATGAAATTTTTTGTTCAATCCTTAAAAGGAGATGCAAGAGACTGGTTCTCTTACCTACCTACATCCTCAATACACTCATGGAGAGAGTTCAAGCTGGTATTCATGGAATAGTTTGGAGAAAGGATTGATCCAGTCCTAGTCAGGAAAAAATTCATGGACATGGAGAAAGGTGAGAATGAGTTGGTTCCCTCTTTTAATCTTAGGTTTTCAAAGGTAATAAGAGAGATCATTGCACACATAAGACCAAATGATGTTGAATTTTTGGTCATGTATTTAGGAGCATTTGATAAAAAGATGAGTTACTTGTTGAGAGACAAAGAACCTACAACCCTACACCAAGCATATCACATTGCCATAAACATTGAAAATAATTTGAAATAATTAATGATGAAGGGATGCTTTAATATTTGTGTTGAATATCGTAGCATTCCCTATGCTACTATACATGATAGATCAATCAATAGAGTATTAAGGCAACAAGATGAGATTCATGTTGTTCCAAGCTCTTCATTAACACCACATGAAGATCATGACGAACCTGAAGGGGAATGTGTGCCTATATGTAGTAGAATTGACCAAGTAACTACAATTAAGGGGTTGTGTGATCTAAAAAGGCATGAAGGGGAATCTCCTAACCTTTTTTTCTCTACATTCACTAATGCCTTGTTTAGAATACCTAAAAATGTTAGACCCAATATCCCAATGTGCATTGATTTATTTTGTGAATTGTATCAATCTGGATTGAGTGTTTAACCAGAGGAATTGAAGCCTCAAGCCTTGAGCCAATTAATTAATTGGATAAGGGTTATTGAGGGAGCTCATGATGAATATACCAGATAAGTGTCACCTTAGAATGTTGCTAATAAGGCCCATTATCAAGAGGACAAGGAATCTTTACAATTGGGTTAAGATGACGTATCAGAGCATGATTCATTAGCCGATGATGTTTTTTTTACAAGTGATATGGATGTTGAGACACATCCTAAAGATGATGAGGAAATGCATGATTTCCACCCTTGGGATGCTATTGAAAATGGAAAAAGCAAGGGAGGGCACCACATTCTGGTCTAACTAAAGATCATGATATACAAACCAATGGTTCATCTGGTGATGAATTTGATTTAGAGAAGTGTTCTATTGGTCATAAATCAAATTATGAAGTGAAAATAGAATATATGGTCTCGAGTAGAGGATATTTTGGAAATCTTGAGGGGACACAAATAATTGAAGATGAACAATTTTCTCCATGTGATTAATTTTCAGAATGTGGATCTATAATTTTGAGTGCAAGTGATGAGGATGATTATGAGAGGATTCCTTTTTACTCCTCAAAGGACTATGACATGGAGGGTTGTGATCCACATGTTAGGGAGACATGGATAGATGTGTCTACAATGATGATATGGTAAAACCCCCTATATGATGACCCTTAACCAACAGATGAGTTGATAGGAAGTGAATTTTACTAGTGTAGGAATAACCCATTGTTTGTTGCAAATTTTGATGATTTCTTGGAAAATGTGTCTTGTAAGGATATTGGAGATAGTGCAGGTGAGATGATAGAAAGTAAAAGTCAGAATGGTATTAATGATTCTAACTCTTTCCTCACTGATGTTGGCCTAGATTTATCATTTTCTTAATCACCAAAGGGATGCAGTGATAAGAATGTTGGTATTAATACTGATATTGAGTGGACTAAGGGTGAGAATTTTATTTCCCATAATGATGATATTGCATATAATACCACTGTTGATGAGGATATTCAAGATGAATCAGAAAATGTCTACTATGATGAGGCAAGATTTGGTGCACATATTCATGTTCTCATGGTTTAGGGTAATGGAAGTGAAGCAATGATTGAGGTGTTATCCTTCCATAGTGAAGAAGATGACCAATATAAATGTGCACTCATTTTTTTTCTAGATACCCCTCAGCTCTTAGATCTTATCACAAAATTTCTCCCACCAAGTAATGACAACACTCACCCCAACTATAAGGGGGATGTTATTGAATATGCATCATTTATTTTTGAAATAATAGAGGTTGAGTCCAATATGCAACAATGTATGTATGAAAGTTTCTAATTTGATTTGAAAATGGAATATGATATCTGAATTTGCAGCCAAGCGAATTATGAATGTTTTTATTGCTCCAATTCATTCTGATAAGAGTTGGGTCCAACCAGCTGATGAAAGGGAGATTATTATACTAGATGGGATTGGGGATACCAATTTTAATTATGATCATAGTCCTGGAATGCTTGATTCTCTTATGTGTCCATTACAAGTGAAATAGGACAAGGTTTTTGATAGAGGAAAGAATTGATTGTCCTTTTCCTTTTGGTGGCTTGGGGCCACCAAACCAAGTCAAAAAGGAGGAAGGAGAAATTATGTAGAGGATTTGTACAAGAAAACCTAATTGATCTAGCTCTTGGTCTACTTCTACCTAAGATTCTAAGATCTTGCTATGCCTACAAGAGGCATACATCCCCAGTCGGAGCCACTGGTGGAACCCCTAAAATTTTATTGGTTCCAATAAATTTTTGTGATCAAACCTTGATAATCACAGTCTTTTATGTCACTAGGGTTGGGGTTTTACAAGTTTCATTCATGTTCACACCCTTGTTTGGTCTTTGGGATTCTAATTTTGAGTTGACCAGTTGTATCCGGTTTCCATTCATTTCATAATATCTCATGGCTTTAGGTTTCATGGTTTTACCAGCCCTCTCATCTCTTCTCTTATTGTGGCTAGGTGGTCCCCTTTTCAAAAAAAAAATTCTCACATGTTTTAAACATTCCTTAAGTTGGGCCTTGAACATTGTATCACCCATCACTAGTTTGGCTTTAATCTTCTATGTGCAACCCATGATAAGAAATACCCTCTCTTTCCCTTTGATTGGCCACCCATAGTCCCTCGTGTGTTTCTTAACCATCAATGGGAAGTAACACCCAATGAGTGATGTGGTTAATATTTTAATCCAACATTTCCCTTCTAACTATCATCGGTTGTCTTATGTAGATTATAGGGGAATCCATGACTGTCGATACATAATTGATTTCCCATCGTTGGGAAATAAGGCTTCACTAGTTGGCATTGGTCTAAGGAGGGACAACACACGACATGCGATGAAGGATGTTCATTGTGGCCAAAGGTTTTGTTGTAGTTGGAATCACTGATGTCCCTATTATTTCTTGTCATCCTTTGTATTATAAAGTGGAATCTATGACCACTGATGGGTTGATTTCCTCTTCATCATGAGGGCTTGGTCAATCATGGGTTGGGATTGTCTAGATGGATATCAACATGCAATGGGCGATGCAAATGGTTATCTATGGTCAAGATCCTTCTAAGATCAAAATCGATGGTTGGTGTCTCATTGTTGGCCTTAGTGCCATCATTTTATGGGTCTCTTGTTGGCATGATGAATGTGCGATGGATGATGTGTTTCAGTTTGAGGCCAAAATTTACCTATGATTGTCAGGATCGACGGTACATATGTCAAGGATGATGGATTAGGATGCAGTTGAGTACATATAATTTTTAAAGCATCTCCTTCTTGTTTCTAAGTATGACTAATAAAGTAAGTGGTGATCCTTAATGATCCTCATTGATCAAGTTTTAAATACTTGGCGATCGACGACTAAGATGTGACATGCAAGTGACTGATTTTTTCACTCACACAAGCGAACCAAGATGGCCATTCATTGCAGCATGCCTTCATTTCCTCTATTTAATGAAAATTTTTTAGTAGTTCATTTGCTCATTTTCATTTATCAACGCCTATGGTTAATTCTCACAGGTGCTGAGGTGACAATATTGATGCTTAAGAAGTTCTTGCCAAGGTGGCATACTGGTATATTGATGCATACAGTGTTCTCACTGCACTTTGGTGATCTCTTATGTGGCTAGTGCTTGTGGGGCTCAATATGCTAGGGATTGTAGCTGGTATTCTCCTTACATAATTAGTGTTGGGTTGGTGTTGAGTGTAAAATGAGTCGATCAAGTTCCTCTACTACATTGGTTCATAGGTCATGAAGGTTAAGTCTGTAGGAGCTGTTCGCTTATGAGATAGAGGTGAAACCCATGGTGCTGGATGCATCATTTATTTTGAAGGTTAAGAGGAATACTCGTAGAAGATCCAAGGTAAATTTCATCAAAAGTTCTTATGATCTCCAAAAGAGGACCTGTTCTGAAAAATTGATCAAAGTTAAAGGGAAGGGGTCCACGGAATTTGTGAAAGAATTAACGAGACTAGATGCAGACCCTAGGGTTTGTTTAGAGAAGCTTGGCTCTCTGGTCATAATTACTGATAGATCTTCATAAGAAGGTGAAGGATTTGGCCTTGGTGCTAGCTACTGCCCTATTTCTCTAGTGCCATATGCTGACTCAGATGATGAGGTGGTATTTATAACTCCACTCTCTATGAAGAATCCTAGTGAGGGTGTTCACTCAATGGTTGAAAAGGTTGGGCGACACCCATGTTACCTTTCTTTCTTGTTTTTGGTTCCTTGGTGTTGTGATGTGTACTTCCTACGTGGTTGGTTTAAGGGTTTTGGTTGTTGGTGGTGATGGTGACTCTTCCCAGTTATGGGCGATGTGCAGATTCTGGTGATAGTACCTTTTGGAAGGCTTGTGTGGAATCTTTTTTTTCATTTTTCCTTTTTTCTCTCCCATGGTGTGTAAATGATGAAATGTAATAGCTCAGGAACAAAACCCCACGAAATGAAATTACATCAAAATTATCAATATGTAACTATAATGAGCCCTTTGCTTGTTGCTCCCTTGGCTTATAAAAAGGATTTCAAGGCTCATTGTAGGGGGTCAAATTTTGATTTTAGAATGACTTAGGTAGAATATAGAAAAATAAAGCAATACAAAATGTATAACGAACATACTAGAATATTTTCTCAGGTATAATTTTTGTATGTGATATTCTTAAAAGGGTTTTGCATGGGTTCCTGACATCAAAGAAAATTTGTAACACTGAAGCATGTACTCTCCTATACGCAATTATTACATATAATAAATGGAAAAACCAAGTGTTTCTTCATTTTTCTTCAATGGTTATTTGAATGTATGATTCTATTCTTGTTTTAGCTCAAGGGGTTAATTAAAATACCTGAAGGGAATTGTAGGTATGTAAGAAATTGCTCAAGATTCTGATAAGAAATCTTGTTTTAGGAACTGTGAGTCTTCATAATGTAGGGAATTATGAAGATAGGCCACTTATTTCATGGTTAGTTAATTCATGCATTACTTATTGTCACATACTCGACTCTATTCCCAATTGACAAGACATAGGTCTATTTGTTGTAAATTCTTGTAATCTAATGTACCTAAAATACCTAGCCATGGATTTATAATGATGACAATGTTAAATTAAATTAGATCAATTTTGAGATATGATTCTGAAATATACCCTTCTTCCTAGTAAATAGATGATTATTTGTGTAAAGGTTGACCACACTTTTGCTAAATGATGTTTGTTTGCATGAGAAAGGAATCTATATGTGTAGAAGTGTTCATCATTATGACACAGTTCTTGTGAACACAATCGAGATATACCCTCCCTGGTTCCAAAGAGCCTAAAGTGCAGGGGTTAGAGGTTTGATAACCTTTACCTATTGAGTTGGCCATTCATCTTTAGGATTCTTAGAGATGAAGGTTGGCTACCTTCTAGAGTCTTCGTAAGGTGTATTGTAAAATACACCAACACATCATATCAATATTTTACAAACATGGAGGATTTGTGCTGAAACTAAATACAACATATCAAATCAACAAAAATACACTCCACCATGGGATGGTAAAGTTGTGTAGTTTTGAATTCATTTGTGTTTCAATTTGACTGTGCTAACCTTGTTGTTTGAACTCATAGCTATGGAAATTTCATTTCATGAGTAGGTGGGTCCTAATCCTTGTTTTTATTTCATTGTGATTGAATTCATAGATATTAATCCATGTCCATTTTAACACCTTACACAAAAAAAAAAGAAAAAAAGAGGGAAGTTACTGGAAAAACAACTACAATTTTTATTGCAGGTTCGACAGTAATTGCTATGGGTTTTGTAACAAGTTCAAGAACAATTTCTACAGGTTAGTAGGAAAAAAATTAGATAGTTATTGTAGGCTTAGAAACAACACTATGGAATAACATACTTGGGAACATGAGTGAAAAAGGTATGTAGGTACTTCATTCAAAGAAGGTTTTACTAGGTCTGAAATGTGTTACTATGGATTTTTGTGAAAGTTGTGTATATGAAAAAAAAGAGAGAGTTAGTTTTCTCAAATATGGGAAGCAAAACAAAGATGGGAAGTTGGATCTTGTGCATACAAGCATATGGGGACAAGATCAACTATCTTCTCTCTATGGATCTTGGTATTATGTTACATTGATATATGACACAACTAGGAAGGTTTAGATTTATTTCCTTAGATAAAAATATGATATATTTAAAATATTTAAAAATTGGAAAAGCTTGTTTGAGAATGAGATGAGTAAAAGATTAAAATATATCAGATCTGATAATGGTGGTGAGTATTGGAGAAAATATTTTGAGGACTATTGTTCATCTAATAGAATTTATAAGCAGAAAATAGTTTAAGGGCTCCATAGGAAAATGGAGTGGATGATCACATGAATAGAACAATAATGTAGCATGAATGGACTATGAGATTTCATGTTGGGATGCCCTAAAAATTGTGGGTAGATGTTGTAAACACTTCTATTTATTTAATTAATAGAGGTCCTTCTAATCCTTTGGGTTGTGGTATTCTAGAGGAAGCATGGACAAGTAAGAAGGTGAGTTATTATTTTCTCAGAACCTTTGGTTGTGAAGCATTTTCACATGTAGATAATGAAAATAGAACCAAGATGGATGAAAAATCAAAAACCTATATCTTTATTGGATATAGTATTGATGAATTTTGTTATAGGCTTTGGGATTTTGAAAATCTACAAATTGTGAGATGTAGGGATGTTGTATTCAATGATAAGATTCTATACAAAGATCAATTACAACAACATGAGAAGAAAGAAAAGGATTATGTAGTGTTGGATGACACTCTGGACAACAATATTCTAGTGGTTCCTCATGCTTTGCAGCAATAGAAACAAGAAATACCACAAACTCTAGTGAATGTTAGATGATCAACAAGGATAAGTAGACCTCCCAAAAGATTTTCTCACTCTTCGTATTCTATTTCATTGACTAATGCTAGTGAGCTAGAAGGGTATGATGAAGCTATGCAGGTGGATACAAAGGTTCAGTGAGAGCATGGAATGGTAGAAGAAATGGACTCCTTGCTGAAAAATAGACTTGGGATTTATGTAAGTTGTCTACAATTAAAAAGGCTTTACCAAACAAATGGGTTTATAGGCTGAAGGATGAAGATGGAGGTAAGAAAATATTTAAAGATAGGTTAGTTGTATAAGGATTTTCATAGAAAAAATAATTGATATTGATGAAATATTTTCTCTGGTTGTTAAAATAGCTTCTATTCGTACTATTTTAAGTATTGTTGTTTTTGAATATTTGCATTTGGAACACCTATATATTAAAATATCCTTTTTCTATGGTGATTTGGAAGAGGAAATATATATGTAACAACCACAAGAATTTGAAGTTAGAGGTAAGGAGAAATTAGTGTGTAGATATATTACATTTGATAATTTTATGGTTGAGCAAGGCTATAGCCAGTGTAATTTTGACCATTGTGTTTATTTTAAGAGGTTGGATAATGATAGCTACATTATTTTATGTTTGTATGTTGATGATTTTCTTGTAGTGGGGTCTAGCATAGATTACATAAGGGATTTAAAATAGCAATTAGAAAATTAATTTGCTATGAAGGATTTGGGGGCAGAAAAACAAATCCTTGATATGAGAATTATCAGAGATAAGACAAATATAAAATTGTTTATATCTCAATCTGATTATGTTTAAAAGGTGTTGCAAAGATTCCATATGGAGACTGCAAAAGCTATCAACACACCTTTTTCCAATAATTTCAAATTGATTAAGGAAATGTGTCCAAATACACAAGAGGAGGAAGAAAATATGTCCAAGGTACCGTATGCTTCAACTATAGGCAGTTTAATGTATGCCATAGTATGCATGGGACTAGATATTGCACATGTCATAGGAGTTATTAGCAGGTATATGAGTAATCTTTAATTGGAGCATCGGAATGTGGTAAAATGGATTCTCAAGTATTTGAGAGGTACATCCAACAAAAAATCATGTTCTAGGGGCTTTAATACTAATGTAAAAGGCTATGTTGACTCATATTTTGTAGGGGTTATTGATACCAAGTGGAGTACTATAGGTTATGTTTTTATAGTTGGTGGGATAGTGGTGAGTTGTATCTCAAGGATACAAAATGTGGTTTCTTTATCCACCACAGAGGTAGGGTATGTTGGTGCAATAGAGACAAGAAAGAAGATGATATGGCTGCAATTTTTCATGGAATAATTGGGAAAATAGTATGCTAAAATTTACTTTTTATGGACAACCAGAGTGTTATACATCTTGTGAAAAATTCTATCATGCACTCAAAAACCAAACACATACAATTGAGATATCATTTTATCCGGTTAGTGTTGGAGGATGGACAGGTAAAGTTGAAGAAGATACATACACATGAAAATATAGTGTACATGTTTATGAAGGTGGTGACAAGGGAGAAGCTGAGATCCTCTTCAAATTTTTTTATTCTTCAAGGTTGAAAATAAAATAGAACAAGGTCTACGGTGTTGATTTCTAGTGGGACTTAGAGGGGCAAAAGTATTATGATTAGTCTCCAAGTGGGAGATGGTTTGGTGTGGAGTTTGATCTATCTCCAAGTGGTTTATTGGTGTATTATAGAGCTAGATCAGACTCAGAGGCTTAAAATATCCCCACCTTTGTTAGTGTGTCTTCCCCCCAAATTATTTAAGAGGGGTCTCGGGTCATGCCGACCCCCAATGGAGGCTCGAGGGAAATGCCCCTAAAGAAAAAATTGACCAATATTTTAATAATAAATTCACTTCCAAAAATGTGTTTAAAATATAGTTAATAACAGTTATAAAACTACCTTCAAATAATGAACAATTAATTGGTTGCACGTTGGAAATAAATAGACACAAAATTGAATAGTTGTAGCATACACATGGGAAAGAAGAAAGTCACATGGAAATAAGTTTTTCATTGTTGTAGGGGCATTTGAATGACTATGGTGAAGTTGTAGGTCATAGTTTAGTGACTGGTGAAAATGCAAGTTATTGCTTCAAGTGCACATAACACTATGTACAAGAAAAACAAGGCAGCAAAAAAATTGAAAACATTGTTGCAAGTTGTAGTAGTTGCTACAAGTTATTGTAATTAATTTTTTTGGTTGTTAAATAATAAAAGAGACTCTATTTTTGGTGGACATAGCCCAAAATTAAGTGAACCACATTAAATTTGTATTCTCTTCATTGTAATTTATCTATGTGGATTTAGTTATGTTGTACATTTACTTATAATCTGCATTCAATTGGTATAATTATGTCTACAATTCCTAACACCTTTTGCCAAAGTCCCATCCCCAGATAATGGTCTTTGCAAGTGATTGCCATCCTTCTACACTAATTCTCAAACTTATCATTGTGAATGTATGGCCAATGCTTGGAGAATGTTCTACATTTCCTTAGCCGCTTAATATTTATTTGGTGGACAAATTTATTCATGTTGTTAGTTTCTATTGGTGGCTAGGGTTCCCATTTTTTCCTCGATTCCTTGTCATGTTTTTGGAGTTTTCTCTTCAGAATATAAGGCACTTTTGTGATTAGTATAAGGATTCTTCCTAGTTTCTCTAGTATACATTATAGTTCTATACATTTTGTAATTGTAAACAGTCTTATAAATTTGCATTAATAAAAGATATCATTTTAACTCCTCTCACCTTTGGATATTTTGTGTAGACTTCTCTTTCCTTCATGTATAAATAATTTTTTCCATTCTATATGTCTATATGTTGTGTTAATTATGTTTTCATGTATTGACCATGAATCTTTTCTTTCCTTCCAGTATCTTGTCAAACCCTAACCTCCATATGTACCCTTGGAAACTGGTGGAATAGAGAACTATTTAATTCCTTCAACTATTTTAATTAATGCATAGTGTTTTTCTAAGAAGAAAGAAACAAATCTAATTTAGGTGTATCACCTCCCATTCCTATTTTTATGCAATTCCTTCTCTCCCATTTTCTTTGTGAGCTAGTAGAATAGGACTAGTGATAAGATTTAATATGTTGAGTTGGAACAACATATCTACACCTAGTTTAGAAGAGGAATCCAACTTTCTCTAGATATCTAACCTTAATTGTAAGGTATCACACCTTGAATTTAGTTTCATTATGTTATTGAAATGTTGAGACTATGGTCATAAGGGTGTAATTTCATGTGATAATAGTTGTGAATGCATAAAACTACTCCTACTCCTATACTACTAATTTAATGTTTTTATTTTATAGTGTGATATTAGTGAAAGGTTTCAGACCAATGCCTATCTATTAGGTAGTAGAGTCACAACACATTGAGAAGAGAACAAAAATGAAAATAAGAACATGTAGCTATGAATTTGTATACAACAATGATCATTAAATATTGCAACATGGCATACTCAGTAGTCGAAAACACAACTACATATATCCATACATAAATTGAGAAAGATAATTATAAGACTTGTAATATTTTTATAATGTTGTTACATTCATCTAACTCAACATTATATTCATGATAAAAAATGTGGAAAAAGAAAAAACCTAAATGTGGTTAAAAAACATCTATGGATACATACTTAATTCCATGGAGACATTATGCAACAAATTCCCATTACAATACTAGTCTTCTTTCATTCCACATGTTTGAAATCTCTTAGTAAATTGGAATTAGTTTTGATAGAAGCTCTGTAACTTCCTTGGCATCTAGAAGCCACCACAAAACCAACTTATTATAAAAAATTGACCAAAAATCATGTTATAATAGTAGTAGGGAATCAACCCTAATCATTGCACTATTCATAGTTTAAAATGTATGGTTGAGAATCAATACCACCCAAAATAAAAAATTTACATAGAAGGATGTGACCTACACTTAAGTTTGGTGGGTGGGTGACTTTTTTTGCAATGATAATTATAGTTTTAATTAAAATTTGCATGCCTTAAACCTTTGGTACCTCTTGCATACTAAAGATAAGAATCATAGGCTTTTGTTTCTTTCTTGAAAATTCTTTCATAACAATCATGAACCTCTACCACTTGCTCATTTATCTCCCTTGTAAGTTATTTCATCTCCAATAGGAACTATCAACACTTTCTCCTTCAACATGAACCATCAACACTCTAGGTGGTTCTAGGAACGAATGAAAGTGTCAACATCTCCTTTTCTTTTGCATAACGTTATTTTTTCCTTTCCCTTTTGTCTTAGTGCCTCATTTAACTCTATCAACAGTTCCATGGGAACTAGGAACCAATAGTTCTTGGTTCCTATGAAAGTTTTGACTACCTACATATAGCCAATTTTCTTCTAATTTTGGGGAATAGGCTAAAGACAAGGGAGGTGGATACAACCAAGAGAACAATACAAAGTATGGACCTTATAGGATTTATATGGTCAATTATTGACGAGGGATTATACTTCATAGACATACACAAAGGAAGGAACTCATTCAAAAAATATAGAATAAAATTGAGTCCCAGCACAATATTTTACTTCATTAGAACTAAACTTGATAAAAATATAAGAGAAAAATAGAACACAATTTATAGACCCTTTCACTCTTAAGCTACAAGATTCAAACATAGGTCCACAAACAACAAGACAATCTAAAAAAATAAAATCAAATATAAATTAGTTCAAATAAAATATCCAAACAAGTTATCTAAGGGAATACTAATCTGCATCTTCTCTCTCACACGCAAAATATTAAGCTCATATGTCTTGGGAGTAGATAATACTAGGTAAAGTCCAACTTGAGTGAAATAAGGTCAAATTAACCAATATTTGATATTATTGAAGAAGAATAAGTTAGAGAGAAAGATAAAATCTTACAAAAAATTAAGAATAAAATGATAGATAATGGGTTATATAGCTAACAATCCTTGATTAATTATTTGAGATAGAATATTATCACCTCAATACTTTTCTCAACAAAACCCAACATAAAATCAATATAATATGAGCCAACAATGTAAAAATTAACATGATAATTACTATCACTAGACCTCTCTATACGATTACAAGAGTATATTCCCACACTACCACCACTACACCATAATCCAATACCTCCATTTAAAATCAAAAATTGATTTAACATCATAATAATTATTATCATAATTCATGTTGCCACATTTAGGATTCTTGTCTCTTCAGAAGAAGATAGTCCCTTAAAGACTCCCTTGCCTCACACAATCTTACCATGTGAGTAGGGTTGATATATCCAAACGATGGATGTGTCCTAAATTTTGACTTATACATAATAGTGGTGAGTTAAATTTTGTGAACCTAACATGAAGATGAAATATTTTTGGGATAAGTGATCACATTTATCTCTTTCATCCCACTCTCCTCCTTTTCTATCATCACCCATTTATTTTGTGGTACCTTAGGAACCCAAATATGTTATTTCTAATGATACCTCAATGAAAAAACCATTCAACCAAATCCTCACACCTACCTTCAACCATTATGTCCCTCTTTACCCTTTAATGCTTATTTTTACTATAAGGATACTTAATTTGATGGTGACCATCAAGAAAATGAAAATAATGTGAAATAATATCATGATTACATTTTCTTTAATAATCCATCTTGAGGAAAACATCAAGTGAAAACCTTTTAACCTTGGTCTAATTGTTCAAGGGCTTGATGGTACTTGTGGTAGTTAAAATTCCATATGTAATATTCTAGCATTTCAAGCTATAGGGATATAGAAACATAGATTAAAAAGAGTTAGACCCCCTTGAGAAAGATCTAATTAATTTCTAATATACTAGAGAGACCTTAAAAATGGCCTACAAAAATGAGAAAACCTCCATTCAATATGCAAAACAAAAAAAATATACCTAGAAAATGGAATTTCTCTCCCTCATA
Organism: Sequoiadendron giganteum; assembly: GCA_007115665.2. Lineage (NCBI taxonomy): Eukaryota > Viridiplantae > Streptophyta > Pinopsida > Cupressales > Cupressaceae > Sequoiadendron > Sequoiadendron giganteum. The sequence continues at coordinate 306,899,059 of CM021105.1, forward strand.
ATAATTCAACTCATAATAACTCACAACATCCACCTTAAGATAATAAGTTATGAAACTAATATGTAGGAGGGGAAGTAAGCTCTATTTATCTTATCACCACCCTAGTTCAATAAATAAGAATGATTTAGTTTGGCGATGTTGAGAAGTCAACCAATGAATTGTTAGAGTAATAATTTATTACGCTTAATTAATTACATCATACTGGTTAATTAATTAAGTCACTTATTCCTCTAGTTGCTTAAGCTAAACTTAGGCACATTAATAATTGATTAATTATTAAGTGTGCACACTAGGGTTTCATTTAGGGTTTCTTGATCTCCTTCATAAGGATTGATCTCTTTGTAATAACTGAGATTCTGATAATGCATTTTACACTTTGAGGTTTACAGATCTTGTTTTGTTCTGAATGTCTTTTGCATGTAACAGGTTATTGCATGCAGGTGATCTTGGATTCTAACATGGTATTAGAGCTCCAGACCTATAGCTGCCTGTTCGTGATCTGAAGATATGGCTACTCAGTGAGTTTCAAGTGCAAGGGTTTCCACAAGCATCTTTTTTGTAAGATCTGGGGGTAGCCAATTTTTCGGCACACTATGGGCTCAAACGGACGTCGCCATCGCATTCGCAGCGCCTCAAAACCCTAGGAACGCCTGTCGGTTGGTTGATTTTGGTGAAGTTGATTTGGGAGGCAAAAATTTTTTGCCAGGGAAGCCATACGGCCCCCCCAGCATGCGTTCCGAGACACGAAAATCGAAAAAAATTCAAGAAAAGGCCGATCTCGAGATTTGTGCCGACGCTCATTGTGCAAACCGGCTCCGCCACCAGGCGGCCACCGGGCGGCCACCCATCCGCTGCCGCCGCCGGTGGCTGCCCCTTCTGCTTCGCTGGCTCCACCAGCCCTTGAGGGCTCCACTTCTGCGGCTGATGGTCTTATGGATGACCACATGCTAAGCGCCCGACCCCCAATCAACTTCAGCCCCCTGCGCCCTGCCTGCGGTCATATGGTGACCAAGGGCCAAAATTTTTTCACAGGGGACCGAATTTTTGCAACGATGGCCTACAGGCATTCAAATTTATGCCCGTGAACCACTGACGTCAGCGTCTGTACGGCCCCTCCTTGCCCCTCCTAACCCTAGTTTTCCTTAAAAGAGCAGTTTTTTTGTTTTTGGCATAACTTGGGCATACGGTCTCAAAATCGGGAAAACGAGATATCACCGGAAAGCTGGTTCCGAGCACTATCCTATGGTGCTATTTATTTTAAAGTATTTTCCTGTTTTACTACATTTATTTCTGTTTGAAGTCAGATGTACTTTTTATGCTTCTGAGCTCATAACTTTTTGCCACGATCTCCGATTTTCACTATTTTTGTGGTGTTGGAAAGGTATTGAGGAGCTTTATGTTGCTATCCATGCACTTTTTTCTATATCTATCCCAGGTTTTTTGTTAATCCAGATTTGGCCTGATGGGTGTTTTGGAGATTACTTGGATATTTTGACAGTTGGGAGAGTGCCTCTTGCATCTTTGCACTTCATTTTCAGTGATACATCATTTAATAATCGACCGTTGCTTCATAGATTCCAGCGTTGTTCCCGTTTGGATTTTTCAAGTGTTCCGTGGCAGGTCTGTTGTTGCATCATTATGATTCGATATGGTTTCTTGTAGACAGAAGTATCTTTCCTTGCTTGCCAGATTGCGGTTCCAGTGTTACTCTACAGTGTTCTTCCAGTGCTTCTTTGCAGCATGTCATATCATTGTAGGGGGGTTTTGTCCCACTGGGTTTTCCTCCTCTACCTCTTTCTTGCATTTGTAAATGGGTACCTAATCAGGCCTAGTTGTCGGGACCCATCTTTGCTTGCATGCATCTTCTTCTAGTGTTTTAGCTTCTTCCTAAGTTCATCTTAAGGGGGGGTGTTAGAGTAATAATTTATTACGCTTAATTAATTACATCATACTGGTTAATTAATTAAGTCACTTATTCCTCTAGTTGCTTAAGCTAAACTTAGGCACATTAATAATTGATTAATTATTAAGTGTGCACACTAGGGTTTTATTTAGGGTTTCCCTTTTAGGGTTTCTTGATCTCCTTCATAAGGATTGATCTCTTTGTAATAAATGCTAGATAATATAACACCTAGGTTGCTAAGATCATGATTCCATGCAAATTATATTTTTATCATATAGGATGAACCCAACTAAGGTAAACCCACTTGCCCCATATATTAATTTCTACTTATATAATATTAATAACAAGGTCGTTGTTCCTTCTCCACCTCCACTCTATAACCTAAAATATATATCAACCTAGATGATAAAAATATAATGTGAAAATTTACATACCCTGACCAATTATTTAGCTAATAAAAATAATTTTCTAAACATACCTAATATTTTTTGGATCTCAACAACTAAATCCTACCATCTAGACATCATTTTTTCATCAATTTCCTATGTAGGGATCATGTTTGGGGATTTATTTCATCTACACAAAATACATTTTCACAAACCTATATTGAGTACCTAAAGGAGATCTACACTATGCTATTCAAATTTTTACATTACCATGACCTATTTTAGAATTCCCTAAATGTAGGAGGGAAGGATACCCAAATTCACACATTAAGGCCTATATTATGACTAACATGGAATTCCCCCCTTAGGATTTCAATCACTAGATTTTTTCTAAAAAACCTTCAAGAAATCATGCTAAACTTGTACTATTGACCCGTCAAGTCATGAATCCACTCAATTTTCAAACTTTAGAGTGATATTGTTACTACTTTCAACATTAACAAACTAGTCAATATTGCAATGTGAGAATTTTTTATCATCAAAAAAGATCTAAATGAGTCAATGGTCCATTTCATAACTAAGTAGAGATAAGTGATATACTCTTTTTTGAGTACACTACACATATACCATAAGGATATATATTATCTTTATCTTGCACTCCCTAAAAGAGGAAGTTTATAAAAATTCTCAAATATCCTCTATATATTCCTATAAGGAAGATCTTAAGAGAACCATTAGAATTGACCAAGTTGACATCAACAATAGAAGGAATGTTTGTATATAATAGAATTTGGAAACCTAATTCTAGAATAACAGCTATAATGGGAATTATATTAATGAAAATAAATAAAATTGTGATGATGACAATAACCCTATTTTGTAATAAAATTTTAAAAAATAAAAGAATGCTACATGCTACAAATTTTTTGGTCACAAACACTCCACTAGATAGGAACAATAATAATAAATATGTTAGAGATCATAATTATTAAAAAATGAGATGCCAACATATAAATTCCATTGATCATCACTAAGAAAATATTATAGCTAGATCTAGACAATAGGAAATAAAATAGTTATCTATTCAATGATAATAGATACAATCCATACTAAAGGCCTTGAAATTTTTATATTGATAAGTTTTCTCCATCTAGAATATAAGAGAGCGTGATACATAAATTTTTTAAGAGTATAATAAATTTATCTCTAAACTCTATGAAGAACAACAATTCCTATTTCTGGGCATGTTTCTTCACCCACAAGTTACCCCGGTCCATAGCTACTAGGGGCCAACTAACTCCAAAATTATAATCTATGAATATACTAGAATTCCTTAAAATCACATTATTATAATAATTTAAATAAAACTAGTTCCTCCAATACTTTCATATTAGGATTGGTGGTTTCCTCCCAACGAGAAGGACCCAACACTCCTCAACTAGGTGCAAAGGGAGAGATCAATATTTTAGAGATAGTCAAGTCCAAAATGAGGAAGCTTAATAAATTCATGCAATTTCAAAGGTGGTGTATCACCAACATGTATTTCTATCCAATCCTACTTCAAATCCTATATATATTTATGGCCTAGTGGAGGGATCCTAGGAAGACATTCATCAAAATTTCATTCATAAACCTTTTGAGAAACTCCTTGTCACATTAAATAGCCCCTCTAGAGGCTATTGGGATATAATATTTGAACAATATAACCTTGCCTCTAGAAGAAAAAATGACCAAATAGATCTAGAATTGAATCCCCCCATTGATTAGCTACATGGCCTCAATTTTTTATTCAAACTTAAGTAAATACCTATTAAGGGTATTTTTTCTAGGAGAGGAGAGGCTACCCTAGACTTGCAAGTGTGGATCTATGAAACTTGCATAAAAGGTACCCATGTTAATGATGTAGTTATGGTCAAAATCAATCCTTTCTCCCTTTTGGATAGAATGGGATATTACCACATAAATATCATGACATGTAGAGATATCTTACATGGTTATGAAAACTTGAAGGAAACTACCATTAATAGAACACACTCCCAACTTTACTTGGGACAAATGTGGTTTTTTCAATAATTTACATCATAGATAGGAATATGAACTACAAAATAATATTAGGTATACCTTTGATTCACAAGCTAAATTTAATCCCTTCTATCTTGTTCAAAGAAGCATGTTTCATTCATACAGGTAAGGTATATGTTGAAAATGTATATTTAGGTTTGGTTAGCTTTCTCAAATAAGACAACCAAAAATAAGGTTGGGATACTAGTTGACAATGAGTTGGATATGAATAAGCTCATAATGTAAAAACCTAAACTATAAATTTTAAGACTGAGAAATAATTAATATGCCACAAGACCAAATAAGAATCAAGACCTCTACAAAGGAATATTTGTGTGAATTTATATTTGATGCCCACTTAATGTGACTTTGTGCTCCTTTTAATTTGGACACTACCTTATTCAAATAAGATAATAAAATCTACATTGTTGAATTGGATAAGGGTGATTAAGAGGTAGAAACCATGTTTATATGGTCAAAATCACCCCTAAAAATAAATTAGAGGAACTCCAAACCATACCAAAACTAGAAGTACCATTAGGAGTCATTTTGATATCAAATAATATTTGAACCCTTTACTTTGATGGAGCTAGGTGTAGGATTTGAGCAAGAGATGTAGTAGTTATAATATTTCTTGATAGGAGGGTTCTCTCCTTCACCTTTCAAATTGACTTCTTATATACCAAAAATTTCACTAAGTACAAATCCATTTCCTTCAAAGTTATGTTAGACTTGAAATTGTATGCATAAAACATATTTATTTTTAGAGATTAATAATTGGTGATAAACCAAGTTTTAAAAAACTATGAGATGGAATATAAATTGTTATGGTCATATAAAGGCATTATATAAAATTTTGATTTAGTAGTTTAGATATCTCTATGGAGGAAAAATTGGCCATTTTCATGAACAATGCCTCTACAATGTTCTATCCTTATACAAAAATATTAAATTTTGAGTTTGATGTTGTAATTCAAGATGGTCCATCAATAGAAAGTGGTGATTGGATATAAATATTCAATTATTTTTAAATCATAGTAGATCCTTTTACATGGGATTACATAGAAATTATTGAGGGTATATTAGAGTAACTTCAAGAATGTGATGGTGTAATATAGGTGGAGATATCATGTACATATTTCCAACTTATTAAAATTTGTAAGGTCGCTCATCTCTTGTAGAATAAATGATAGATCTAAATATAGGAACTCTAGAAGATCAAAAAGTGGAAAAAATTGGGGAAAATATATTAGAAAAAGAGTTTTTGTGCATACAAATCTTCTCATTGAGTTTGTAGACATATTCATGCATAATAATAGTTATAAATGCCTAGGTTGGATCCAAGTATTTTTTTCCATATCATAATCACCAAATTAGAGGTAAATTCAAATAAAATTGAGACTCATTAAGCATAAGTTTTTCAAAATGATAAAATACTAGTTGATGAAACTTCTCAGTAGATGCTCCATCAAGCTAGTAGACTACTCAACATGGATATAAAACATATTCTCATTATTAGAAAATAATAGAAAGGTGCATATAATATTTATTTCAAAGATATCAATAAGGCCTACCCTAAATATAATTTCTCTCTTATAATTATAGACCAAAATATTGACTCCACTCCTAATTACTAGAAGTTATCTCTCATGGATGGATTCTTAAACTAAAATCAAATCTACACAATATATATTGATAAAATAAAAACAACATTCACCACATATGGGAAACCATTTGATATGTTATGATTTCCTTTTTATTTAAAAATACAAGTTCCACCCATCATAGTTTCGTGACCCATATCTTTCATGACCTTATCCACCAAAAAATAAAATTCTATGGATGGTATGTTGCTACATATTAGAAAAGAGGTAATCGTATATAGAATTAGTGTGTCCTCTTTACTAGATTTCATGAGTATAAGGTCAATTTAAACATATAAAAATGTAAGATTGGATTGATAAACAAGAATATATTAGGCTTCATCCTCTTCCATTGAGGGATGAATGATCGCCTATATAAAGTAAAAGTATTTTTTAGATACAAATCTATTAACCACTAAGTGTCAATACAAAAAATCCCTATGATTAGCTTTCTTTTTTGCTTCATTTTTTTCTTCCACCCACTATTTTAATGTATTTTTCTCTAATTTTTTGGAAAATTTGGTGCTATTTATTGGGATGGTGCTATTATTGGCATTTTTTGTGCTGATCAAAACAAGTAGGCACTAATTTAGGTGCAAATTAGTGTCCAAAGTAGCACACAGATTAGTGCCTAGATTAGCACCTACATTAGTGCCTAATTTAATGCCTAATTTAACGCCTACTTTAGAGCCTGATTTAGTGCCTAATTGAACACCTAATTGTTTTGATCTAGTAGGGATTAAGGGTTAAGGGATTAGGTGTGTTAGAACAAAAAATCATTCTTCAATATTCATTGGCCTTCAATTACTTTCCTATATTTCACTTGCATTAAAGATCCCTCAACCCTCAACCCTCAACCCTCAACCTAAAACCCTAAACCCTCAACCCTATACCCTCTACCCTATACATTGGACCCTCAACCCTAATCCTTCAACCATATACCCTCAAACCTATACCCTAAATGCTCTACCCTCAACCCTTAACCATCAACCCTAAACCCTTAAACCTTCTACCCTCTACCCTCAACCCTAATCCCTTAACCCTATACGCTCAACCCAATACCCTAAGCCATCAAACCTATAGGTCCTCGACTCTATACCCTCAATTCCCAACCCTCTACCCTATACATTGGATCCTCAACCCTCATATATCTATGTCCCTCCCTCCTTTTCTCTCCTTCTCTCTATCTCACTTCTACCTCCATCTCTAACCTAATCCCTCAACCCTCAACCCTAAATCCTTAAACACTCAACCCTAAACCCTCAACCCTTAGCCCTTAAACCGGCCTCTACCCCCTACCTTCAACCCAATACCCTCTACCCTCAACCCTCAACCCTTGAACCCTCAACCCTCAACCCTCTACCCTCCACCCTCAACCCTTAAACCCTAATCTCTCAACCCCTATACCCTCAACCCTCAACCCTCAACCCTCAATCCTCTACCCTCAACCCTTAAAACATAAACCCTTAAATCCTCTACTCTCTACCCTCTACCCTATACATTACACCCTCAACCCTTAACCCTTAAACCCTAAACCATCAACCCCTATACCCTCTACCCTATACATTGGAACCTCAACCTAATCCTTATACCATATACCCTCAAACCTATACCCAATCCTTCAACCTAATATTTTCATTGTATATTGCTAAGTGATTTTTGGATTCGATTGTGTGTGAATTTTTTGTATCCACATAATAGAATCCACAAATCACTTAGCAATAAACATTATGGATTGTGGAAACTTGATATCACTAAATTTTCATTGTATTTAACATGAAATGCAAAAATTTGTGTGACAAGATCCATACTATCACCAGCATTCCCTTTGTATATACCCATTTATTCCTCCATATAATCATAAACAAATGGATATTGCTCCTATTGCTCTAATGGATATTGTGAAGAACATTTTTGTAGAATAAGTAAAAACTCTAGAGAAGGAAGTGGATGATGTAAAGAAGGCTAGCAATCAAACCCGAGATGAAGTGAAAAGGAGAATTTGTGAAGTTATGGAAAAGATTTTGTATCAATGGGTTATTTTTCAGGTATGGATTTAGCATGATTAGATTAAATAAAACACCCAAAGAAGTTATAGAATACAAAGAAAGCATAAAACAAGAACGATTATACCAAATATCCGTCGAAACTTCCATGATTCACTTTCATAGCTCCTCCTAGCTTGAAAAATGTGATTGTTGCCCTCAGATTTTTGTGTGTGATCAATTTGACTATGGTATTGTCTTATGCAAGTTTTGAAGGATTTGAATGATAAAAGATTATGAAAAATGACTATGCCTATGAGAAAATAATTAAATAAGATAAAATGCAAAGTGGTTTCTATAATCATGAAGTGGTATTTTAATAATGAAGTGATCTATAATAATGAAGTGGTGCCCTAAATTGTGAGAAAAATTGACATTTAATAAAAAATGCAATTTTGGATGAATGGACAAGATTAAAAGCTGACAAAGCCTAGAATCAGTGGATGAGATTTCATGTGACAATCCCTAACTAGGGTCGAGGTAAGATTGTTAAATGAGAGGTCAAGATGGCATTTGATAAAATCAAATCGATGGTTGAGAATAAATGTGACAATTAGTCAAAAAGATAAAGATTTTCAAAAATCAAGAAGATAAGATTTGAACTGAAAAGAAGATTTTTGGAAAATCAAGATTTTGCTCAATTACTTGATTTTTGGAAGAAGATTACCATTTTGAAGTAAAATTAATTCAAAATAATGATTTTATGTGACAATAAATAATCTTTTCTCAGATTATTTACTAAAATGAAGAGACAGTTAATAAAACAAAATAAAATGAAATCATTTTAAATAATTTCATTTATTAAAAATGAGAGGAATGTGAAATTAGGTAATTAAATAATTAAACATAATTATTTAATTTAGAGGATTGTGATCGATAATTAAATAAATTAATAAATCTATTTAATTATGAGAATTAGTAACATATTAAATAAATAAATTAAATTTATTTATTTAATTAATGAGGAAGAATAAATGAATAAAGGTAATTAAATAAATTTATAAATTTGTTTAATTGTAAGAAGACAATAGACAATTAATGATGTATTGAATAAATAAATATAATCTTTTTATTTAATAATCATGAAGAATACAATAGACATGAATTAATTAAATAATAATGAATTACTTAATTAATAGTCGAATGTGGACCAGGGACACAATTAAATGTCATAATTATAGAGATTGCAGGCCTAGGTCATTTTTAAGTGTCTACATTTTCCCCTCTTTGTCATAATGCAACTTGTCGCATTGTGCCAAATAAAATAAGTCAAAAATATGCCCCAATGCAAAATAGGATGAGGAAGAATGACGAGGAGGGTTGTGGTATGCCCCCTCAAGAGGAAAGTTGGGTTTTGAGGATACGAGTGTGCTCTCAAAATTGATGAGAAGACTAGAATATGAAGAGACAAAGAAATGTTAGTGTAAAAGATATGGATGATGATATGGATGCAATTCCCATATGAGATGAGCGAGAGAAGATGACAAGACAGAAAGGAGATGCATGTTAGTTCCTAGACCAAATCCTTCAACATATTACCATAGGACTTTAATATTTATTTCTCTTAATCATCATTGGGTAGATTATTGTAATGGCCAACAAATACCATGATATGACATAAATCAAGGTGTGCAAGGTTGTACCATCACATAAGAAAAGTAGTCACAAACAAGGATGATCATGACTCATACTAAGAGTGCAATTGCCCCAATCTTTTTGTCATAACCAATCGCAAGAAGAAAAAGACAAGAAGGACAAGCCATGAAACATCGTTGCTTCTCTAAATCCTGTTTCCAAGACATTCTCGAGAAACTAGCAACATGATTGCCAAAAGAACAAAATAAATCCATTATCATGATACGTCACTATTTTTCTAAATCTCGTAGTTAGGACATCGTTGAGAAACTAGTAACATGAGTGTCAAAATCCAAGACAAACGTCATGAGATGTCATTGTTTCTCTAAATCTTGTTGTCTGGATCTCGCTGAAAAACTAGTAACATGAGTTTCAAAAGAGAAGACAAATGTCATGAGACGTCATTGTTTCTATAAATCCTATTGTCGGGATCTTGCTGAAAAACTAGTAACATGATGAAAAAGACAAGACAAACATCATGGGACGTCATTGTTTCTCTAAATCTTGTTGTCGAGATTTCACTGAAAAACTAGTAACATGATGAAAAAGACAAGACAAACATCATGAGACGTCGTTGTTCCTCTAAATCTTGTTGTCGAGATCTCGCTGAAAAACTAGTAACATGAGTGTCAAAAGACAAGACAAATGTCATGAGACGTCGATGTTTCCCTAAATCCTATTGTCGGGATCTCGCTGAAAAACTAGTAATATGAGTGTCAAAAGACAAGACAAACATCATGAGACATCGTTGTTTCTCTAAATCTTGTCGTTGGGATCTCGTTGAAAAACTAGTAACATGAGTGTGAAAAGATAAATGCCAAGTTTTTTCCAAGTGTGTCTGAATGTCAAGTGTTTTAATATCAAGGTTGCCAAATGTCGAGCGATATAAAATTCAAGGACACATCCTGAATGATGTTGATATCTAGGAGATCAATTCTCGGAGTTAGGAGAATCCATCAAAATTCCAGATGGTGAATAAAATGCTTAGGAAGGACACATCTTGAAGAAGAACCCAAAAAATTTCCATGTTAAATTGTTGTGATAGAATTTGATTACATGTCATTGCCGAGTTGACCGAAATTGTTGATGAAATAGGCTGTTGATAGATTACTTGCTCAGGATTGATGGAAGATGTGCTTGATTTGAAGAAATTTTTATGTGTGTGAAAACGTTGTTCCATGAACCCTAATGGATTGACCTAGTGCTACCTCAAGGGCTCATCAATTGATGGCCTTGCCTACGTCGTGCACTTAGAGACCACATAGTTTGACGCACCCAATGACGTTGTCCAAAGGACAAAATTTTGAATCATGCTTTTATTTTGACAAACCTAGAAAGACTGACCTAATGTCTCAGGGATTCAAAGATGAATCTTTCCTATGTAGCAAATGTGCAGAGACAACGTAGTTCAGACATGGACAAAATATCGATTGACATGACTGATTGGATTGAAAAGACATACATTGACTTTGGCACTATTTCTGGGATTTTGACATTGATTTGGATGTTTTTGTGTTTTCTCAGGACATTTTCAATTGTTTAGGACTTTTTTCAAGACTTTTTTCAAAATTTTATGACTTTTTTCAAGACTTTTTCACATTTTTATGACTTTTTGATTTTTTTCCAAAAAATTTGACAAAATGCATGTGAATAATGTCGACGCGCATGAATCCAAGGACAACCATGATTTTTTTGCTAGGAAAGTTGAATACAAATTGATAGGTGACGATGAAAACAACGTTGTTTGACGTGGGAAGGACACATCCTGAAACAACGTGACGATGAAAATGATATGACAAGAGGATAAAATTCTACAACAGGGCCAAGGACAAAATCAAGGAATAAAACAATTGAAAATATCTTGAGAAAACACAAAAACATCCAAATCAATGTCAAAATCCCAAAAAAAGAGTCAAAGTCAATGTCTATCTTGTCAATCCAATCAGTCATGTCAATCAATATTTTTTCCATGTTCAAACTATGTTGTCTCTATGCATTTTCTATGTAGGCAAGATTCATCTTTGAATCCTTGAGACATTAGGCCAATCTTTCTAGGTTTTTTAAAATAAAAGCATGATTCAAAATTTTGTCCTTTGGGTAATGTCATTGGTCATGTCAAACTACGAGGTCTTTGAGTGCACGACGTAGGCAAGGACATCAATTGATGATCCCCTGAGGCTGCACTAGGTTATTCCATTAGGGTTCATGAAACAATGTTTTCACACACGTCAAACTTTCTTCAAATCAAGCACATCTTCCATCAATCTCAAGTAAGAAATCTATCAACATTATGATATTGCTATCAGGATTCAACCGTTTAGCTTTTGATTCAAACTCATTGACCCATGTTTCATGAGTCAATATCATAATTTGAAATTTTGTGGAAGAAACCTCCTACTTATCAATCTATTAGCAGTCTGTTTCATCAGCAATTTTGGTCAACTCGGCAGTGACATGTAATCAAATTCTATCACGAGAATTTAACCTGGAAAAAATTTGGGTTCTTCTTCAAGATGTGTCCTTCTGAAGAGAAACTCTCATCATTCCTTTATGCTTTTGGATGTGTCCTTCCTAACAATTGTCTTCATCATCTAGAATTTTGATGGATTCTCCTAACTTTGAGAATTGATCTCCTAGATATCAATGTCATTCAGGATGTGTACTTCTTGAATTTGATATCGCTCGACATTTGAAAACCTTGACATTAAAACACTTGACATTCAGACACACTTGGAAAACACTTGGAATTTATCTTTTGACACTCATGTTACTAGTTTTTCAGTGAGATCCCAACAACAAGATTTAGAGAAACAACGATGTCTCATGACGTTTGTCTTGTCTTTTGACACTCATGTTACTAGTTTTTCAGCTAGATCCCGACAACAGGCTTTAGGGAAACAACAACGTCTCATGAAATTTGTCTTGTCTTTTGACACTCATGTTACTAGTTTTTCAACGAGATCTTGACAACAGGATTTAGAGAAACAACGACGTCTCATGATGTTTGTCTTGTCTTTTTCATCATGTTACTAGTTTTTCAACGAGATCCCAACAACAGGATTTAGAGAAACAATGATGTCTCATGATGTTTGTCATGTATTTTTCATCATGTTACTATTTTTTCAGTGAGATTCCGACAATAGGATTTAGAGAAACAGCGACGTCTCATGACGTTTGTCTTGTCTTTTGACACTCATGTTACTAGTTTTTTAGTGAGATCTCGACAACAAGATGTAGAGAAACAACGATGTATCATGACATTTTTCTTGTCTTTTGACACTCATGTTACTAGTTTTTCAGCGATGTCTTGACTACGGGATTTAGAAAAAAAATGACGTATCATGATCATGGCTTTATTTTTGTTCTTTTTGGCAATTATGTTGCTAGTTTCTCGAGGATGTCCTAGAAACAGGATTTAGCGAAGCAAGGACATTTCATGGCTTGTCCTTCTTGGCTTTTTTTTCTTGCGGATGGTTATGACAAAAATGCTGGGGCAATTATGCTCTTAGTATGAGTCATGATCATCCTTGTTTGTGACTGCTTGTCTTATGTGATGGTACCACCTTGCACACCTTGATTTATGTCATATCATGGTGTTTGTTGGCCATTACAATAATTTTCCCAATGATGATTAAGAGTAATAAATATTAAAGTCCTATGGTAATATGTTGAAGGATTTGGTCTAGGAACTAACATGCATCTCCTTTCTGTCTTGTCATCTTCTCTCGCTCATCTCATATAGGCATTGCATCCATTTCATTATCCATATCTTTTACACTAACATTTATTTGTCTCTTCATATTCTAAGTCTTCTCATCAATTTTGAGAGCACACCCATGTTCTTGGACCCATCTGTCCTCTCGAGGGGGCATACCGCTACCCTCCTCTTCATTCTTCCTCATCTTATTTTGCACTAGGGAATATTTTTGACTTATTTTCTTTGCCACAATGTGATAGGCTGCATTATGACAAAGAGGGGAAAATGTAGACACATAAAAATGAGCTAGGCTTGCAAGCTCTATAATTATGACATTTAATTATGTCCTTGGTCCACATGCAACTATTAATTAAGTAATTCATTATTATTTAATTAATTCATGTCTATTGTATTCTTCATGATTATTAAATAAATAAATAATATTTATTTATTCAATACGTCATTAATTGTCTATTGTCTTCTTACAATTAAATTAATTTATTAATTTATTTAATTACCTTTATTCATTTATTCTTCCTCATTATTAAATAAATGAATTTCATTTGTTTATTTAATATGTCACTAATTCTCATAATTAAATGAATTTATTAATTTATTTAATTATCAGTCATAATCCTCTAAATTAAATAATTATGTTTAATTATTTAATTACCTAATTTCGTATTCCTCTCATTTTTTAATAAATGAAATTATTTAAAATGATTTCGTTTTAATTTTGTTTTATTACCTATCTCTTCATTTTAGTAAATAATCTGGAAAAGATTATTTATTGTCACATAAAAATATTATTTTGAATTAATTTAATTCAAAATAGTAATCTTCTTCCAAAAATCAAGTAATTGAGCAAATTCTTGATTTTCCAAAAATCTGCTTTTCAGTTTAGATTTTTGAAAATCTTTATCTTTTTGATTAATTATCGCATTTATTCTCAACTGACGATTTGATTTTATCAAATGACATCTTGACCTCTCATTTAACAATCTTTCCCTAGCCCTAATTAGGTATTGTCACATGAGATCTCATCCACTGATTTTAGGCTTTGTCAGCTTTTAATCTTGTTCGTTCATCCAAAATTGCATTTTTATAAAATATCAATTTTCCTCACAATTTAGGGCACCACTTCATTATTATAGATCACTTCATTATTAAAATACCATTTCATGATTATAGAAACCACTTTGCATTTTAGCTTATTTAATTATTTTCTCATAAGCATAATCATTTGTCATAATCTTTTATCATTCAAATCCTTCAAAACTTGCATAGGACAATATCATGGTCAAATTTCTCACACACACAAATTTGAGGGCAATAATCATATGATGCAAGCTAGGAGGTGTTATGGAAGTGAATCATGGAAGCTTCGACAAATATCTGGTATAATCATTCTTGTTTTATGCTTTCTTTGTATTCCATAAATTCTTTGGGTGTTTATTTAATCTAATCATGCTAAATTCATACCTGAAAAATAACCCATTGATACATTGGTGAATCTAACGCCTTTTTTTTTTTTGTAGTTTTCGTACAGTTTTCGGCTTTTTTTTTTTTTTACAAGTATAGGTACAAAAAACCATAATTGATTGAAGAAATGACATGTTTTTTCTAAAGAACCGCATCTGCTACATTCTATGACGCATCTGACAACATGAACCACATCCATGACATTCCACACCGCATCCGCCTGTCAAACTCACAACACATCTATGGGTTCAAAAGCTGCATCTTCCTAGAAATATGATTTTATTTATTTTTCATTAACTTCCGTACTCACATTTTGATTTGTCATTTTTGTCTTGTTTTATTTTCTCTAATGTTTTGTTTGTAGCTATATTTAGGGGGATAACTTAGTTTTTGCAGGACGAAGCATAGAAGACCAAAGAGAAAACCAAAAAAAAACTTCTTTTTGTAGAACAAAAGTCGAAGACATAACAAAAACTACTAATCATTTACATGCAAGACCTTATGAAGACATTGATTTGTTTTAAAAAGCTTTTTGTTTGGTAGTTAAAAACTATCATCTGGGTTTAAAAATTAACCATTATTTTTCGTGCTTGTTCATGTTAGTTTAGAACCCCATGATTTATTATATCAAAATATCCTCTCCCCTTATGCATTCGTGTGATCCTGGGTGCAAAAGAAATGGTTGTTGACTCTAGAACTTAAGTCTGTCTTGGTGGGAAAAAGTACTCACCCCAAGACAACTCAGACCGGTAACACGCTAAAGCCAAGCAACTTTCAACCGGTATATAAAAGTGGATTTTTGGGGGAAACCCTAGAAATCACGCTCACTATTCTGATGAGAAGGGAAGAAATGGTCTCTTTTTGTACTGGATGGTGCCCCATGAACAAAATTCCCTTACTAAAAGCCTTATTGTAGTTTTACCAAAATCATTTCTATTTGCTGGTATAACAGGTTCGGACCTGTAAAGCTGTCTTACATATTTACCGTTCATGTGTGGAGATGAGATGTATGCCATGGGAGTTTTATGGGTACAGTAGCTTGGCTGCCCCGTATAAGTGAGTGTCGTGGAGGGGATCCAGTGGGGTCAAGCTACTAGTCATCCGCCTTGAATATGCATAGCTGAATTTATCCAAGTAAGAACTCAATAAATATTGTCCAACATAGCCTAGGGTGTAATTGTTCTTTGATTTTAATAGATCCATCACATCAAACTGAAAACACATTGTATTCTGTGATTGTTTTTGTTGTATTCATCAAACAACTTGATCATCAAATGAAGTCAATCGAAACACCATCTTCAATAAACCGCAACTGTCAAACAAAGTCACAATTGTTGTTTTTAGAATTGCATCTGTCTAAAAGAGTCGCAATTGTTAAGTGAAACACCACATGTTTCTATCAATAGTTTTTAGTTTTTCACAGTCTAGTTTTTGAGCCGTAACTATTATTTTGAGTCGCATGTGCATCTGTGAGCTGCAATATCAACCGAAAAGCCGCAAGTGTCTATCAACAGTTTTAGATTCACAAATTCCATATTCTGAGTCGCATATGATAACTTCAAAGCACAAACCGCATCTGACTATCAACTTTCCGAACCGCATCCACAAAATTTTGTACCGCATTCGTGACATTATGCATCACATCCAACTGTCAAGATGTGGTGCAGAATGTTGCAGATGTGGTTCATGCTGCAAAAAGTGTCACAAAATGTAGCAGATGCAGTTCTCCAGAATATATGCATCGTTTCTTCAATCAATTGTGGTTTTCTGTACCTGTACCTGCAAAAAATAAAAAATAAAAATCGTACAAAAACTACAAAAAAAAAACTTCAGGTTACCTATGTATCAATGGTTTATTTTTCAAGAGCATGATTAGATTAAATAGAACACCCAAAGAAGTTATAGAATACAAAGAAAGCATAAAACAAGAATGATTATACCAAATATGCATCGAAGCTTCCATGATTCACTTCCATAGCACCTCCTAGCTTGCAGCATATGATTTTTACCCTCAGATTTTTGTGTGTGAGAAATTTGACTATGATATTGTCCTATGCAAGTTTTGAAGGATTTAAATGATAAAATATTATGACAAATGACTATGCCTATGAAAAATAATTAAATAAGCTAAAATACAAAGTGGTTTCTATAATCATGAAGTGGTATTTTAATAATGAAGTGATCTATAATAATGAAGTGGTGCCCTAAATTGTGAGCAATGTTGACATTTTATAAAAAAATGCAGTTTTGGATGAACATACGAGATTAAAAGCTGACAAAGCCTAAAATCAGTGGACGAGATCTCATTTGACAATCCCTAATTAGGGCCAGGGAAATATTGTTAAATGAGAGGTCAAGATGTCATTTGATAAAATCAAATTGATGGTTGAGAATAATGTGATAATTAGTCAAAAAGATAAAGATTTTCAAAATTCAAGAAGATAAAGAGTTGAACTGAAAAGCAGATTTTTGGAAAATCAAGAATTTACTCAATTACTTGATTTTTGGAAGAAGATTACTATTTTGAATTTAATTAATTCAAAGTAATGTTTTTATGTGACAATAAATAACCTTTTTTAGATTATTTACTAAAATGAAGAGACAGTTAATAAAACAAAATCATTTAAATAATTTCATTTATTAAAAAATGAGAGGAATGTGAAATTAGGTAATTAAATAAATAAACATAATTATTTAATTTAGAGGATTATGAACGATAATTAAATAAATTAATAAATTCATTTAATTATGAGAATTAGTGACATATTAAATAAACAAATGTAATTATTTTATTTAATAATGAGGAATAATAAATGAATAAAGGTAATTAAATAAATTTATTTAATTGTAAGAAGACAATAGACAATTAATGACGTATTGAATAAATAAACATAATTTATTTATTTAATAATCATGAAGAATACAATAGACATGAATTAATTAAATAATAATGAATTACTTAATTAATAGTCGCATGTGGACCAAGGACATAATTATAGAGCTTGCAAGCCTAGGTCATTTTTATGTGTCTACAGATTCTTGAGCACAGGATAAAATCAGTTATGGATAAATTGAAGAATGTGCATGATAGTTATAAAACATTTTAGTAGGAAATGGATCAAGTAAAGACACATATGCTTGTATTAGATCCTTTGTTCAAGAGGTGGCAGCCTATTCACCATACTTCGGCTAAGTTAAGAAAATTTCTACAAAGAAGTCCTAATTCTCCCACAATATTAAAGCCAACTGAACAAACTATGAAGATGATTATTGATGAATTTCAATATATACAAGGGGAAGATAAAAATATTGTAACATGAATGGATTTATTCCATACCTTGAAATTATAGTGGTATATACCTAAAATCATGAGAGATGGTGATTAGTTGAAGGACTTGGATAAGTGGAAGAAATAATTTAGTCAGGTTATTATAAGTGTGTAACTCATATATTGTAACACCCCTCCGTTTTGCTTTCTGGATTGGACAGTGTGTCCTTGTTTTGGTTTTGATTTATGATTCTGGATATTTAGATACTTTATCTTATGTGTGCAATTGATCGCTATTTATAGAGCGACGGACTATTTTGTGTGATGTGATTTGGTTTATCTGATGCTTTAGTTTACATGCTATAATTGGTGTAAAGATGTTAGTTGATATAACATGTAAATTGCTTATGAGATTATTGAGAAAGATGTGAATGCCAGTTTTGATGAGTGTATTGGTGAAGGGGATGGGTTTGCATCACTCGCTTGTGAGCACCCTGTGATTCCGTGACTTCCTCTTCATGGTGTGTATTTTATGTTGTTCATATTATATGATGTTGGTTACTATGTTTTTAGGATTGCAGGTACATGACATCAACTCCACCTGGTTTCACAGGTTTGAGCATGTCGATCCAACGGTTAAGTTGAATGGGAGATAGTAGCTAGGTAACATCTGTCAAGTCTATGCCCTAGCCTTAGTGTGTTGTCAGTTTCATTTGTTGAGTCATAGTTTACCTTATTTTAATATTATTTGATTATGAAAAGTGTGTGATTATTTAATCAATTTTTAGAATGATTGCATTGGTTAGAAGTAGTGATTATTTTATATTAAATTAAAATTATGCTTGGAAGTTATATTTAAAGTTATTAATAAAATTTAATGTAATTAAATTTAATCTCAAAAGGGTTGAATTTAGTTATTAAATAATTAAAATTAATTAAATAAGTTTTATTTGGATTAAATATAATAAAAGCTAAAATTGAAAGATATTTTAAATTGAAAGTGGTTTTCGAAAATGGAAAATTAAATTGATATTTTAATTTTCAATATTGCATGCAAAATTAGATTTGGTTGTTTAAGATATTTTTGATTTAGGACTGAATTGCATGTTTAATTAATAAGAAGAGATTATTGAAAATCCATTCATTCAAGAGGAAGATTTTGGGAAGGAAAAAGTTTCTTGAAGGCAGAGAAGAATTTTTGGGGAAAATTGCACAGAGAAGGGTTTGAAGAAATTTTTGATTGTAGAATTGATTTGATAAAAGTCTGTTTGCATTTGTTGGATTTTTTGGATTGGATTCATTGCATGATTGAAGAAAATTCAAGAGATCTTTGGAGGAGGCTTCCATCAGAAAATCATATTTTCCTGTAGCTTCGAAATCCAGGTTTTGTTATGTGTTGTTCTTGTTCTTGTTTGTTCACAACAAATATATATTGTTTAAGAAATCTGTTTGTTGAATTCATTGGGAATTAGGATTTGTTAATAGAAACTAGATTTAAATTAATCTAAACTTTGGAGAAGATTGTATAAATTTACTATAGGATTTAATTCAGTAAATGGGGAAATTGTAGAATCATTGTTTAATTTAAACCTTAGATTGAGCTTCAAACATTTAGATTGTTGTAAGAAGTTTTTACCCCTTTAGAAAATTATCAAATCTGGTTTTCAAAACAAACCCTCTGTAGAAAACTTTCAATGGAAAAATCAAGATCTGTATTAATTTCCCTACTTTTATATTATTTGAAAATTTGAAGGAATGGTTTAAAAGAAATTAATTTTAAACCTCTTGAATTTAGGAAAATATTCTGGAATTATTTTATTAATTTCCTGTTACTAGTTTTTTTTAATTATTTTCTCAATTTTACCAGTAATTTAAATTTTGGTTAAATAAATATATATTATATACTTACACACACATATATATATTGTTAATATATATAAATATACATATGTAAATACATATAATATATATATATTTAAATTTTGCTGTTAAAGATTTTATTTTAATGCTTTATCACCATTCGTACGACGTTCAAAATTCGTCCATACCGGTTGGCCGCACTTTTCATTTGTTTGGGTTATTTGTTATGTGGGGAAGGCTTGGGAGGCGCTACCTCCACCATTGCCCCCATGAGGGGATGACTGTGGAGGGAGACCTCCGCAGCCCCCTCTACCCTTAAACTGCCACCCTTTGCATTTGGGAAGAGGGTCGGCGGGATTTATTCCACCGCCCCTTCCCCCCAAATGCATTGGGGTTACCTTTGTCCATTGGGAGCACATGAATCCACCGATGTTAAGCCAGTCCGCACTTTGTTGCTTTCAGACTTTATTTATTTATTTTTAAATATTCTTTTTAAATGTATTTGGTATATATACATTATCTTTAATATGAATAAAATATGTAGGGTATATAAGATATATTTATATATTTTTATTTATGGTGTTATATTTATTGTGTATATATATATGCATAAATTCAAACTAATATATATGTATATGTTTTGGATTTGTTGAGTTGTTAAAAGAGGAATTATTTTAAATGAGGTTAATTCGAATATTTCAATGTATTTATATGTATTAAATATATATCTGTTCAAATACATTTATTCTAAAATAATTGCATGTGGGAATGTTTAAGTTGGGAAGGGTAAACTATTAGATGAAATGGACATTGTGTGTAGTTGGAAAACTTGAAGAAATATACAATTTGGTTGGGAAATTGAAAGGATTTACTTGTAGAGGACTTAAGTTGGTTATAAAAGTAAACAATGAATTTGATTTAATTATTTGAACTAGTCTATCTTTTAATTGTAAATTAATGGCACTTATTTAATTATTTCAACTATTTTTGAAAGGGAAATAGTTTTATATTATTGTGAGTAGAATTTGAAAGGGATATGGATTTAGAATATCCAAAAATAGTAATTTCCTCATGATTGCCTTAAATTTTTTATTTTCTCTATATTTCATAAAAGAAAGTGAGTGTAATTGTTTTAGATTTCCAATAATGGAAGAGGAAATAAGGGTATATGATTATTTCAGATAATCCAGATATCGTTCTTTTGACTTTGTCAATGTTACCGTGGAATGAGTATGGATCTAGGAAATCCAAATATTAGATTTGAATTATGACTTGAATACTCTTTGTAGCTATGTCGTCTAGTTGCATTGTGGGATATGGGATTGAGTTTTAGTCCAAAATTTGTAAGTCTTCCAGAAGATCTTAGAGGATGAGGTTTGTCGATTCATTATGTCAACCAGTTGTTTTTCCCTTGGGTAGTGCATGGTGTCTTTTCAGTATTTACCCGATTTCCATGAACGGGGATGTTTTGTACCTCCTGTGAAAGGAGTGGACTATGTGTTTGTTGCCTCCAAGATGTTTGGAGTGAGTTCTATTATTTGGTTTCCTCCTTGAGATAAAGTGGCTATGATACCTAGGTTGTATGCACTTGTGAGTCCCTTGGTGTTTGATTTGTTGTGTGTTGTCAAATAGAAGAGTGGCTTCCAGTAGAGGCCAGAGCCCAGAAGAGGTAAGATTTGGGTAACCTATGGAAGTGGTTTAATCAAGTGATAACTAAAATTATAAATTTGGGGAGTACTACACACTAAAAAGATAAGTTCTAGCCTCACTCATAGTCAAGTGCTAGTTAAGGCTTGGAATGAGTGCAAAGGCCTGAAAAGGCATAGTCATCTATCTTGTATGTACGAGAGGTATTTGACTCCGCATTAGCAAGTATGAGGGCCGAGAGTTGGTAGAGGTCACCAGGATCACCGGAACCTATGAAGATTCGCTGAGGGTAAATTATTATGAGTTGTGCGATGACACTCTATCTAGGATAACAACTATTAGTATTTATGTTATGTGTATGGTTCTCTAAACATACTTGATCTATTTTATGTCTGGAAGCAATGTGACCTATGTCAGTGATGTGAGTGTTGTACTTGTGTTGTAATTGAGTTGTACTTGTTTAGTTCATTTTTTTGGTTATATCAGTATGAGTCAGTATGAGTCAACCTATGATTAGAGGTTGTAGATCTTTGTCCATGTTGTGTTGTTACTATCTCCTAGCATGGGGGGGTCGGACTTCAAGTACCACTTGGTTGGGTGTAACATGCACCATACACCATTGGGTCCCCATTTATCTTCAGTACTTGGTGGCGAGACATCCAGATGGACAGCTTGCGGTTCTTGTGTTTTATTCTTGCATTGTAATATTTTAATTTGTTTAAGTTATTTTATCCCTCTTATGTTATGAGGTGGAATTTTGTAATTGTAATACATTATTACTATTTCCTCATTCTAGGAATGAGTGTTGTAACTATTGGATTAAGTTAATGATTATGAAATTGTATCTTGGATGTTTATCTTATTATGTTATATTGTATGATGCTAATTTCATAAAGTATTAAATGCTATGGTTATGTTGTGTGGGTTTAAGTAATCCCAACCTTGTAGCCTTAGAGGTTGTTGTTAATTAGTAAGTGAATGTGTATGTTAATTACACTTTATAAAAAAAAATTGGTTCGCTTAAGTGATTAACTACAACTTCCTTTAGGGTTACTTGGCGAGGAATTACATATACAAGAGGATGATGATACTAGTCTTCAAAGGCTAAATTCAATCATGGATGGGTTGATTGTTCTTGATGTAGGATACCTAAATTTTATCAATGATACAAATACATTACTAGATAGTTAATGGAAAACTCATCTTGCAAACATGCCAAAGATCTAGGAATATAAGTGGCCATCAATTTTTACGGTGTATTAGTGGCCGGAAGAGTGTTTGGTTACAATAGGATAGGAGACTGAGGTGAGAGCTTTTGGACATTCATCATGGAGAGGAAGACTTTTCCAGATCAATGATCATGGGTCTTCTATGTTTAATAATGGAAACATATGTCAAAATGAATTAAGTCTTGTTATTTCCTTAATTATGTTATTTAAATAGTTGTTGGTAAAAGAAGTAGGTATGAAAGGTCATCTCTTTTTGTAAAAGGAATGTAGCTTGTTGCTTCTTATATAAATAGGAAACTGAGGCTTAGTTTTAAATCATCGTCATCATATATCATTTCCATCTCCACCAATAGAAGTAGATAGGTTTCATATTCCACTCATCCACCTTCACATTTTGAAGACTTATGTTATTAATGTATATCAATTAAAGGAATATAATGGAGAACATCTTATTATGAAATATTTTCCATGACTATGTTATCATTTTTTTTTTTTCTTATGTTTTTCATACTTATTTCTTCTTGTATTTGAATGAATATTAGTTATTGAGCCTCAAGATTGCACCCTTAGCCAAGTTAGACTTTCCTATTCTATTACAACATGGAAACACTCTCATATTGTGGGTAATCTACAAATGAGACCGAATCTCTAGAGTGGGATGGTTCCCTCTAGCAAACTACCTAATCTAAAAGACTTTGAAGGGAAACAATTAGGAAGAAAACTGAAAGAGACATCCTAAAATCTAAAGATTATTTACTAGAAACTTCAAAAGATTTTGATAACTTCACACACAACAACCTCTCAAAAAGAACTTCAACTCTCACAATCTCACTCAACACATATAATTCAATAGTAATTTGTATGAAGGTTCATTAGGTTGAACACATAATAAAACTTGAAATATATGATACTCTCACACACAAAATTCCAATGACAAGACATATAAAGGATTATTTTCTTTGAATCATAATAAACATATAATTGACATTGTAAGAATGAAGAAACAAGAAATTGAGAAGGAAAGCCCTGCTATTTTATTGAAATGAAGGAGCAACAAGCTCAAAATTTGAGTACATCAAATGTTTGTGAGACTCTCTAAATGAGAAGGAGAGAAAGAAATGATAATCTGAACTGAGAAAATCAAAATTTTCTCCAAACTTATATCTCCCAAGTGTCTTCAACAGTGAGAATAGAAAAAACAAGCTAAAACTGCATCTTTGAAATAGCAATTCTGACCCATTTTCGAGCTCCATAGAAAAGCTTGAAAAATAGTGCCTCAAACTGCTCCAAACTGCATCAAAAAGATATAAACTTTCTATCTCCAAAAGGTTGATCTAAAAGAGCCACAAAATCAGGCTCAAACTACTCAAAACTGAAATTGGAAAGTTTAGTTTGCTCCCTCTTTTCCAAATTCTCCCAAGAACTCAAACTCAAAATAGAAGGTATCAGTGAGGACTCAAGTCCACTAACTACATTCTAAAACAATAAAAAATATTAAGTTAATTTATAGAAATATTACCTTAGTGATGTTTTACATCATTTGCAGTTCATTATTACAAAATAGAAAGCTCCTATTATTCTAATTTTTTGCAATTTTGGATAGAAATTGATACTTTGCAAAAACCAAAATAGTATGCTATGGCTCCTAATACACTTGATTTTTCTATAAAAAATCATAAAAACTTAGGCACCTATCATATATGCCTACTCAAGGCTCAAAAAGAAACCTAGGGAATTCAACACTTAGGCAAAAAGTAGGTATCACAAAGGCATCTACTTAATTTTATACAAGGCATGAAATGAATTAAAGTCAATGAAACCTAAGTTGGTCGACATATAACCTCAAAGGAATTAGTTTGGATTTTGATATTTAATTGAATGTGATAAAATTCCATTCGAATTTGAGTTAGGGTAAAAACCCTAAAACAAAACTCCATGGAACTCCACTTTGTTCAACCTCATTTGCAATCTTGACTTGAGAAAAAATGCTTTGTCCATTGTTTCCACGATGAGCTAGGTTTTTGACCTTGTGAGCTTGATTCTTGCTATTTGGGAAAATTTTCCTAAAGCATCTTGAAGAAAAATGCAGAGGTAATCCATTTTTTACTCTAATCTGGGTGTCGAATTTCATTTTGAAGCATTTTTCGGGCCTCTAGGTTGCGACCATGATACTTATTCTGATGTATTTTGCTTTCTTTTGTGTTTTTTGTTGATGCCTTTCTTGCATTGGCCTCCATGAGAGACTATTTATGAGCCTTTGGAATGCACTTGTGCATAGGTTTTAAGGGTATCTCTCCACAGAAATTTGGGTAAGTTTCTATGGATTTCAATTTGTGCATTTCCCTCTTAAATAAGCTCGATTTGAGGCCATTCAAAAAAATCATGAACACATTTTATTTGTTGTAGATGAAACTTTGTGTCTATTAGATTAAGGTCATGGCCTCTCTCTCTGTATTTTCATTATTTCTACAAAAGATAACTTTGTTTTTTGGGCTCGACCTATGATAGAGAAAATGATTTGTGAGATGAATAACCTTCATGTGTTTTTTGCTTATTGTTTTCTGGGTTTCCAAACCCTTCATGGTCGTGGCCATTCACTTCATTGTCTTCATTTTTTAAGAGCTTTATCACTTGAAAAAGCTCAAACCCTTATTATTTTCCTTTGTACTTGTGTTCTCAACACAAAACCCTAAGTGGGTGTTAACATTTGTGAAGAAATTTTTTCTCTCAGGTCGTGGCCTTGAGAGCTCAATTGGGTTTTCTAAAAAAAAACTTAATGTAATCTGGGTTCTCTCTATTTATGAATATGTAGAAATACAATGTTGTTTGCACCCATTTCTAAGAAAAATCCAAAGAAAAGGCTTCCCCAAACCAAGCCGAGACTTGTAAATTTTTGGTTTTTTTTTAAATCTTTGAATATGATGCCATTGTTATTCATTTTTCTCTTTTAAAAACCTAACTCCATCAAAGCAGATGTTAATTTTCTTTCAACATAATGAATTCTTAGTTTCTCAATATTGTTTATTCTACTAAAGAAAACAACATACTTCACTTTATTTAATACATCCACCGTAGCTTCATCTTGATTATTCTCGAAATGTAAAATTTTACTTCATCAGTAATAGTCTTCAAAATTGGTCACTAGTTCAAGTTCATTCTACTTTCATTATACTTTATATCCATGGAGTTCAACCTATCCTTGAAACTCTGCATTGATATTTATTTTTCTTGTCCCTCTCTTGTTGTTTTTCGTCAATTTCATCAGGATCATACATTGACCTTCTTGTCCCTGCTAAAGTTCGGACCACATCCATTACCTCCACATAAAACTGGACATCCTTGATCTTCTTGGTTCACACCATGATATGGTTATGCAAATGAAAATGAAGCAAAGTAATCATCCCCTTCTCTGCTAGCTAGAAGAATGCATGCTAAATATTTTGATACATGATATCAGCTCTCTCTTCTTCTCTCATGGTTGAATAATGAAATCCATTATGGTGGGCCTCTAGAGTTCCAGTCATCTTTCTTCCTCTTCCACCAAATGTTGGCATATTTTACTAATTTTTATTAGAATTGTTGCATATTTTACATCATTGGAATGACATATTAGCTATAACTTTTTTGAAATTTAATTATGGTATGTGCACTTTGATATGATGTAATATGATTATGGTTTCATTTCATATGTTGTAATATTAGATATATAACATAAAAATAAATTATTGCATGAAATAAATAATAACTTTTCATTTTAAATGTTTTTTTTGCAGAACACAAGTCTTCCAGAAGATCAAGATGATACTCATGATATAGATCTAGAATATGTTGGTTCTGGTATAGATCACATGGAAGAGGATGATGATGAATTAGATACAAAATATATCGATGCCGATGATGATGATGATGAGGATGATGATGATAACGATGGTGATGATGATGAGGTAGTTGTTGGTAGTAGCTAGTGACATTCATGATCATATATACTACATCATGGATCATTTCTGATATATTGTTATGATGCATTTTTTCATGGTTACAATCATATGTATCATTTTCATGTCCTACAGTACCATATTATTGAGTTGTATCATTTTGACATGTAACATTTTGACTTATATCATTTGGACATGTATCATTTTGAGTTACATAATTTATCATTTTTACTTATATCATTTGTACATGTATCATTTTGACTTATGTCGATTGTTAGACATGTATCATTTTGACATGTTATTGATCTACTGGAATATTTGGCTTTCACATGTTTTAGTTATATATGATGATGATATTATTAGTATTGACTTGTCAATTTATACATATTGAAAGTGGTTGATGATTTTTGGATGGATATTTATTACATATGATGATTTTAATTTACTGCTCAGGATGGATGTTGTCAAATTCAATTAAATTATAGATATTTGACTCACTTGTTTTAATTATAGATTATGATCATGTTATAATAATTATCTTGTTATTTAATCATATGAGTTAAATAATTAAATTACTTACTCTATAATCATATGAGTTATTTAAGAGGCACGATATATTTAACTAATTAAATTGAAATAAAACATATTATTTCATTTACTTACTCTATAATCATGAGTTATTTAAGAGGCGTGATATATTTAACTACTTAAATTGAAATGAAACATATTAAATTAATAAATGGAAGCATAAAAAGAAGAATTTTTAGAAGAAAAAAATGAAGCAACAATGGAAGCCAAATTAGAAGCAAACCAAAAGCAATCTTGTAAGCAAAACTTGGCATTATCTAGGAAGCAAAAACAAAAGCAATTCAAGTAGCAAAAAAAGAAGTAATAATTGAAGAAATTTTAGAAGAAAAAAAAGATGCAATAATAGAAGCCATATTAGAAGCAAAAAATAAAAAAAATGAAAGAAAAGCTAGATGCAACAAGTGACATTATATCAAAAGAAAAATTGGAAGCAAAACTAGAAGCAAAATTGGAAGCAAAACCAGAAGCAAACCTGGAAGCAAAATCGGAAGCAAAATTGGAAGCAACACAAGAAGCAAAACCATAACAAAAATCAGAAGCCAAACTGGAAGCAATGGAATCCGGCACAAAAATGGCGTCAAAGTGAGCATGCAATTTGGCCCAAGTTTTGTAGTGTCAACATAAGTGTCCAATTCATGAACTAAAATGCACTAAATTCTAGCACTATTTTAGGTGCTAATTGCCTATTTTTTTGTAGTGTGTGTAGCAAGGACCTTCTTGGGAAAATATCAAGCCATATGACACTTCATACTAAACCTAATTTTTAAAATACACATGATAAACAACCTATTATAGAAAGATTCTTAGATAATATGGACAATTGATTACCAAATTGTTTTTTTTCAAGAAAAGACGTCCCCCCTCACTCCTTTGACACTCATGCCACCCAAACAAGATAATCATTTTATTTTATATTTTAGGGTAAAAAATCCATCACATACATGTTGGCACAAGAAGATGATGATGGAAAGAGAGTCATATATTGTATCAATTGCACCTTGATTATGATATTTATATTAGGATTCAACTCTATAGCTTTTGAGTCATACTAATTAACCCATATTTCATGAGTACTAGTTCACATGAACCTACCTACCATGATAATTAATGTTACACTTAAAAATAATTGCATCTAGGTGATTCTCACAAGAGCGAAGCTTCAAGAATTTTTGGGAGTCACCTATCCTAATACTACTCTAACTAAAGTTAACTTAACCATGGAGTTTCCCTCAATCATGTTTTCTACCTTATTTGTAAAACCTTAAACAAGTGTTGTGACTAATGATCCATTCATTATATATCCCATTTATCTCATCAATTGAAAATTATTAGGTATCTTAATCATGTTTCAAATTATTATATTTATATCAAGATTCAACTATGTAGTTTTTTAGTCAAACTCGTTGACCCATATTTTATCAATAGTAGTTCAAAAAACCCATCTGTTATGAAATTTAATGATCCAATTAGCACTCATTGCATCTAATTGATGCTCACAATTTTGAAGCATCAAGACTCCCCAAGGGGTCACCCATCCCAATACTACTCTAACTCAACTACACTTAACTATGGATTTTCCCTAGGATCAAGTCCACTTGACCAACTAACCTCTTTTTCAAACCTTCAACAAGTGTTTTTCCTTATGAAACATCTATTATAGAGCCCCTTTCTCTCATAAATTAACAAGTAAAATTATTTTTTCACAATGTATCAAATAATGATGTTTCTATCAAGATTCAAATGCATAGTTTTTTAGTTTTGAAATTCAATTAATTAAAAATAGAGCAAATAAACAAGCATTCAAATAAAAAAATTAAACACCTTACTCTACTCCTAAAAACCTTAGATCAATTTCAATGTGGAGATATTCTCATGATAAATGTAAGTGCTCATTTTTTAATTATAAAAACTACATTCCTAGATGATAAAATTAACAAAGTATGGATAAATAAAATGGTGATGTGAAAATGAAGAATGAGAGGTTTGATCTATATATTTTAAAGAGAATAAGATGAATGGTTGAGATTCTATTTTGGACCTCAAGTCTGATCTAAGACTAAGGGAGCTAATGAAGAGAGGTAGCAATCATGGAAGAGTTTCACATAATTTTTTATTCTTAATTAAAATAAGAATTATTGTTCAAATCAAACTGATTGATGATTTAAATGCTTAGATGAATTAGTTATGTGAAATTATGAGGGAGTTAAATGGATTTGAATATTTGCATGTAATAGTTATTTTATTGTGTAATTAAAATCATGATTGAGTGAACTAGATGAACTAGGTAGTTAACTAGTTGAAGTGGGTTTTCATGATTGAATTATTAAATAAATGAATTATAGGTACATATTAGGTAGAAAATAATATTTATTAGTTATAATTGGATAACATGTGGAAAATAAATGGATATTATTAAATAATTATGAATAAATATTTAGATCATTATAGATAATTATGGGTAATTTTTAAATAAATTATTAGGAAAATGGTGTCTCAACCTTACAATTACATAAGCTTAATATTTATAGTAAGTTTAAATTTGAGCATATAGTGATGAAATTTTTTCCCCAAAGCTTCAAATTGGCTAAATAAGCATACTCATAAATTCTCATCATCAGATCATGTCTGGAAATTTGAAGATATTAAAGTTTTTGTTTTTCAAAGATTTGAAGTCAATTTTGAAGGCCTTAGAGGCATTTTTTGGGATTGAAAGTGGTCATAATTAGTGTAGTTATTTATAACTTGAGAGAGTATTTCAAGAGATTTTTTATGGTTTAATGATTCATTAATCAAACACCTAGATCAAAAGTTATGGCCTCTAGAAGTTGGGTCTCCTGAAATGAGAGATGTAAAAAAAAATTGGACACATAAATGAGTTGTAAAGGGGGAGTTACATGTAGTGGTGTTTGTTTTGACACATAATAGGCATATATTATTGGAGATAAGGATGGGTGAAACTTTTTATGTGGTTTTAGTTCATGGTTTTGTAATACTATTCGATGGTTTCATGTACTATATCTCCTATATTAGGTGCATGAGATGGAGGTTGTGGAAATGAGTCTTATAGCTGTTGATTTTCCTCTGAATATTTGGTTGGTGATAATCCTATGAGAAATGTCTTTGAAAGTATATTTTAACCTTTTTTTAATTCTAAATGATATATTGGATGACTTTTGGAGTATGGGGTTTTTTTCCTGAAAGGATTTTCCCCATGTAAATCACTATGTTATGGTATGAATTTTATTTATGTTTATTTATATTTAAGTTTTTGTAACTACTCGTATCTAAATTTTTTTTACATAAACCTCCTCTTAAGATTAGTGTAGGAAGTTTTTATGCTACCTTAGCTTCCTTACAAGTGGTATCAAAGATTAATCACCTTTAGTTTCAGTTGTGGGTTGTTGGGGTTTTTGAACTAATATAGATTTGAGTGGAAGTTTGTGTAGAAGATATATTATGATCTTGTTGCAATAATTTTAGATGTAAATCACATCAAGGAGAATATGTAAGGAAAGAAAAGGTGTGGAAATTTCTTCCTAAGGCTAATTCTAAGAGGAATAGTGAAGACTACAGGTTCAAAAACAATTACAGTTCATTAAAATTGCACATTACTAGAAACAAAATAGACAATTAAAGCATACACAGAATTTGACACCAATATTTAATGTGGGAAAACCCTTACGGGAGAAAAACCCACCACACCAAGAAAAACACTTTGTATTACAATAAATGGCAATTACATACAAATTTGCAAGTCCCCTTTGTAGATATCAATTTCACAACAACAACATTTCCTTGATCAACCTTGTAGAAATCAAATCTTGATTACAATTCTATGACTCACTATTACAATTCTTATACAACATACAATGAAGAACACAAACTATCAAAATTTTCAAAACCTTATCACTATTACAACACATTGCAATATGTATCCAATAACCATGGTCAATTCAATATTTATACAAATGGTTTGGTTCAGCTTCCTCTATAGAGTAACTATCGATATTACCAGTCATCACCAACTCAACACAATCCTCCAATGTCTATCGTACAACTTAGTAGTCCAACCAAGTCAGTGTTCATTCAACCATGGTCCACCTTCAAGTCCATCGACATGACCAACACTATCAATGAGAGAATGGAAAGTCCCATCGATTTCCCATGTCACTCTGATGTACCAAAAGAACCATCATGACCATGATCATTGACCAGAGTCACCCCAAAGTCAAACATCCTTATCGGTCAAACAACAAGCATCAAAGATAGATCAAAATATCTCACTGAGGTCACAAATCACCCTGACAACCTTAAGAACACCCAGAGTTCAGAACACCTCATTAGCAGGAGTCACATCGACAAAACTCTTTGGCTAGAATTCCATCATCAATGAGAGTTAGAGAACTCGCACCAATAGCTCAAGGTCACATCAACAAATTTTTCTTTGATCAACAAGATTCTCCCTGTAGAAACACTTTAGCTAGACTTCTATCATCAATGAGAGATAGAAAACTCACACCGATAGTTCAAGGTCACACAAATGACTGTCGTCAACAAGGCTGACCATATGTCTCATCGATTTGACCACTTTGAACCTTTAGAAAAAAATTGCTTGTCGATAAAACATTCTAGATGTCTCACTGATTTTTATTTTTCAGGAGGTTCAGGTTAGTAAATTTGAGGCACATGTCTCCAACAATCTCCCACTTGACAAAGATCTTACTAACACCTCCAAAGGACTCAGAAACTACTGAGATTCATGGGTACCAAGGCCCATAGAACTAGCACACCACCTGTACTTGCCTGTGCTCACTAGTTTCATCAATGCATCTGCAACATTTTCTAGAGTATCCACTTTTTCTAAATAGACCTTTCCATCTTGCACCATATCTCATACAAATTGATACTGTACATCAATATGTTTCATCCTAGCATGGAAAGTAGGATTTTTCACCAAACAGATAGCACTCTTACCATCACAATAAATTGTAATTTTCCTTGCACCAAACCTAATATCAAAACACAAACATCTAATCCAAAAAAATTATCTGCAAGCGTGAGTTGCTGCCATGTACTCTGCTTCAGTAGTGGATAAAGTGACTACAACTTTCTGCTTGCTCATCTAACTAACTGCACCATCATTTAACATGAAAATATATCCACTGGTGGACCTTCTATTGTCAATGTCCCTTGCCCAATCAGAATCCACATAACCTCGAATGCTGAGAGATTTTTGTGCTCCAACCAAGTTACCACAATAGCACAAAGTGTACTAAGATGTAACTTTTAAATATCTAAATACTCTTTTCACAACATCCTAGTGTGGCCTTCCAAGATTAGCCATAAACCGACTAAGTACTCCCATTGCTTGGGAAATGTTTGGCCTTATGCATACCATTTCATACATTAAACTACCAACTAAACTTGTATAGGGCAATCTAGTCATGTCCTCCATCTTAGTAGGAGATTTTGGACAATATTGAATAGATAAATTCATTCCCTATAACACTAGAACAACTAGCTGCTTGAAATCGTTCATACCAAATCTCTCCAGAACAGTGTTAGTATAGTTACTCTAACTGAGCCAAAGCTTTGTGCTCTTTCTGTCCCTAGCTATTTCCATCTCTAGAATATACCTAGCTGCACCAAGATCCTTCATTTTAAACTTTGCAAACAACTGAGATTTTAGATCAGAAATCATAAACTTACTATTCCCTATGAACAACATATCATCAACATAGAGGGTAATAATAAGAACGCAATCATTTTCAATTTTTAAGTACACACAATAATGTAATTTCGATCTTACAAATCCAAATGACAAAAAAAGTGTGTCAAATTTTTGGTACCACATTCTAGGCGATTTTTTCAAACCATATAGAGATTTCTTTAACTTGCAAACCATATTTTCTTTACCTATTTCCACAAAATGCTCAAACTGGGACATATAGACTTCTTCTTCAAGATCACCATGAAGAAAAGCTATTTTCACATCCATTTGTTCAATTTATAATTCATACACTATTGCAAGTGACAAAATAAATCTGATAGATGTTAGCTTAGCTATAGGAGAAAATATTTCTCCATAATCAATTCCCTCTACCTAGGAATATCCCTTTGCAACCAAAGCTCACTTTATATTTTTCAACACTACCATCCAGACCGATTTTCTTTTTAAATACCCATTTACAACTAACAAATTTCTTGCCTTCAAGCAAGGGCACCAAACTCCAAGTTTCATTCTTCTCTAATGAAGCCATTTCTTCCTTCATGACTTCCAACCAACAATTTGAGTCAGGCATTCCAATTTCCTCTTTTACTATCCTAGGCTCATCAGTGCTAGTAATTAAAGCATAAGCACAATTTGCATCCAACATGAAAAAAAATACCTTTCAGGTTGTCACTTCTCATGTGTAGACCTCCTCATAGGTTGAGGCTGAGGTTGTGATTCTTCTTCATAACCCTCAAAGCTTCTCAAACTCTCCTCAGATTCAAGTACACTGTTAATTTGTTGTTCCTCTTTTTATGGTTTTAGAGGAATTTCAACAACACCATTTTCACCCTTGACTGCAAATCCACTAAAGAAGGTTTCAACTCACGAAAAATAACACTTCTGTTGTACACAACTTTTTTAGTCACAAGATTCCAAAGCTTGTATCCTTTCACACCAATGTTGTAGCCAATGAAGAAACACTTAACAAATTTGTTCTCCAATTTAGACATCTTCTCGTTTTGAACATAAATATATACTTCATAGCCAAAGACATGAACATGTCTCAGAGAGGGCTTATGACCATACCATGCTTCCAAAGGAATTTTATCAACAAGTGCTGATGAAGGAGACCAATTCAATAAGTAACATGTTATAGCCATAGCCTCAACCCAAAAAATTTGCTCTAGACCAGCATTGCTCAACATACTTCTTGCCTTCTCCATCAACGTCATGTTCAACCTTTCAAAAACTCCATTTTTCTGCAGAGTGTAAGGTGTTTTTTGATGCCTTTTAATCCCATGGTCTTTACAATACCTTTCAAAATCTATAGAACAAAATTCACCACCATTATTTTTCCTCAAGCATTTAATTTTTCTTCTAGTCTGATTTTCAACCAAGTTCTTAAACTCTTTAAACTGATTGAACACTTTTGATTTACTTTTTAAAAATATACAAATTCCCTTCTTGAATAATCATCAATAAAAGATACATAGTATTTTGACTTCAACAATGAAGGAAAATTTACTAGACCAAAAACATTAGAGTGAATATAATCCAAAACACTAGAAGATTTGTGATGACTAGAGTAAAAAGAAACATGATGATGTTTTCTATATATACAATGTTCACAAAATTAAAATTCTGGGTTACAATCATCAAGCCCCTCAACCAGGTTTTTATTTTTCAAGGCTTTTAAACCTTTCTCACCAATGTGACCAAGCCTTTGATGCCAAAGCATAGTCTTCTCCATTGGAAGTTTAAAACTTCCAAAGATTTTGCACTAGCAGGAATATTTTCCTCCTCTTCACGAAAAACATTTTGTGACTTTGCAGAGACATTGTTACATTGAACAACAAGTGCTTCTAGCTTGTACAAAGTACCAATTCAAGCACCCTTGGCCAACACCATCAAGCCTCTAGTCATTTTGCATCCATTTCTTGAGAACGATACTTGCACTCCAACATCATTTAGCTTGCTTACAAAAAGAAAATTCCAAGCCAAACCTGGTATATTCATTACACCATCAATTCCCTTAATTCTTCCATCAAGGAATTAAATTCTAACTCTTCCATGACTAACTATTTCCAGAGACAAATTTCTTTCCAAATAAACCTTTCCACCATCGTATTTTTCATACTTTGTGAACTAGTTTCTATGAGATGTCATTTGGAAAGATGCTCCAGAATCAATTAGCCAGACATCATCTAATGCCCAAGTTGCCAAGGCTGCAATAAAGGCATTTGCATCGCTCTGAGAAGAAACATTGTCTGAAGAGTTTTTCTTCTTCTTTTTCTCCTCTTTGCAATCCTTTGAGACATGACCAGGTTTCCCACAGTTCCAACACTTCACCTTGGACTTCTTTCTAGGAGACTTTGATCTCCCTTCTAATTTTGAGTTGGACTTATTATCCTTCTTCTTGCCTTTTTCTTTTGATCTACCACAAACAACAAGATCCTCCTTTTCCATCTCAGGAGACTTTTTTATCATCTCTTCTAATAAAAAATAAGCAACCAAATTTTCCATCTTGAATTTGGTTTTCGTGCTCCCAATCACCATCACTAAATGATCCCAAGAGTTAGGAAAATAGAATAACAAAAGCATACATTGATCTTCGCCATCAATTTTCACACTCACAGATGTTAACTGAGCAATCAATGTGTTCAATGTGTTCAAGTGATCAGCAACAGATGCTCCTTCGTCCATCTTCAAGACATATAGCTTCTTCCTTAGAAATAACTTATTCACCAAGGACTTTCCCTGATAAATATCTCTCAGTTTCTTCCATAAAGAAGATGTGGTCTTCTCTTCATGAACATTTAGAAGGATAGAGTCTACCAAACAGAGCCTTATTAGCCCCCCTACCCCCTCCCACTTTTTTGTCTATGAGATCTCAATCTTCTTGCTTCATGCCAGAAGGTTTTACTCTAGACACAACAACCCAAATATCACGATCCACTAACAAATATTCCATTTTAAGTTTCCACAACTCAAAATTACTTCCATTGAACTTTTTGATTTCTACTCTTCCAAATGTGCTTTCCATTTTAATCTAAAATTTCAGTTACCAGACTTCTACAAGGCTCCCACTTTAGAATTGACACAAAAAATCAAACCTACCCACAAGGATAAAAAAACTGGCTAGGTTTTGATACCATTTGTAAGGACAACAAAGGTTTGGAAATGCCTTCCTAATGCTAATTCTAAGAGGAATAGTGTAGACTACATGTTCAAAAAAATTATAGTTCATTAAAATTGCACATTAATGGAAACATAATAGACAGTTAAATCATATACAAAATTCGACACCAGTATTTAACATGGGAAAACCCTTATAGGAGAAAAACCCACCACACCAAGAAAAACACTTTGTATTACAATAAATGACAATTACATAAAAAGTCGCAGTTTCCCTTTGCAAATATCAATTTCATAGTAGTAACATTTCCATAATCAACCTTGTACAAATCAAATCTTGATTACAGTTTTATGACTCACTATTACAATGCTTATACAACATATAATGAAGAACACAAACTGTCAGAATGTTTAGAAACTTATCATTGTTATAGCACATCGCAATATGTATCCAACATCCATGGTTGATTCGATCTCTATACAAACAGTTCAGTTCAATTTCCTTTGCAGAGTAACTGTTAATCTTACCAGTCACCACCAACTCAGCATAGTCCTTCAATGTCTATTGTACAACTCATAAGTCCAACCAAGTTAGCATTTTTTCAACCATCATCCACCTTCAAGTCCATTGGCATGACCAACACTATCAACAAGAGACTGGAAAGTCCCATCGATTTCCCATGTCACCCCGATGTCCCAAAAGAACCATCACGACCATGATCATTGGCCAGAGTCACCCTGAAGTCAAATATCCTTATCAGCTAGACAAAAAGCATCGAAGATAGATCAAAATATCTCACCAAGGTCACAAGTCACCCCTATGACCTTAAGGTCACCTATGGTTTAGAACACCTCATCGGTAGGAGTCACACTGACAAAACTCTTCATCCAGACTTCCATCATTGATGAGAGTTAGAAAACTTGCACCGATAGTTCAAGGTCACACCGATTACTTTTGCTTGGATTGGCAAGAGTCTCCCCAACAAAACACTTTAGCCAGAATTCTAACATCGATGAGAGATAAAACACTCGCACTAATAGTTCAAGGTCACACCGATGGCTACCGTCGACAAGACCGACCACATGTCTCACCGATTTGACCACTTTGAACCTTTAGATACAAAATTCTCATTGACCAAACATTCTAGATGTCTCATTTTTTTTAATTTTTCAAGAGGTTCAGGTTTGTAAGTTTGAGGCACATGTCTCCAATAGAATAGAGGTAGATAAGTTTTTAAGAAAAAAATTGAGATGTGGAATTTCAATATGGAGGATTTATTAATAGATCGAGATCTATGGGATGTTATTGATGATAATTTTATGAGGCATGTTGATCCTACTTTGGTTTCTCAATATGATGTTATGGACCGTAAAGATATAGGTCTAATCAAAATTTTCCTAGTAAACTTTGTTTTCATCAATTTCCATGAAGACACCTCTATACAAAAACTATGAAAGAAACTTGGTGAAATCTATCAAGCCAAATATTTAGTGAATAATATTTTCTTTTGGAAGAAATTATATTCCTTTAGAATGGAAGAGAGTGGAAAAATTATAGACCATTTGGAATCATTCAACATGTTGGTGGCTCAATTGGCATCGATTGTTGTCAAAATGGATGAGGAGGAGAAATATTAGATCTTGATTTATTATTTTCTTAGTTTGTGGGATTCTCTTGTTATGGCTATTGGGAGTACTTTTTTCATCTTAAAGACTAAATATGTCGTGGGTTCTTTTCTCTTTTAAGATATGAGGAGGAAGGTATTCATTGGTGCCAATGAATCCCTAAATGTTTATGGAAGGCCTAATAAAAAATGAAAGAATAATGAGAAGCATGATAAGCCAAATCCAAGAGGAGATCCAAATCTCATAGAAATTCAAATTTTATTTACTGGAGCTATGGTAAGCCTAAACACTTCTGTAAGGAGTACAAAGAAGAAAAGAAGAAGAACGAGAAGAAGAGATTTGATTGGGATTTTGAATCCAATAAGGAATATTTTGATGAATTCATCACAACTTTGGCCACTCGTGTAGGTAATGATGCATGATTAATTGACTTGGGTGCATCTTTTCATATGACCTTTAATAGAGATTGATATTCTAAATATGAAGAATTTTATGGAGGTAAGCTGTACTTGGGTGATGATTCTTGTTTAAATATTTTTGGTCATGGTAAAGTTAGTCAAGTTTCTTGATGGTAGAATAAAAAGGATTAATGATGTGTTGCATATCCCTAGATTAGCATAAAATTTGTTATCTTTGAGAAAACTAATAGATGTGGGTGTACAGGTAATCTTTTTTGATGGAAAATGTAAGATGGTTAGAGATGTTAAGTTGATTGCTAGAGGTGTTAGATATGGCACATTGTATAAACTTGATGCATGTGTTGTTGATTACAATAGTACTTTTGTGAAGATCAAGATTGTGGCTACTTTGTTGGAGGATGTGAGGGTTTCATCTTCAACAAATGGTCATGGATTTTTGGTACCCAAGGGTTCTCTTTATTCTGAATCAAATTTTCCTACAAAGAAGACTATGTTATGGCACTAGAGACTTGGCCACATTGGATAAAAGGGTCTAAGGACCTTGAAAATTAAAAACCTTGTTGGAGGGTTTTCTAATTTTAATCTTGATTTTAATTTTTTTGAGCATTAAATTTATGGAAAATAAAACCACATTCAGTTTTACTCAAGTTCTCATAAACATTATGGTGTATTAGATCTTATTCATTCTAATGTGTTTGATCATGTAGATGTTTCATTGATTGGAAAATCTACATATTATGTTTCATTGATTGGAAAATCTACATATTATGTTTCATTTATTGATGATTATAGTAAAAGTACATGGGTATATTTTTTAAAGAGTAAATCTAAAGTTTTTAGTTAATTTAAAGAATGTAAAGAAATGGTTGAGTTACAGACTGGAAAGAAAATAAAATGTTTGAGGACTAATAATAATGGTAAATTCTTCTCTAATGATTTTGATAGATGTTGTAAATATTATAACATTTTGAGACAAAAGAAAGCTCCATATTCTCCACAAAAAAATGGAGTTATAGAAGGAATGAATAGGAAACTAATAGAGAAGCCTACAAGTATGTTGAGTTGTGCTAGTCTAGAACAAAAATTTTGGGTTGAATTTGTTGCCACTACTTGTTACCTAATTAACAAGTCTCCTACATCATCTTGTATTGATAATACACCTATAGAGGCATGGTCAAGTCACAAGCTTTCATTGATGTTGAACACCTAGAATACTAAGAGGGGGTGAATTAGTACTCACTAAAACTCATTGAATTTTTCAATTCAAACATCCATTCAAAGCATCATATTTAACTTGCACTAAATGAAAGGAACATATAAATCACGCATCACATCAAGGAACATAAGATCACTAGATTTATGTGGAAAACCCTTGAAAGGGAAAAACCACGGTGAGGATTATCTCACAATATATGATAAATGATTATAATGTTTGATACAAAATGGTGGGCTCACTGTCCAAAAAGAGAATGGTTCAGCAAAGGGCTCACTACCCAAAATAGAAAGAGATAGAATAAAGGGTGGCTCACTACTAATGATGAAATTATAATAATGCATCTAACATATATTGAAGATGTTGAACAAGAAAACTAAGATGGGATGAATTAGTTGTAGGAAATTTTAACCTTTAAAACTTCCACCAGATGTTAGATTAATTCTCATTCACAAATCTCTTAATCTACTAGTGTGATTAATCATTAAATGTAAAAGAAAAACTGAAAGAAGAAAAACCATACACACAATAACACCAAACATGGAAAAACCAATGAGATAAAAACCAAGATGAGGATTAGCTCACACTATAAATATTATCAAAATCAAATACAAAGGCTCACTATTAGAGAAGACTCACTGCCAAAATAGGAATTACTATCTAGAATAGGACTCATTATCCAACAAGGGTTAACCACCCAGAGGGATCACTACCATGGAATTGCAAAGAAGATAGAAGATATTTGTTACAAAGAGAAAAAAAATCTCAATGCAACAGATATTTCCACCACAACTCGCTCACACACTTGCAAATATTCTTGAATGATGGAGTACGCCTTCATCTCACTACCTCCAAAACCTCACAATTAGTTTTCACATTGATCTACACAGACTCGTATCACACACATTATTTCACATCTATCTTGCTTGAATTTCACTTTCACAAACATCTCAACTTGTATTTATATCATATTCAACTTTGAAACTCATCCAAATTCGGTCACACACTATTTGCATTTGAAAATTCAAATTATGTCGATGCCAAAACATTCTACAGTGGAATTACAATGAGGGAAACCCAAACACACACTTAATCAGGACCTAAATAAGTCCCAACACACTTCAAAATGCTTCCATGAACCTCATAAGTAGTGCAGCCTTAACACGATCCAATCTCTCTGGATAACAAAATTAACTTGAACATGATTTTATTATCTTAATTCCAAAACTACAAGTTTTGAAACCACAAAATAGAGAAATCTAGAGCAACAAAATTTCTCCTAGACCATATCCAGATACATAGAAAAACATAGTTCACAATTGGTGAACATAACTCACATTGTACAATAATCCAAAAACCCAAAATTTGGATATAGCAGCTTCCAACAACCATGAACAATATCTCAGATCCTTACTAGCATACCAATAAATCTCAGCGAAAAACTCAGAGAAAACACTGAATACTTGCAACCTTCCTTTATTACAATTTTCTCAATATCCTCGACATAAACAGCCAATAATCAACATCAGTGACAACAAAAACCAGTTGGCATCAAGTTAACCAGTTGAAATTAATGACAAAACCTTCATACTTGCAACAATCTCCCCCTTTGTCATTGATGTCAACACATGATGTGAAAAACCATCAAAGGAAACACAACAACTCTGAACCCTCAATCTCCAAAAATTCTTTCCCCCCTTACTTTATATTATTTTCACATGATATATTCTCCCCCTTTGACATCAATGGCAAAGGAAAAAAATGTTTTACATTGATTTCTCCTCTGACATTAAGAACATTTACCAGTACAAAATACTCTTTCAATGACATTTGAAACTACCTACTCCCCCTGAGAGGTAGCCACTAGACATCAGTATAGAAGAAAGATAGATCAATAGACCCACCAGGATGGTGCACCTTCATATGCATCTAGTTCAAGAAAGGAGGGTAAATAACCCATACCTTCTAGAGATAATCAAAAGTATGTTTAGGAAGAGCCTTAGTAAATATGTCAACAACCTGATCCTTTGTAGGTACATACTCAAGCTTTACTTCATTATCCACAACCTTTTCTATCTAAAAGTGATACCTTATAGATATATGCTTTGTCCTTGAGTCCATCACTGGATTCTTTGAAATGTTAATTGCACATGTATTATCACAAAAGATAGAAATGGAAACATCATACATTACTCTGATATATTTCAATGTCTATCTCATCCACAGAACTTTTGTACAACAAGATGTTGCAACAATATACTCAGCCTCTATAATGGATAAGGAAATTGAATCTTTCTTTTTACTCAACCATGACACCAATCTACAACCAAGAAAGAATGCACCGCCACTTGTACTTTTTTTGTCATCAACACAAATTGCCCAATCTGCATCTATATAAGCACTTAGTGTAAAATTAGTATCTCTAGGATACCACAAGACATGATCCGGAGTGCCATTCAAATATTTGAATATCCTCTTAATAATAGAAACATGTGACTCTTTAGGATCTTCTTGAAATATAGCCACAAGACAAACTACATGCATGCTATCTGGTCTAGTAGCAGTTAAGTACAATAGTCCTCCAATCATAAATCTATATTTACTATGATCAGCCTTAGGTGAATAATCATCTTTACTCAATTTGCATCTAGTCAGCATAGGAGTGCATACTAGTTTGGAACCATCCATCCCAAAATTCTTCAACATTTCTCTTACATACTTTGATTGTGAAATAATTTTTTTTTTCTCTATTTGATTGATTTGTAGCCCAAGAAAGAAATTCATCTCACCAAACATAGACATCTCAAATTATTTTTCCATCTCTTTGGCAAACATATTGCACATTATTTCATTTCTTCCAAAGATAATGTCATCAACATATACAACTACTATGGGGATTTCGTCATTCAAATTTGAAGTACAAATTACTATTTTTCATAACTTTATTGAAACCTTGTTGAAATAAATATCTATCTAACCTTGCATACTAAGCTCTATGAGCTTGCTTCAATCCATATAAAGCATTTTTTAATCTACATACCATATTCGGTTTATATGACAATTGAAATCCTTCTAATCGTTCCATGTATACTTCTTCTTCCAACTCACCATTTAAAAATGCAAACTTAACATCCATCTGATAAACTTTAAAATATTTATGAGCAGAAAATGCTTAAAACATTTTGATAGCTTCCATCTTGCCTCTAGAGAAAATTTCTCCTAAAAATCTATACCTTCTACTTGTGATTAGCCCTTACACACAAGTCTTGCTTTATTTCTAGCCACTTATCCATTCTCATTCAACTTGTTTTTGAATACCCATTTTGATCTAATTATGTTTTTATCTACTGGTCTAG
The DNA here is from genome assembly GCA_007115665.2 of Sequoiadendron giganteum. Taxonomy (NCBI): domain Eukaryota; kingdom Viridiplantae; phylum Streptophyta; class Pinopsida; order Cupressales; family Cupressaceae; genus Sequoiadendron; species Sequoiadendron giganteum. Next base: position 306,941,900 of record CM021105.1, read on the forward strand.
GTATCAATTCCCAAGTTTGATTCTTCTCAATTTGCATAAGTTCTTCTTTCATTTCTCTCATCTAATGCTCGTCATTACATTCTTCACTCGTTGTCTTTGGTTCAACTTCAGAAAGTAAACACAAATTTATTCTAGTAGCATCTCTACTTCTTGTCAATAATCCTTTTCTCTTGTCTCCAATGATTTTATTTTCTAAATTATTATTCTACACATATTTAGGTGTCTTTGGGGACACCACTAGAGCCTCTTCTTCTTAATTTTTATTTTCCTTTTCTTCCACAACTTCTTCTAGTTCTATGCAATTAGGTTCATCAGATACATATCCATCAACTTCAATTGAGATCTTCAATGTTTCATCAATCTTGACATTTTTTCTCTCTATAATCTTTCTCATTCTTTTATTGAAAAATTTTTAAGCTTTGATTCTAGTAGAGTATCCAAGGAAGATACCCTCGTCACATCTAGCATCAAACTTCCCTAAATTTTCTTCATCCCTTCTAATATAACATTTGCTTCCAAATACCTTGAAATATTTGACAGTAGGAATTCTTCCATACCATAGCTCATAGGGGGTCTTAGTACTATTCGCTTTTGCTTGAACTCAATTGAAGACATAAACAGTAGTGTGAATAGTTTCTCTCTAGTAAACTTCTAGTAGACTTGCCTCTATAATCATTGATCTAGCAATTTCTTGAATCATTTTTTTATTTCTTTCAACAACTCCATTCCGCTGAGGATTTCATAGAGAAGATAACTATATTTTTTATTCCATGAACCTCAAAAAACATATTAAACTCATTGGAGGTGAATTCACCACCTCTATCAAACCTTAAAAAATTTATTCTCAAATTTTTCTCATTCTCAACCATAGCCTTAAATTCCTTGAATCTATTTAATGCATCATATTTCTCTCTAAGAAAAGTAACCCATGTATATCTAGAGTAATCATCAACCAAAAGTATAAAATGCCTATCACCTTGTAGACTTCTGACTCTTGTAGGATCACAGAGATCTGTATGAATCAAATCCAACAGTCTGGCAGTAGATTATTCCTTTGATCTAAAGCAGTTTCTAGCTTGCTTTCCAAACTAACAATTCTTGCAAATAGAATTAACAGGCTTTGTAATCCTCAGTAAATATCTCACAACTTATAAAAAACTACTTATTTCCATATTATCAAAATTAATGTGACACATCCTTCAGTGTCATAACCAACTATCATTAATCTAAGACATAAAGCAATATCCATCAACACCCTTAAATTGATAAATATTTCCTTCAAATTTATCGGCAACAATCACTGTTCCGATTCCTTTTCTAATTTCACATCTCTCATCCTTGAATACAATATTATATCCTTTACTACACATATATATAACACTTAAGATATTATGCCTTAAACCCTTAACATAGTAGACATCATTAGTATTATGCTTTCCATCAAAACTTACTTAACCTATCCCACAAATCTTAGCACCAGTATCATTTCCAAACTTAACTAAGCCTCCATCATATTTTTCAAGTGTAAAAAACTTACTCTTATCACCAGTCATGTGATTTGAATAGCCACTATCAACAACCCAGTATTTTTTTTTTTTGTTTAGAATGTAATGCAGAGATCACAGTATCTTCAAATTTTTTTGGAGCACTTTCCTTCACCTATCTTTTAGTATTAGCAGGAATAGATTCATATTTTATAGCCAAGAACAAGCATTCATTATCATCAAAATCTCCATAATTATACTCTTCATCATAAATACCAACATCTTCATTTACATAATATGCTCTCTTAATCATCTTTCCTTTGTTCTCTTTGCTTAATCTATGCTTATTCTTCTTAGCTCCTTTCAGACATCTCAAAGCATAATGACCAATTCCTCCACAATTAAATCATTTAAAGGGTAACTTACCTTCATACTTACCAGAGCCCTTTCTCATCCTTCTTACAAAGTTAGCTTCCACTTCATCTGGATCTTTAGCTTTTATAGCCCTAAAAGTAGTTTCTAACTTTGATCCATTTCTCAAGCTAGGATTTCTCATTTCAAATGATGTTAGAGTACAAGTTCTTCAATAGTAGATATCTTTTCAATGTATGCATTAGGGAGAGTTTTGAGAATACTATTTACAATACTTGACTCATCCAATTTTGATACTAATTGTTGAACAAGACAACTGAGAATGGGGGTGAATCAATTTTAGCAAATTTTAACCCTTAAAACTTCCACTAGATGTTATATTAATTATCATTCATAAATCCTTTACTCTTCCAGTGTGATTAATCATTAAATGAAAAAGTAGAAACTGAAAGAAGAAAAACCATACACATAATAACACTAGATTTACATGGAAAAACCAATGAGGGAAAAACCATGATGAGGATTAGCTCACAATCTAGATAATATCAAAACCAAATACAAAGGCTCGCTGCCAAAGAAGGCCCATTGCCAAAATAGGACTTATTGTCCAAAACAAGACTCACTACCATAGAATTAAAAAGAAGATAGAAGAGGTTTGTTACAAAGAGAAAAATAATCTCAATACAATGGAGATTTCCACCACAACTCGCTCTGACACTTGCAAACATGCTTGAATGATAGAGTACACCTTCAACTCACTGCCTCCAAAAACTCACAATTAGTTTCCACACGGATCTACACAAAATTGCATCAGACACACAATATTTCACATCTATCTTGTATTTATCTTGCTTACATTCCACTCTCACAAACATCTCAACTTACATATTTATACCGTCTTCAACTTTGAAATTCATCCAAAGTTGGCCACACACTATTTGCATATGCAAATTCAAATTAGGTTGATGCCAAAACATTCTATGGTGGAATTAGAATAAGGGTGACTGAAACACACACTTAATAAGGACCTAAATAAGTCCCAACATACTTCAAAATGCTTCCTTGAACTTTGTAAGTAGTTCTTAACACAAGGTCGTCCAATACCCATGTAAAACACATAAAAAAATTAAGCACACACAACCTTAAGATGATCCAATCTCTTCAAATAAAAAATTTAACTTGAACATGATCTTATCAACTTAATTTCAAAACCACAAGTCTTGAAACAACAAAACAAAGAAATCTAGAGCAAAAAAATTTCTCCTAGACCATAGCTAGATACATAGAAAAGAATAGTTTACAATTGGTGAATATAACTCACACTATACAATGATCCAACAAACCAAAATCCAGATATAGAAGCTTCCAACAATCATGAACAATACCTTAGATCCTTACTAGCATACTAGTAAATCTTGGAGAAAAACTCGGATCAAACACTGAATACCTACAACCTTCCTTTATTACAATTTTCTTAATATCCTTGACATATATAACAAATAATCAACATCAGTGACAACAACAACTAGTTGACATCAAGTTAACCAGTTGACATCAATGACAACACCTTCATACTTGCAAAAAAAGATACAATGCTACTAAATCTTAGAAAATTGACTTCACACACTTCATACTTCACCACAACTACTATTAATACTTCTCTCTACACCAGATCTCACACACACAGTCTACACACTCTATCCGCACATTCTCACAATGAATCAACCTTTTATATATACCAAAACTATCTAAAGAATCAATTAGGTTAGCCTAATTAGATGTATCATGCACCACATACCCTATCAACTCCAAACACTGACACACACACACACACACACCTTGCAGAGTAAAAAAAAATATGTATAGTTCCATAATAGGTCAATATGACCCATAACTACTCCCATAAATCTGCTCCTTACATACTTTAATTTTGTACAACCCCAAAACCTTTAGGTGGGCACCATATAACAAAAATACTAAAGTAACAATGAATGAAACAATTGTTCACTAACAACTTGACACACAAATAACCACAATACTTTTCACTTGGATCACACACACCAATGATATCCAAAAACACTTCCCAAAACTACAAACAAAACATTCATCCATGGTGGAATGTGAAGAGTTCCAACATACACTATGTACTAGTAATACTTCCATTACAGAGTCGATACTCTGTCAACATTATCTTTGAATGTGGAAGACATACAAGCTTGAATATTTATATTTAGACACCTTCAACACAGACCAACATTACCTCAAAACCACATGACCAAATTCTTCATAGTGGAGCAATGCAAACCAGAAAATTGTTTCACTAAATACTGAAAACTATACATCGAGACTTAGGAAAATCTGTAAAACATTTGGTCTTCAATGAACCAATACTATTTTATCTCTATAATGGGTTGCCATCAATGAAAAAACCATACACTATCATTCTCATCAATCCTCAAAAATCTCTCCACACCATACATCAACATCATCTATACATCATCATGCTCATATTACCAACAACCCAAGTCTTCAATAATCTCCCCTTTTTTCATTGATGGAGATACACTCTCACTATTCAAACTACTCAAAACTTCTCCAAAAACTCTCCACCTTTACTACTCTCCCCCTTTGACATCAATGGAAAAGGTCTCATCATATCAAGCTTTTCAAATTATTCCCCCTTAACTTATATAAGTATATACACATGAGAGTAACTCCCCCTTACTATAAAACATACTTCTCCAACAATATTTTCGTTAGGAAATGTCAATTTTCATCCTCTAACAATGTTATCCATCAAAAAAGACAAAAAAATGTACTGCAACATTATCCACTACTTCCGCATATATAGATAGGAATCAAAAATTGCATAAAAAAGACAAAAAAACGTACACCTTCAACTATCAAAAGGGTAAAATACCCTTTTTAGACACCTTCAATTTTACAAGTTGTTCTTCCTAGTCCTTCTTCCCTATCTCCCAATCCTTCTTGGTGAATGAAAGTGTACTACACTAATTCTCAAACTAAATAAGATCTTCTCCTTCGTTTGGGGTACTAGCACTGGATTCTTTTGCACCACCTTATCTGCACTTGCTAACACTCTAATCAGAGATAAAATCTTTGCACTTACTAGATCTCTAAGTTGACTACACTACATAATAATTTATTTATTTTCATGTAGTAGGAAGAAATATTAATAAAATTTCTCTATTTCTACCCTTTTTGCACCATCTACATCATTTTTTGAATCATAAGCATCAAAGGCCTGAGCTATTTGTGACTCTATTGAGTCCATTTGGTCCTTTATGCAACTTATAGAGTTAGGCCATTTTAAGAAAAAATGAAATGAAACTTTTGCTTCTTTTATAAATTTCTAGACTTACTTCAAGTTGCCTTACAACTTTCTAGTGTAACATTGCACTTATTAGATACTTTGGTCAATCTCCTATCATTGACCTTCTTTGTCATTTATTTTTCAATCTTTTCTTCCAAACTAGCAGAATAATCCTTAAAGGAATCTAATAGTAGCTTCAAATTTTGCATACTAGGTAAGGAACCATCAATAGTTGCACTAAGAATACCTTCTTCCAACACCTTAACAACTTCTTCAATCGTTTATGCACTCTTTTGGTGGGTTTGCAGTGTTTCCTTCCTTGTGGAGGCATGAAATGCATCACCAAGCTATAGCTTGTGCAAGGGAGAAATATTTCTCATATCAGCTTATCCTTGCTACATGGGTATCTATAGGAGCTATGCAAATACCACCAGTTCAAACTATAGCTGCATATCTAACAAATCCTTTGAAGAATCTTGAAAAGTTTTGGAGGATTCACCAACTATTTCATTTTCTTCTTCCTTCATATATTTCTCCTTCTCTCCACTAACAAAGCATACTTCAGCATTCTTTTCTTCTTTGAAAGGCTTCTCATCATTCAAAGGGGGAAAGTTTTCATCCTTTTGTGCATAAAACTTCTTTGAGATTTCTTCTTATTTTTGATCTATATCTTTCTTCATATCCAAAGGAAGAAACTTTTGATCATTTTGAGATTCCTCTTCCTCTAGGGCATCCTGCATATCATCTTCCTTGTCTTCACCAACAAAATTCTCCACAATTGGATGGGTATTATATGTAGCCATGTCTTCTTGTTCATTCTCTAGCTCAAGCACATACTAATGTTGTGCATTATCAAGCTCATTGCTTTACAAGATAGATGAATCACTCTACATTTGTTCTTCACTATCTTGAGGGACTCTCAACCCTTTAGTTAGTTCTTCAGCCTTCCATAGAGTCTTATTCTTCAATCTTTCAATGTCTTGTTTGTCTCTACTCATTAGAGTGTTAATTATTTGTTTTGATATGTTTTTTTTTTTTGTACAGTTTAGATAATTTACACTTATCATCATGAGTTAGAGAAGAACCAATCTTCTCCAAGGAAAATTCCTTTATTTTTACATCTTCTTGTAGTGTACAAAATTGTACTCCTTTCTAAGAGAAAGTACAATTTCACACTTAATTTGGACCTATTTTAGTGATCATTCAATTATGCATTTTTGAATCTCATTAATGGGCCCATAATACAATTTATTATGCATCCCAAGCATTATTTTATTTATTTCCCAACACTATAAACCACATTGAATAAAATATATCAATCAACTTAATGCCCCAAAATAAATTAGGTCATGAACTTTTAGGTCAAGAATCATTTTCCCATGGGATAATGGGTCCCACTTAAGTTCACAAATTCAAATTTAAATATGTTTTGGTGACATTTTAAGGTCCTAAATTCAAATTCTAAGTGTCAACTTTCAAGATCTAATAAATGAGAAATTAGAAAGGAAGCCTATAAAACTAAGTCTTTCAACCATTTTTCACTAGACAGGCAAGAGATTCAGATGATATCACAAGTATTTGCATTCAAGAGCAAGGATAAATCAATCAAGAATTCAAAGTTGATGTCTTGGAGAAGAATTCTATTTATTTTTGTAGGTCTTCAAGCTCATTTTTCCAACAAGATCAAGCATTGTCAAAGATTGATGATAGATGCCTAGGATCATGATGGATTCTAGGTTTTGGGAGATGTACCAAGCCATTAAACCAAGCCTAATGACTTGTTTCCTAATTGGTTCCATCTATTATCATTCTAATTTCTACTTAAAGGAAGGTATATTCAGATTTGTGATCTATTAGGGTGATTTGATATCTCCCAAAGTAGGTTTTTGTCACTATTCATTGTTCATTTCTAGTGATCCTATTCCAACATATTTGAGTAGGGTTTCTTTGCATTTAATCTCTTATAATATTAGAAACAATTAATATTATGTCTTGCACACACTTTCATGTTTTAGATCTATTATTTTCATCAAGGTTTAATTACCAAACTAGTGGTTTGATTGAGGAAAACTCCCATCCACCACTAAACAATAATTTTGTTTTGTAGATTTATCACGGGTTTAGATCTAGGAATGAAGGTTTAGAGTTACAAGAAAGAAGTGTAGGTTTCATACTTAGATCTTATATTTGTATATTTTTAGAACAAGAGACATGAACCCAATCACCGGTAGGCGAAGGGTCCTTGACAATATTGTAGAAACTTATTTTTATGATAGGTGCATAGTGTTATTCCTTCCCAGATCTACCATAAACTTTGTTTTTTCTCTCAATTTTATGCTTAATCTTCAACATCCAAGTGATATATTGCATTTTGGAGTTGATTTACTATTTTTAATTTTTATCCCCAAAGTGTTGTTTGACCTTGACCCCCATCCTTTAGTCATAAAAAAATCTGAAGATTCTCACTTTGGGTTGATTCACCTAAGGGTTGTTAATAAATTAATTGTGGAGATATCATTTCCTAATGAAAGTAGGAAGATAGGGTCTATTCTCACCCTTTGGCCTTACCTTTCCATTTTTGGAAAGCCCCTATTTTCTTTCATTTCACTTCTCAAATAGGCTCTTGCCTTATTGTAATTAAACATTCTTCAAGTCATCAGGTAATTGATCCTAAATCTTATCCAAGCTAGTGTTAAATTTTATCATATACTTAACTATGGATTATGTGATGGTTGCCTTATCCTCATCATTATAATTTGGATACATTTTAGCTATCTCTTCCAAGAGACCAAATTCTAAAATACCATTAAACAAAGCATCAAATTTTAAGGGACTATGTTCCCCTATCGGAGGGGTATTTTCTTTCTTCTTCCCCTTTCCTTCCAGATATTTTTCTCCTTTACCTAAACTATTTTCTCTTGTTTGAAACACAAAACCCTTACTTTCTTTCTACAGTTTCTCTTCAATTTCAGTATCTGCAATATTAACTTTATCTCTTTTGGCACTAGTCTCTTCTATCATGGCTTGAGAATTCTTCTTCTAAACCAATTGGGTTCCTTCCTCTTCTACATCTTCATCCTCACAACTGATATATTTTTCTCTAGTGGCCTTTTCCTTTCTTCTCCTCTTAGGATGCATTTGTTGTGCAGATGGGCTAGATTCTTCTTTCTTCTTTGAACTTGCTATATCCCTAGCTTTGGAGGACTTAAAAATTAAGTGAGAGGGGAAAAGGTTCTTTAGTGATCTTCTTGTGCTTGAAGTACCTTGCGAATAAAAATATGTGGCCTTGATTTTCTCCACAAAACCCTTAAGTGGGTTCACTATTTCTTCAAATTGAGTTTTCATCTTCTCCACATTCTTCTCAATGTCCTTCTTCCTCTTCTCAAGATTTACTTCAATTGATTTTTTTGCATAATTTCTAAACCTATCCACAAATGGATCTCTTATCTTACTTAGCATAATCTCTACCATACTAGTAATCTCTTCTATTGTAACCTCATGTCCTAGCTCTGGGATCCAAACAGTTCTAGGTTCAAACTCTTCCATAATATAGTTATCTCTTCTAACCATGAAGATTATATCATTCTTATATTTTTCAACAATTTTTTCCTATATCATTTCTCTTCTTTTATTTTTCCTCGAAAATTCTTGAAGAAAACCCACAACATGGTTTTTTTGGTTTCTATATTCCCTAACCTTCTCAAATGGTCTCTAATATAAATAAAAACTAGAATATTGTCCAAACACACAACATTATTTATACCAAAAAATTCTCTAAGAAAGTAAAATAATAAGCATACAATTATGGCACCATATCACAAGGGGTACCGAGATTATTTGGTCTTCTATATATTTTTCATCAATTGTTGTCTCAGGAGTTCACACAAACCAATATCCAAACCTTCCTTCACCATTTAGTGAGTAGTATGAATTACAATATCCAACACAAAGTTCTCTCTATTGGTATAAAAGTGTTGGAAATTGAGATATTCTCATTGATGTCAAAAAATGGAGTTTGGATAATCACCTCAATGGAATTTTGATGTTTATCAGTTTTTAATTTCTTTGGTAATGGAAGATTGTCAATCTAGTATTTTGATCCAGATTATCTCTTTTTTCAAGATCTACTCTAATGTTGCTAATATGTTTCATCTTGATATCAGTTGCATCCACTGACATGATTTCAACTTACTAGGTTATATGGTTGGAAAGGTACAGTACCAGTAGTTTTGGAAATAGTGTCATAATAATACACTAGCTTTGTGCATCATTTTTTTTGTCTGGATTCTATCTCAAAAAAAGGTACCATTATAGGAATTTGTACATAGGTTTGCGACTACATGATACATTCTACTTTGGAGTTTCATAATGATATGTGAAGGAATTTGGAAGATATGAATAATAGTATTCTGATCTATAGTCTACACTGAGTTTTTATATAGTACACTGACGTGGGAGATTTTGCATTTTCTCATATTTGATTATATTATCATGTGGTGTTGAAGATAAGTAGCTTGATGTTGTCTAAGGAAGAATTCAATATACTAACAATTTTTTGTGTTACACGTTTGATGGATTGCATATATGTTTGGAGTTTTTAGTCTAACTCTAGTTGACCTAATTATGTATTAATACTGAGAAGTTTTACATGTGCTATGAATGATTAAGGGATCTATTTTACGTCCACGTCAACTACTTATATGAAAAAATGAATATATTTTGAGGATAATTATGACAGATTTGATTAGGCCAACCTAATTAGTAAACATGGATATATATGTATATATGTAAGATATTTTTGAGATGAGAGCATAGAGAGGTAGAGAAGAAGAGTGTGTGAAAAATACATGAAGACAAAAATGTGAATGGATATGTGCAAGATTGTATAGATGTGTAGATAAGTTTTTTATTTGTGTATTGTGCTTCACTAGAACTGAATCCCAATAGAAGGAAGGTACATTTTCATGAATTCATACTTTTGGCAGTGAGACAGATCTTTTTGTATCTTAGCAGTAAGCCAAATATTTTGTATGTACTTCAGGCTACGAGCCTTTCAAGGACAATGAGTCCTAGTTGTGAGCCCTTGTAATATTCTATATCCGGATATAGAATATTGTGAGCTAATCCTCATTGCGGTTTTTCCCATTTTGGGTTTTCCATGTAAAAATACTAGTGTTCATGTGTGTTGATGCATTGTCTTGATTCCAAATTTTCTCTTGTTGATTCAGTCAAATTTGTGATAATGCTTGGATGTATTTTATGTGAATAGTTTTATGGAATACTGATTCACCCCCCTCTTAATATTCTGGATGTTCAACAATTGGTGTCAGATCCAGGTTCCTTTGAAGAAGCCTAACAAATTGGGGAAGGTCTTGAGATTCGAATATATGGAAGATAAAAAAATTCTTATTCCTCTAGAAGTGATCTTTGTTGGAGATTCAGAAGAAAATAAAGATCTAAAGAATAAGCTAAAGGAAGAAAATGAGTGTATCAATAATCTAAGGGAAATATATGAAGAAGTTAGTGATCAATTTAAGAAAGTAGATGAAGACATCACCAAACTGAAAGAAAAATTGGAAGAAAAGAGAAAGATTGAAGATTATTATAAAGTTGAAATTCAAAGTAAGATGGATGAATGTGCAAAGCTTGAGAAGAAGTGTTAACTCTAAAATCAGATCGGGAAAATGAAAAAATACACGAGGATAAATTCAAGGAAAGCACTACAATGCTTGATGAGTTGATTAAATTTTAGAGACTTTCTATGGATAAAAGTGGTTTGAGATTTGAAAAAGGATAGTGTTCAAAGGTAAACCAATCTCTTGACATGAAGATTCAAAGCGATGGTGGACAATTCAAGAATCTAAGGAGAAATACAGAAAGGATTCCCATCAAACAATCTAATGCTCAAAGGTATTTATCGTTTAATGGTATTTTCTATTCTTGCAATAAGTCTGGACATAGGGAAAAGTATTGTATAAAGAAAAAAGAGCAGAATGATGGAACAAATCAAAATACTTTATTATTCTCTAGTCAATATTTTGAATGCAAAAGAATTGAACATCAGAAGTTGAATAAGATGGTTTATCTATTCAATGGCTACTATTATCACTACAAATAATTTGGACACAAGGCTAATCAGTGAAAAAATAGATTGAATACAATAAAACTTAGATGGAAGAATGTTTTTTGTTGTAATTGTAGAAATCTAGAACATTTTGCCAGAAACTATAGAAGCAAAAACATGAGAAGTAAAAATCTGATAAAGAAACATGAACCAATCATTAAGGTTGATCTGGTAGAAGGGAAGAATTAATGGAGAAATAATTTGGAAAAGGGAAGGAAAATTTAAGTAAAGTGAATCAAAATCATCAGGCATTTATGTGTCATCCTCCGGTGCAGACACTCCAATCAAAAATTAATTTAGGAAGTTCCTAAGGGGGAGAAATAATTAGAATACTTAATGACTCCTCTTTCAATATATAATGTCATATCATGACATGAATGCATTTATTAGGATAAATAATTCAGATTTCATGTGAAAGGAAGTTGTAGATGCACATGTGTGAAGAATGAATTCTATATAATTTAAAAGGATGGAAGTGTACATGATTTTTTAGGTGATCTACATGTGATCTAAAATATTTATTGCATAGGCAATTGGAATGAAAGAAATAAATCTGAATAATTTAATGAAAATTCATTTGATGAAAAGAATTTGTGAAGAAGAAGAAGCATGTAGAAGAAGCTTGAAGAAACCAGAACAATCTCATACAACAAAAATTTAGAATTTGGCTTTGGGAAGTAGGAAAAGAGGTAAGTTGCTATACACTGAATTGTTTAATGAGTTTTGTTGAATGTGATGGATATACCTCGAATCATAGATAATTTAGTGAAGCCAGAACCACAACTTAAATTGTACCCTATTAAAACCTTGGAACTTGATCTTTTGGGTGCATTTTCTGAAGTTCATTTTGGTGTTATACCTATTGAAGATGTTGGAACATGCATTCACCAAAAATTGGAAGAATCATCCTATGGAAAAGCTCACATATTATGGGTTGAAGAATTAATTAGAAATTATTTTATCCTAAAACCATAATATAATGTACTTACAAAAATGAAATTGGATGTATGGAACAATTTTCCAAACTTTAGTAATGAAGAAAGATGTATTAGAATGGATCTTGGCAGAATTCATGGTGAATATGTGTGGCTTGAGGAATCACATGCTATAACCAGAGATGTAATTAGGGAAGTAACTGACTTATCATCCTCTGAAGTGACTCCTGAGTGCAATAATGATAGAGGGAAAGGTTTAATTAGGAACACGTGTGCTGCAATCACTAACCCAACATTTTAGTATGCAAATATAGTTATTTCATGGATGATCTTTGGTGACAATGATGTCTCCACTACTACAATTGATCTTGCATTGGATATGGTTTAGAATAGAATGGAATATGAAATTTGTGAGCTTCTTTGACAATAGTTGTTGGAAAGTATGAGATATATCAAGAAGAAGAAGAATTGTACATTCAGGTACGGTACATTGGTTTTAAGTGTATTTTTCCATTTTATGAAGGAGATTCCTGGAATCGATGAGGTTAGATGGGAGAACACAAGATTGGTCTCTCATCAGATTGAGGAACTTATGAGAAACATTGGGGATTTGTATGCACAAGGAGATTCTCTTGCTACATTCTTTGGTAAGTTTCAAATAAAAATGAATAGAAGAAGGAGAGTTTCTAGAGAATTGGTTACAAAATATAATAATGATATAACCTTTTTGGTAGCCACTAATAGTTGCATAATTAAGGCAGTTGAACCAAGGAATTCATGGCTACCTGAGTTTGGATATGAGATTGAGAAGGACTATGTTGCTGGTTGTATTGAATTATTGATTAACAACCCTCGAGACCCTAGCAGACATCAGTTTGGAACCTACACTAAAGTAGCTAAAGTTCTTGATAAGATTGAATTAACCTTCATAAAATCTATGTCTTCCTATAGAGAAAAGAGAAGAGTCACATAAGTTCATGTACTAGTAGCTCAAGTTGAATATGCTCCAAGAAGACTTAAGAAGTTATCCAAGAGAAGAGCATGTTTTTAGATAGTTCCTAGTCTTGTCACTAGTTCATCACATTCCACGATGGTAAGCACAAACTCATTAACTAATAGATTTGATGAATTAAAGAGTATAGTAGTAAGTGACATGGTCACTTTGGTTGAAGATAAAGGATTGTTGGAAATTGTAGAGAAATTCAAGTCTACTCATAGATTTTCACTTTAAAGACTCAAATATATTTGAGAGTGTGAGAAAGAGGTCAAGAGTTAATTCACATTTTGTTGGACTTGGCCTGATGCAATTCAGAAATTCAAGGATGTTGAGAGAACAATTGAAACATAGATCAAGTTTTCATTTAGCTCATTTGATCCTGCTCTTGATTTGGATGATCAGACTTGGTATGGATTGATAAAACTGCATAAGGAATACCTTTGCTTGAATAAAGAAAAAGGAGATATGGTTGAACAATATGGGAAGCTTAGAGATTTAATGAACATTAAATCTACACCTACCTATTATGTGCTTTCGGTAGTTGATAGGATTCTAAAATCTAATGTTACCCCCCGAACTATGGTTGAAGGAAAGGAAATCTTAAGTGATCTCAATTATCTATGTAGTGCATTGTTAGAGGAAAAAAGGCTTTGGGATAGATGGAGATCCTCATGGACTAGGATTCTTCACAAGCTTCATGAAAAAATAGCCTTCGTTTATCATCTCTATTTGGAATATACTCCTTAGGGGGAGTGTTTAGGTATGCAAAGGACCTGTTAAAGCATTAAAATTAATTTGCCTTTTCCATTTATTTCAAGGGGGGGGGAGAGAAAGAAAGAGATATCATGTGAAAACAAGAAAATTTTATAAAATAATTTTTGAAGAGAGAGGTATCATGTGAATAGTTTTGGGGGAGAAAATTAAAAATAGGAAGAAGTATTTTTTGATGGTTTTCACACCGTCTGTTGCCATCAATGACAAAGTGGGAGATTTTTGGAAATTGACATATTATCATTGATGTCAACAAATGGAATTTTGATAATTTCCTCAATGGAATTTTGATGTTTATATTATAGGACTTTGTACATAGGTTTGAGACTACATGATGCATTTTACTTTGGAGTTTCATAATGATATGTGAAGGCATTTGGAAGATATGAATGATAGTATTCTAATCTGTAGTCTATAGCAAGTTTTCATACAGTACACTAATATGGGAGATTCCATATTTTATCATATTTGATTATCTTATCATGTGGTGTTGAAGATAAGTAGCTCGATGTTGTCTAAGGAAGAATTCAATATTCTAGCAATTTTTTGTGTAACACGTTTGATGGATTGGATATATGTTTGGATTTTTTTCATCTAACTATGGTTGACCTAATTATGTATTAATATTGATCATTTTTTACATGTGCTACAAATGATTAATGGATCTATTTTAGGTCCACACCAACTACGTATATGCAAAGATGAATATGTTTTGAGGACAATGCTGATAGAGTTTATTAGGCTGGCCTAATTAGTAAACATGGATATATATATATATATATATATATGTAAGAAATTTTTGAGAAGAGAGCATAGAGAGGCAGAGAAGAAGAGTGTGTGAAAGATACATGAAGACAAAGATTCAAATGTATATGTGTGAAATTATACTAGAACTGAACCCTAGCACAAGGAAGGTGCATTTTCACCAGTTCAATCTTTTGGTAGTGAGCCACATCTTTTTGTATCTTAGCAGTGAGTCAAATCTTTTGTATCTACTTCAGGTTGTGAGCCTTTCAAAGACAGTGAGTCCTAGTAGTGATCCCTTGGATGATTCTATATCTAGATATATTATATTGTAATCTAATCCTCACCGTGATTTTTCCCATTTTTGGTTTTCCACATAAAAATATTGTGTTCATGTGTTTTGATGCATTGTCTTGATTCCATGTTTTCTCTTGTTGATTTGGTCAGATTTTTTATAATGTTTAGATGGATTTTATGTGAATGGTTTTATGGAATACTGATTCACTCCCCCTTCTCAGTATTTTGGATTTTCAATAAAAATATCTTATACACAATCATCATGCATATTTTATCATTGGATCATCAATTTCCTTCACTGTTAGGGAACATTTATCAAATTTCACACCGGTGAGCTTCATTACCATTTCATTCTTCATGGCCTTCATTACCGAAATAGGTCCATTTGATAATAACCCTAATAGCTTCCTTATTTATCATGTGTGGAATATCCAACCACATCAAATTATCATGAATTATGCTAAGCACATATTTTACCCATTCATCCTCATAGAAAAAATTAGATAAATTATTCTAGACATCCAATTTATTCTCCATCAAACTCATCTCATGTTAGCTCATCAACCCAATACTTTGCCATCTTTGTATGATCATATTCTTCCATTTTTATGTGAATGTAAATTCGCACATCCTCTATGTGCATCACACTATATGGAACCCTCAAAAATGATCCTTTAGGGTCTATCTCCATGGACTTTTATGGAGTTTTCTTAAACTTAGGTATTGGTTGCTCCAATACATCAACTACTTGTGGAGTAAACAAATTGAATTACTTCTAAAACTATGGTTAAGAAATAAATGGTAAATA
Organism: Sequoiadendron giganteum; assembly: GCA_007115665.2. NCBI lineage: Eukaryota > Viridiplantae > Streptophyta > Pinopsida > Cupressales > Cupressaceae > Sequoiadendron > Sequoiadendron giganteum. The sequence goes on from CM021105.1 coordinate 306,957,766, forward strand.
CTTTCAAATTAGTTTTTGGTAGCGTTTCACACAAGACTTCAGAATTGCTTCAAATTGCTTCTTCTCTTCTCTTTAATCTTCAAATACTTGATCAAAAATGACTTAATCATATGTGAAATCATATATAAACACTTTTTCAATGACCTAAAAATGCATTGATTGCAATTCATAGAGTTAGGTCAAAAAAATGGAAAACCTTCACTATGTTATCGCATGCACCTTCAATCGTTCCACAAATCTCTACAATAGGAAATTTAATACCAAAGATACCACCAATAGATTAACCATGCCAATATACACATGTACTAGTGTTTTTAAGGCATCAACACCACATCTTTGGTAGGGGTTGGAATTTTTTTTCTAAAACTCCCCCTAAGCCAAATCTCTTCATCTAGTTTCTAGAGGAAATATCTGCACCAGGGGTTGGCATAGATTCACTTTTCACTTCACTCTATTCTTTATTTTTCTAGATCTTTTTCATTTCCTTCTTCATCTCAACTGGATCAATCTTTTTCTCTATTGGACCAGTCTTCTTCTTTTATGAAATAAAGGATTTCACATTCTTGCTTTTGCAAAACTTGGCTATGTGTCCTAGTTTGCTGCATTTATGACATATGACACCTTTTTTGCTAAAAAATATTTCTTTCAATTTTAGATCTATATTCAAAAGCCTTGATCCCAAATCCATTGCATGTATAATAGTAACCATTGAAATATTGGAACTTTGTACCATTATTGTAACTATTCATCTAAATTTTACATTCACTAGCTTTATGACCAAATCTATTGCATGTAAAACAATGACTAGGAAAGGATTGATCATACTGATTCATTATGCTTCTACATTTTATAGCTAGATGTCCAAATTTATTGTAGGAATAATAGTAACCATTAAAATATTAATACCTTTGTGCAACAAGTTTTCTGATAGGAGGTCTTTTGAAATATTTCTTCTAGTTATGGATCTATTTGATATTGCTCTTCTTATCATTCCTCTTTCTAGCATTGTTTGAATTATGATTCTCCTTTGAAATTTATCCCTTTTAAAACCCTAAACCTTCTTTTTTCTTAGAATCCTTCTGACTTGCAATCATTTCATCAAGGAGGTTGGAGCTCTTCCTAAACTCATCATCTTGAATCCTTGATTTCTCTAGATTTGATCTCAAAGTCACAATATCTTATTGAAGATTTGAACATTCTTCAGATTTGTCTTTCAATTTTGCATTTAGACAGTCTTCAACTCTTTTAACTACTTCAACATGTATTTTTAGACTAGTGATAGTCTCATTTGATTTCTTGAGCTTCTCATTTGTTTCCTTAACTCTTTATGTAGGTTTCTTGAGTTTCTCTCTCAAATTCTTGATACACTCATCTGCATCATTAAGATCCTTTTTGAGATCTCTATTCTCAGTGTTTGCTTTATCCAAATCATCAAGGGATAATTTGAGTTCTCCTTCCATGTCAACTTCGTAATATTCTTTAGTAAACCCTTCAGGGATAATCTCTTTCAAAGGAATAGGATACTTCCTTGTATCCATGTGTTCAATCTCCAAGATATACCTTAGTAATCAAGCCAATTGAAGGAACCAAGCTCCAATATAAATTGTTGAACACCCAAAATACTAACAGGGGGTGAATCAGTATTCACTAAAACTCATTAACTTTATCAATTCAAAAATCCATTCAAAGCATAATATTTAACTTACAGTAAATGAAATGAACATATAAAACATGCATCACATCAAAGAAAAAAATAAATCTCGATTAACATGGAAAACCCTTGAAAGGGAAAAACCATGATGAGGATTACCTCACAATATATTATAATTAATTATAATGTTTGATATAGAATGGTGGACGCACTACCCAAAAATATAATGGCTCACTATCAAGGCCTCACTACTCAAAATAGAATGAGATAGAAGAAAGGGTGGATCACAATGAATGATAAACTACTAGCAATGCATCTGGCATATGTTGAAGATATAGTTACACTTCAGCTCATAAAATTAGATCAACACACTTCATACTTCACCACAACTAGGATTCACACGTTTCTCTACACCAAATCTCACACACACACTCTAGAAACTCTATTCACAAATTCATACAATGAATTTTTTAGATGTTGTGGTTGTGTTTCTGATATGTGGTTTTCATTGATATCAACACTATTAGCATTGATTATTTTGAAGGATGTATATGTTGAGGATATTGAGAAAATTAGAATAAATATGTTGCAGGTAGTCTATGAAGCTATGATGATTAGAATGGTGGAAATTTGTGTACGTTGATAATCATAGGTCGTGCATTAAGGAGTTTTTTTCTGAGCCTATCTAGTATGTTTTCAGGAATTTTTAGTGGTACACATCAAGATTGGAGTGAGTTATGAGTTTCTAAGTTCCTACAATTTTTTTTTTTTACTGTAGCAGGTGTTTCTAGAAGAAGAGAATGCATTTATGGTAAATTAAGTTGTTGTGTATGCTACTATGATGTTCAGTGATGTTTCTAGATCATGCTATATCATTTTGGTATGTCTGCATGATCAGTGTGATCGTGATCGAGTATTTTCCTTTGTGTGTTCGAAGTTTTTCATGTTCTTGGTTGACATGATGGTGGTAGTGTGTTGCGGATCCTAATGGATTATTTTTTTATTGTTTGGTGTGTTTGAGGATTTTGATTTAGGTCTTCATTATGTTGTGATTGACTTAGGTTAGTGTGCATTGATATTTTCTCTTGTATTGAGCCGACATTTTGTAATTTGTTCCTTTATTTGTGGTCGATAGAGTTGTTGATGTAATTTCATGTAGCGCGTATTTAAGAGTGATTGTTTCTTCATTTTAGATTGTTTGAGGTATGCTCAATGAATGTATGAATAAAGATTAGATCATTCAATTTTAGAGCAGAGTGTGAAGAAGATTGAGAAAAGTGTGAAGAAGTGTTTATGTGCCTAACCGAAATTCTCATTGGGCTTTTGCAAAAACTAATTTTTTAATTCAACCTCATCAGATAGATTTAATCTAATTGTTTCATGTAAGGAAATGAGCCTTCCCTTCTAAGCAGTGATCTCTAGGAAATGTGACTAAATGCATGTGTATCCCTTATTCATTTTTCATTATACTTCTAACAGGGTATAATCTTGTGGACTAACATCCATCGTGGTTTTTCCCCTAACACGATTTCCATGTATAAAATCTTGGTGTCCATGTGTTTCTAATGTGTAGTTGATTTATGCATTCACTTTTAATTATTAGATCTAATATTAAAGTTTGATTAAGGTTGAATAAGTTTAAATTTTGTAACAAATGATTCACCCCCCCTCTTAGTTTTCTATCCTTTTTTTTCCAACAATTGGTATCAAATCAGGCTCCTCTGAAGAATTTCAACAACTTGAGGTGATATGAGATGGAATCATACAAGAAGGATAGTCCCAGATTCAATGGTACAAATTACTCTTTTTGGAAGGTCAAAATGGAATGTCATTTGAAGTGCATTGGTGAACCCTTCTGGAAGATTACAAAGAATAGATATAATATTCCTCAAAATCGTATGACTACTCCTAATGAGATCAAAGAAGCTAAAAATAATATCAGGGCTATAGAAGCATTGCTAAGTGCTTTGACAGATTCAGAGATGACAAATGTGATAGGTCTAAAGACAACACATGAGATTTGGAAGAAATTGGAGACATTGTATGAAGGTGATGCACAAGTGAAGATTGCTAAGCTAGCAAGTCTAAAAGGCAAGTGGGAGAACTTGAAGATGAGTGAAGATGAAAACATTGTTGCTTTCATGTAGAAGGTAAATGAACTAGTGATGGGTATTAGATGTTTCGGTGGAGTCATGGATGAAGATGAAATTGTGGCTAAAGTGCTCAGATCAGTGCCTACTTCTTACAAAATGAAATCTCATGCTATTGAAGAACTCGGGACAGTAACAAATGTAAGAAGAGACATGCTGATTGGTAAAATAGATGCCTTTGAGTTGAGTGATTTTGGTGAGTCTACTTCTAAGAAAAAATCTGCATTTAAAGCTACTGTATCTGGAAAAGCCAATAAAGATATGATCCAGGAGAAAGTTCCAGAAATACATTCAAGTATGAAGATGAGATGAGACCAATTGAAGATGAAGAAAGAGAGCTAGAAGAGCTAGAAGCATTGATTGTGAAAAGAGAAGCCACGAGACATGGTAAGTATAAAGGAAATCTACCTATTAAATGTTTCTCTTGCAGTAAGATAGGTCATTTTGCATCAAGGTTTCCTAAAATATTTTCTAAGTATAAACTTGACAAGTCTAGATTTCCAAAGAAATGTTATTATGCTAAAGAAGGTGTCGCTGATGATGAATCTGATAAAGAAATTGGAAATGAAGATGGATGTGTATTCATTGCTATCAAATAAAATGGTATAGTGTCCATTGAATTTGCTAACAATCAAAATATTGAGAAAGCTCTTGCAACCAAAATTGATGAAAAAGATGAGTGGGTGATTGACATCAGATGCTCACATCATATGACTGGTGACAAAAGAAAGTTTCTAAGCTTGGAAAAGTATGATGGTGGTGTTGTAATATTTGGAGATAATAATGCTAGTGTGATTTGTGGTAGAGGCACTATTTCTCTTGGTGGTAAATATAATACCAATGATGTCCTTTATGTTGAATGATTCAAGCATAATTTGTTGAGTGATGGAAAACTGGTAGACAAGGGATACAATCTTTAGTTCAAAGATGGAAAGTGTAGGATATTGGGAAACTCTGGAAATGTAATTTCTTTAGGTACAAAGACAAGAGGTAAAAAATTTCAATTAAGTGCTACTAGTGAAAGTTGTTTGATTGCTCAAGTTGATGTAAGATGGTTATGGCATAGGAGGCTGTGTCATGTGAGTTTTGATAACATTGTCAAAGTAAGCTCCACTCAAGCAGTCAGAGATCTACCTAAGTTAGTGAAGCCTACTAACACTATATGCAAGGAATGTCAGATGGGAAAGCAAACAAGAATTTATTTTTAGAGAAAACAACATCATTCTAATGGAGTATTGGAGCTGGTACATACTGATCTATGTGGTCCATCTAGAATCAGAAGTCTACAAGGATAAAGGTACTTTATGTTTCTTATTGATGATTACTCTAGGATGGTATGGGTTAATTTATTGAGAGAAAAACATGAAGCTCTAGAAAAATTCAAATGTTTCAAGGCTATGGTAGAAAATGAGACAGGTTTGAAGGTCAAATGCTTAATATCAGATAGAGGTGGTGAATTCACTTCCCAAGAGTTCAATTCATTTTGTGAAGAGCATGGAATCAAAAGATAGTTATCTGCTCCCCGGACCCCTCAACAGAATGGAGTTGTTGAAAGGAAGAATAAAACAATTCTAGATGCTACTAGAACTATGATGTTGGAAGGAAATGTACCTCATATCTACTAGAGTGAAGTTGTAAGCAATGTTGTATACACTATAAACCATGTAAATGTTAATGGTAATTCTATTAAGACTCCTTTTGAGTTGTGATTTTATTATAAGCCAACTCTTAAGTATTTCAAAATCTTTGGAAGTATATTTTATATTAAGAGAGATGAATATATTGGAAATTTTTATGCTAGAAGTGATGAAGGCATCTTTTCGGGTTACTATACTAAGAGCAAGGCCTATCGGTGCTACCATAGAAGATTGAAGAAAATAGTTGAAAGTGAAAATGTTAGAGTTGATGAAGACACTGTTAGATCATCCAGATACTATGGATATGATTCAGAAAACCAACAAAATAGTATTAAGAATGAAAAGAATGCATAGACATATAATCAAGTGAATCATGAAGGAGAAGCTAGTGGAAGTGTAGAAGAGAGAAAAAAAGATCAAAAATTCAGAGAGAATCCCAAAGTCCCAAGGTATGTAAAGCTAAATCACTCTGAGAATCATATTATAGGAGACAAGAACAAAGGTGTGCAAACTAGAAGAAGAATTGTAGAAGAATATTGCCTGATTTCTAAAACTGAGCCTAGTAATATCAATGAAGCATGTAAAGATGAATATTGGATGGAAGAAATAAAGGAAGAACTAGTGCAAATAGAGAAAAATGATACATGTATTCTTGTTCCCAGACCTCGGGATAAAAATGTGATTGGAACCAAATGGATCTTTTGGAATAAGCTGAATGAACAAAGTGAAGTAGTCAGAAATAAAGAAAGACTGGTATGTAAAGGGTTCTCATAGATGGAAGGTATTGATTTTGAAGAGAAAATTTCCCCTATTGCTAGAATTGAAGTTGTAAGTTTATTTCTTTCTTATGCTACTTTCAAGAATTACAAATTCTATCAAATGGATGTAAAGTCGACATTCCTGAAAGGTGAGTTAGAAGAAGTTTATGTTGAGCAACCAGATGGATTTCAACTAACTAATGAAAAGGATATGGTTTGTTGATTGAAGAAAGTACTATATGGACTCAAACAAGCCCCTAGAGCCTGGTATGCAAGACTGGATAAATACTTGTTGAAGCTTGGATTTAATAAAGATATTGTCAACAAAAATCTATATTTCAAGATGGATCAAGATAAGGAGTTGATTATTGAAGTCTTTGATGATGACGTATGCATGAAGTTTTCTGATGAAATGAAAAGCAAATTTGAGATGTCAATGATAGGAGAGCTGAAATTTTTTTAGGATTGCAAATAACTCGGTTAGATGATGGAATTTTCATATCTTAGTCCAAATATGTAAGAGAGTTACTAAACTTTTTTGGAATGGAAGACTCAAAACCAGTTGGTACACCCATGGTAATTGGATGCAGGTTAACATAGAATGATGATTCTCCAAAATCTAATCAAACAAGGTATAGGTCAATGATTGGCAGATTGCTATATTTGACTTAGACTAGACCAAACATTATGAATGTTATATGTATGGTTGCTAGATATCAAGCTGATCCAAAGGAATCACATGTGACTACAATAAAGATAATTTTAGATACTTGAAAGGAACAGTTGATTTTGGTCTTTGGTATCCTAAGGATGATGATGTTACTCTAAATTCCTTTACAGATGTAGATTGGGCAGGAGATTTGGATGACATAAAGAGTACAAGTGGTGGTGCATTCTTATAAGGGAAGAATTTGGTGTCTTGGCTAAGTAAAAATAAGAATTCCATTTCCTTATCTACTGTTGAGGCAGAATATATTGTTGCTACAAACAATTGCACTCAAGTATTATGGATGAAATAGATGCTGAGAGATATCATAATTGAGTATAACGAGCCTATTTCTATATTCTATGACAATTCAAGTGCCATAAAAATTTCCAAGAATATGGTGTTACATTCAAAGACAAAACATATATCTATCAAGTATCACTTTTTCAGAGACAAAGTGAGTGATAAAGTTAGATTGGAATATGTACCCAATAAGGAATAAATTGTAGATATATTTACTAAACCGTTGCCTAAGGATACTTTTGAATATCTCAGAGGCAAGTTAGGGGTGATTTCCCCTCTTAATCTAAACTAATATGCAAGTCTTTGCATCAATCCATTCACTTAATGTGAGATCTTGTTTCAGATTGATGTTGTGGTGGCTACTACTCAGGGGGAGTAGTTAGATGATTCAGATGATATGTGGTTAAGAGGTTGTGTACCTTTTCCATTGATGTCAAAGGGGGGAGAAGAGTATTGTGTGTGTAGAGTTAGTTGTGTTGATGGTATTTTTCACATCATGTGTTTCCATCAATGCCAAAGGGGGAGATTTTTGGATGTTGTGGTTGTGTTGATGATATGTGGTTGTCATTGATAATTCTGAAGGTTGTATATGTTGAGGATATTGAGAAAATTAGAATAAATATGTTGCAAGAAGTCTGTAAAGTTGTGATGATCAGAATGGTGGAACATTGTGTACATTGATAATTAAAGGTCACACATTAAAGGGTTTGTTGTTGACCCTATCTAGTATGTTTTTTAGAATCTTGAGTGGTACGCATCAAGATTTGATTGAATTATGAGTTTCTGAGTTCCTACAGTTATTTTTTTATTGTAGCAGGTGTTTATGGAAGAAGAGAATGCATTTCTAGTAAATTAAGTTGTTGTGTATGCTACTGTGATGTTCAGTGGCGTTTCTAGATCATGCTCTATCATTTTGGTACGTCTGCATTGATCAATGTGATCATGATCGAGGAATTTCCTTTGTGTGTTCAAATTTTTTCATGTTCTTGGCCGACATGATGGTGGTAGCGTGTTGTGGATCCTTATGGATTAATATTTTATTGTTTGGCATGTTTGAGGATGTTTATTTAGGTCTTCATTATGTTGTGAATAACTTAGGTTGGTGCACATTGATATTTTCTCTTGTATTAAGCTGACAATTTGTAATTTATTCCATTATTTGTGGCTGACAAAGTTGTTGATGTAATTTCATGTAGCAGTTGTTTAAGAGCAATTTTTTCTTCATTTTGGAGTGTGTGAGGTATGCTCATTGAATGTATGCAAAGTGTTTGTGAAAATAAATATTAGAGAATTTGATTTCAGAGCAGAGTGTGAAGAAGAGTTCATGTGCCTAACTGGAATAGTCATCAAGCTTTTGTAGAAGCTAATTTCTCAGTTCAACCTCATCAAATGGATTTAATCTAATTATTTTATTTAAGGTAGTAAGCCTTCCCTTCTGAGCAGTGAGCTCTAGGAAGTGTGCCTGAATGCATGTGCATTCTTTATTCATTTTTCATTATACTTCTAATAGGGTATAATCTTTCAGACTAACATCCATCGTGGTTTTTCCCCTAATAGGGTTTCCATGTATAAAATCTTGGTGTTCATGTGTTTCTAATGTGTTGTTGATTTATGCTTTCACTGTTAATTATCAGATCTAAGATTAAAGGTTGATTAAGGTTGAATAAATCTAAATTATGTAACAAATGATTCACCCCCCTCTCAATTTTCTATCCTTTTTTTTCCAACAAAATCAACCTTGTATATATATTGCAACTATTTGAAACATCAATTAGGTCAGCCTAATTAGATGTATCACGCACCACATACCTTTTTGGCTCAAAAAACTAACACACACACCTTGTAGAGTAAACCAAAATGTTTACACTTGCAAAATAGGTCAGAATGACCCATAATTACTCCCATAAATTTTCTCCTTACATACTTCAATTTTGCACGACCCCAAAACCTTTAGGTTGGAAACATATAAAAAAATGGTAAAGTAACAATGAATGAACCAATTGTTCAATCACAAATCAACACATGAACAACCACAATACTTGTCACTTAGATCACACACACTACTTACATCCATAAAAAATTCTCCAAAATTGCAGAATAAAAAATTCACCCACTATGGAATACAAAGCATTCCAAAATTCACTTTGTACCAATAATACTACCATTACAGAGCTAATACTCTGCCAAAATTATATTCGACTATGGAATAAATACAAGCTATACTTTGGATTTAGATAGCTTTGACACATACCAACATTCCTTCAAAATTGTGTGACCATATTCTCCATAGTGAAGCAATGTGAACCACAAAATTGGTTCACTTAACATTGAAAACTATATAGTAGGACTTAGGAAAATCTACAAAAAAATTGGTCTTCATTGGACCAACACTATTATATCTCTATAATGGGTTGAAATCAATGAAAACACCATACACTATCATGCTTATCAATCTTCAACAATATCTCCTTTCAATGATCTCCCCACACCATACATCAACATCATCTATACATCATCATGCTCATGTTGCCAACAACCCAAGTATTCAACAATTAAGATATCTTAGAGCTTTTGGTTGTGAGGCATATACACATGTGCCAAAGGAGAAGTGATAAAGTTTGGAGAACAAGGCTATGAAATGTATCATCATTGGATATAGCTATGGTGTGAAAGAATACAAGCTTTGGGATTCTATAGCACATAAGGTAATATATAGTAGAAGTGTTATTTTTAAAGAAACTAAGTCTTATCTTATTACATTGCAGACAAAAAAAACAAATAGGAATATGTGATTCAACTTCCTTCCACACCTAAGAAAGTTGAATCAAGGCACTTGGATAGAAAATAAGTTGAGGAGAGCTCATCTAGCTTTGAAATTTTAGAAGAGGAGGAAGAACCTCCAACATAGCTTGTTTGAAGGTCTACAAGGCATAGAAAACCACCTAAAAGTTATTCACCTAATGATTAGAGATGTATTTTTCTTTGAATAATAACATTTATGAACCCAAATTTGTAGAAGAGGAAATATGTATTAATGATGCATAATCTTGCAAGATTTATATGGATTAAGAAATGGAAGCTTTGAAAAATGATGATACATAGGATCTTGTACCATTTCTTGAAGGATAAAAAATTGTTGGTTGCAAATGGGTGTTTAAGAAAAAGATAGGTCTAAATGGAGGTATTGAGAAGTAAAAAAAACGGTTGGTTGCAAAGGGTTACTCTTAGGTTGAGGGTGTTGATTATGGTGAGATAATTTATCTTGTTCCAAAAGTGACATCCATTAGATTTTTTGTTTCTATTGTTACTTATTGTGATCTAGAGGTTGATAAAATGGATGTGAAAACAACTTTCCTTCATGTTGATTTGGAGGAGGATATTTGTATGATACAACTAGAGCACTATGTCATGAAAGGTAAAAGTAATTTGGTTTATAAATTAAAGAAATACTTTTATAGCTTCAAATAGAGTCCTAGGATGTGGTACCAAATATTTGATACATATGTGTTGACTTTTGGATTTGAGCATTCTAAATCAAATCACTATGTTTATTATAAATCTAATGGTGATCGTTTCCTATTTATTGCATATATGTTGATGATATGTTATTTATTGGTAAAGGGAAAGGAATGATTTTAGAAAAAAAAGTCTCAGCTTGCAGCTAAATTTGAAATTAAAGATCTTAGTGCATCTAAAGACTTGCTTGGGATGGAAATTGATGGGAAAGGTCATTGATGTCACAACTTGCATCATTTAGTCAATTAATTATCGAACCAGGTGTGTCTCAGAGCTATATGCAATAAGGATGGTTGTCACAATTTTTTTGGGGGTTTTGCATTGTAAACAATGACTTTTGGTTTTTTTGTGACTCCTTCAGGAGCTTTTAGGAGCTCTCAAGATCTCTTCAAGAGCTGAATTGTAACGACTAATTCCTAAGGATTAATTCTATCTTATTTCCTAATTTAAAGTTCTGTTGACTTATTTGTAACTTCATTTTGACTTGATTGAGATTGATTCATGGAAAAGACTAACATTTACTCTAATTCTTAATCTAAAATACAAAATCCAAATTAATTCTATTTTGTTTCAAAACAAATCTATCTTAAGGTCTGCTAGAAAATAAATGTTATTTTAAAGAACAAAAATAAATTGCAAGGAAATAACAATTAATATAGAAAACATAAATACTAATTTCCATGAGTAGATTCCAAAAAAAAATCAGTTTCATCTTTCCATAAGCTCCCATCATTGCTTCTAATTAAGTTTAACATATAACTTCCAAACTTAATTCCTACAAACAACATCTAAATCTGATTTAACTCAATAAACCTTACAAAAAATATAACAAACCTTTCTAAACATGATGAACTAAACTTGAAAGTGATTTAAACACAATTTTTGAAAATGATTCAAACAAAATTGACTATCCAGATTTAACATCCAATGAACTGAAAATGATTCAAACAAACATAACATTCCAGATTCAACATCTACACTTCAGATTTAATATTAATGAACAAAAATAACATAAAATCAAAAAATACCAAACACAAGATTGATTCCTTTGGTTGAGTGGGCCTTTCTCTTCCTTCGGTAAGATCTTTAACACAGTGATTCGAGTTAACTTCTTATCTTCATTCAAATTGATCAAAGTAGGATGTCGAACAAAGTATTGCAACCATTACAAGATTCTAATCAAAATTATCCAACTCCCATCTAATGCTAAAGAATGGATATTTATAATAATATCCTTATTGAATTCAAAACATGGTGTTAACTTCTAAGATTCAAGGTTCCTAAACTAGAGATTTAAATAAAACTAAAGCATAACTAAAATAGGTTTGAGAATAGATAGAGAGAAATATGCCATAATGCTAGGACTAGAAGTTCCTAAACCGACTAAAAGAGGTTGATTTGGACTTTGGTGATTCGTCATCTAGCTGGGCCAACCAATGGAATGATTAACTTTATGCGGTTAAATAGGGAATTTAAATTTATCTTGAACTAAGCCATCAGTCATCGATATTTATCCCTAAATAAGATCCTTAAGAAAAAGATACCAATAATGATGGTAAAATATTAAAACTCCATAATTAATTCATCATTATCACCATAAAAGCAACACATATAATATAAAGAATTACCTCAAATATATCTACCAATTTATCCAAACATAAAGAAAAGTAAGTAAATATATTAGTCTATAGTCTACCACCAGTCATGTTAATTAACAAAAATAGCAAGTCTTTTCAAACATAAATGACTAATTAAAAGTATCTCTTGTGTTGCTCATCATTCTCCCCAACCTATTTTGAACCATGTCCTCATGGTTCTTTTTCAAGAATAATGGTGGTTTATTTGTCCTTGTTTACCGCTTCCATCCAAATGGAACAGTCGAACACCCCTTCCCTATATTGTTGTAACAATATTCTATTGAGTGAAAAGCCATAGTTTTCTCTTAGCTTCTCAAACTAGGGTCTTATCACCTCCTCTATAATTTTGGGTGATGCTTTGAGCTTTGGAGTGGGCATGATGATAAGTGGTATTCTAAACCACATACCAACCCATAATTCATGTTGTCGTTTAATCAATTTGATCACGTGTCGTAATCTTATCAAGCTCCATCTGAGGTTGTTTGGGCTTGTAGGATCTCTTCTCCTTAATGAATCGATAATGGTGATATATATTTCCTCACGTCATTCAATTGCCAATGGAGGAAGTGTCCCTTCTACATTCTGGAAAGTAGATATAATATTTAGAAAATTTGAAACATAAAGAGGATTGATGTGATTTTTCGTTACCACTAATCTTACCATTTTGATATACCTCATTGGTAAACCGTACTTTCTTTGAGCCTCTTTGCATTTTCCCATCCTATTCAACCATTCAACCTGATTCTTCATTAAGCAAACAAAGGACTGGATTTGTAGCTCACTAACATAAAATTTTAACAAAGAATCGTCATTATCTCCCATTAAAAACCCGTGCTAGAAAAACTCACACATTTGGTTTTGAATATCAAGGTGGCTATGGAAATAGTCTTGAAAAAAATCTTTATCATTGTGATAATCAAGACTTCTCCTTAAAGTTAATTGATTGAGTTTCCATTCTAGAAAATTCTCCTTGAGAAATAAATAAAATATTTATGATGGTATTCTCATTGAAATAATTGTATAACTTATCTCAATGGCTTGCTCAAGTCTTCCTTCAACTTCATTTTTCTCTTCCTCTAATTTTTGTACTTGCTTTTTCAGCTGATCATTTTCATGCTTGAATTTCATAGCTTCCAAAGGGAGATATCTATGTTGAGCCCTTTATGGAACATCTGGTGGAATATCAAATGGTATGGGAGGGAGAGAAAGGTAATGTGGTGGGACCACAGAAGTGGAAGCTTCTTGAGAATAAAATTGCATAAACTGTTGTTTTAATTTTTCTTCTTTTAAATGCAATTCTTTCTTCAATTTTGTGATTTCCTCTACACCTACTAAGGCTTGTGTACTGGCTTGTTGTAAAGCCTCCTTAGTATGATTCAACTACTAATGGTACCTCACTTATTTTTGTTCAATTTATTTCTGTTTTCCTAAGTGTTATTGAGGGCTTGTTGTAATTCTGCCTCTCTTCTTTTCATTTTTTCTTCAAGAAATTGTACATTCTTCCTTTCTTTCTCTAATTCAACTTTTATTCTGGAAATCTTCATTGCTCTCAAAATTTCTTTTTTTCCATTTCTTCCTCATTCCATTTTTCATGACATTCTTCTTCTTCAATCAATGGCTCTTTACATTTTCTTCTCTCCACAGTTGGAGAAGATGAAGGTGATTTTTTGGCCTCTTCTTCAAATTCCTCTGAGGCTTCTCTTTCTTCTAACTGTGCCTCCTCTAAGGCTTCTCTTTCTTTGAAATGTGCCTTGGATTCTCCACCAGTGTCATGCACCTCAGGTGTTCTCTTAGGTGATGGAATTGGACCTTCAGGAGGGTTGTAAGGTTGCTCAGGGGACGACACTGGCGTGCGGGTTTCCTCATGGGCTACAAAAGTTTATTTTGGGCCTTTAGTGACAAGGGTTTGAAATGTAGGTATCTCTTCAGGAGTGGACACAATGGTCTCGGCATGGCTAGGGCTCTCTTCATTTAATTATTTCTTCCTCTTTTTGGAGGTACTACGGGTTACCTTAGAGGATTCCTATAGTTTTATTTTATCCATTTTCTATTCTCCTACGGAAGATTCACCTTTTTCTATTTTTGACCTTTTTTCTATGGGCCCCTTTGTGGGTTTCCCTTTTTGATATCCTATGGGTGTAGACAAAAATTCTAGCCAACCTGTTTCCCAAACTCTTTTTTTAAGAAATGATGCTTAATTATTAGATGAATTAACCCATGGTATTTTATGGAAGACTCTCCTCTAGAATTTACTATGGAAATCATGGAAGAAATTTTTTGAAACAAAAATATTGGCAGATTTATTCTAGCAGAGGGTTTTTGTTGGACTCAAGTGAACACTGAGAGGGGGGGTGAATCAGTGTTCAACAAATATTAACTTTAATAATCTGGAGATCAACCATTTTTTCATTACATTAAAATAAAAATGCAAGAATTCAAAGAAAACATTCATAACACCATGACTGAGTTTTTTGCGTGGAAATGTTGTTAGGGGAAAAACCACGGTGGAGGTTAATCCACAATTTGAGTACTCAAATGAAGTTTTACCAAAGGAATCCACTTGCACTCAGGAACACTACCTAGAGCTTATTTCTCAAAAGAGAAGGCTCAATACCTTACAAAAGTTCATATTAAAACCATCTGAAGGATGAACTGAGATAGTAGCATCTATTCATGCTAGGTTATAGTTTTGGTGAAGCTCATAGATTTGATTTTGGATCTTCTTTTTGACTCTACACTTTGCTTTGCCCTACTATGTTTTTTTCTGCTCTTCAAATCACACATAGACAAATTTGCACTATTACTCTGCTGAATTTCACACCGTATTCACATTCCATATATTTGCTATCTTCACACACTTTTCCACACATGACACACTCAAAATGATAAAACCAATTTCATATATATATCCACTATCAAGGATTTGATCATTCTTATGTCGACTTCATAAGACATTAAGTTCTTTTCAAATGTCGGCTAGATCCACCACTAATTATTTATGCGCATCCTCCAAAGTTGGTTAAGACAAAGAGAGGACCTAAAAAAACATAATAGAGCACAAAAACATTTGATTAATTACTCCTTATACATCTGTGATTACTATATTTTCTAGGTCAGCCTTTTAGCATAGATAATCAGCAGATTAGTGCACCGTATCTCCTAGATCATGTACCAATGAATGCGTATCGGTAGACTTCATGAATAAGCATAAAAAAACATCAAAAAAAATTCCTCAGAGATCCACAACCCAAAATAATAGTCTAGTGAGCTATCCAGATCAACTCTTATGCCTATAATCGGATGCCCTGTTCTTTACTTTGTTCTGTCGGTGTGAACCAAAACTATACTATAGATTGGATGCATGACTTAGGTTTCCATCAATGAAAAAACATACAGGCCATATTCCAACAATCTCCCCCTTTAGTATTGATGGAAAAACTTAGTGAAAATTACTAAGTGTCATAATCATTATAAGTATGATGCCAAGCTTTGCTGCACTCTCTCCTCCTAATATTTATAAAGAGTTTTTCACTGCATTCTCTCCCCCTTTGACATCAATGAAAAATCATAGAAATAATATGCCAAAAATAAAAAAACATGTTTTCAAAATCTTCAAAACTCTCAGTTACATATACCAACAATTCTCCCCCTTAAACCAAAACTTCAAAAAATTGAAAACAATTGACTACTACTTTAGAAAATTATCTTATGATTTTTCTTCATTTATGGAAGGAATTTCTTCCAAGAATCTATTGTGATTCCAATGATAATGATCAAACTATTTTTCTTGGATGTTTTGTTGACAATTTCAGTTAAAGATTCTAGAATTGTAATTGCTTCTTCAAGTTTCTCACCTTTCCTTAATATCTCCACCATCTGCTCCAATCTATATTCGGTTAGATCCTTCACCTTCTAGAAGGTATCAACAAGTGTGTTCTTGGTGAATTAAATTTTGGTGTGTTCAGACTGTAACTCCCAAATCCTTTTCTTGATGGTGCCATCCTGATCCTGCAACATGTCAAAGCTTTTCCCAATACCATTCAACTCTATTTCAATCTGTTCCAATTTCTATTTGTAATTACTAACAACATGAGGCCAATAGATGCAATAGTTATATATGTTATTAGTTGAATTTATGCATTTCCTAAATTCATTTATTTTCTTCTGTATTTTGCTAAGTGATACTCTAAACTAATCCTTCAAGTGAGAGATAACTTCACCTTCTTCTTTGTCTTTAACATCAGAGTTCATTGTTTCTTTACTACATTCAAACACTTCCTCAAGTAGAATTTTTTGTAAACTTTCCAATTTGATCTTGTAGTGCTCAACATGATCATTTAGTACACTTAGAATCATATCTTGATCATATGATGGTCTAATAGACCATAAATTAGTGATCTTTTGCATTCACCCTTATTCCTGAATAAGTTGTAGCTTTTATTTTGTCAGATCATCTTCTTCCTCTCTAAATTTTTATGGTTTTGATTTATTTTTTTGTGGATCCTCAGTTTCTTCATCAGATTCTTTGACTGGAATATCCACAATCTCCTTTTCTTTACCTTTTCCCTCAATTCTGGGAACTTTGCATTCCAGAGGACTATATTCAACAATTTCTTTTTCTCTTTTATGCTTTTTATCCATGCTATTGGAAGAGGATCCAACTTCCATTGTTCTTACCAAAGGGGAAATATTGGTTGAACAACACTTTCCAAGCACATTCTTAAAGAAATATTCAAATTCTATATTCCAATCAACCAAGCTCCTAGAATATGAGTATATTTTTCTACAAATAGGTTCATTTGCATTCCACACCACATTGTCTGTTTTTGGAAAACAATTCAAGAAATGCATTACTAAGCATATGAAAAAAGTACCGAACCTGAAAGGGTAGCTTGTTTCTTTTGTCCATTACACATTCTCCATTAGCTAATCCTTCATCAACCCACACAGGTCAAAGTCTTGACCTTCGATTTTCATTTTGTGAGAAATATAGACTGCGCCAGTTGAGGTCGCTCCTTCTTAGTTTTTGAAAAATATTTTATATGAAATTCCATGCGCAATGTATTTTGTAACATAATTCTTGATTGTTGCAATTATCAGTTCCCTCTAATCTTTGATTATTCCAATTAAGGTTTCAACTTCCTTGTTCTGGATGGATTTCTTCCTTGATAAATCTTTGACTTTGCATAATCCAGTCAAATTCTCAATTACCTCCTTTGAAATGATGTAGGGTTTGTCCAAATTTAAAGTATCATCATGTAATCTACTCAAGATGAATTTGACAAATTTTGCATCCCCAAAATACAGAAACTCACTCCAGATGTCTAAATTCCTATGTTTTCCTTCACTCAATTGCTTTAATTCATTGGGTTCTCATAGACCTAATCTTTTCACTGTTATATTCATCCAAAATGATTTTCCTCTTGATTTTTTCCATTTTATTTTCACACTTAGGTTTAACAACCGCACAACAAATTACATGAAAATTTTGAAGACAATTAAAATACTTGATAGATTTTGAGAATTGTTGATGAATCAACTTCACTGCTTCAAAATTATTCTACCGAGTTCTCTCCTTCTTTTCTTCTTCGATGCAAAGTGACAAATGATGGCTCCATCTTGAATTTAATAGTTCGCACATGTGCAATAAGTGCATTTTCCCTAAGTTTTTTGGGTGCTTTGTTTTCTTAGACAGCAATAGAGAAATTCTATTGTGGACCTATGAATTCTCTGAGTTTCCTTATGAAAGTTCTCCAAAACCTCTGCACATCATAAATACACCTTTTGACCATTCTTTGCATTTTGGTACCATCCATAGACAGGGGAGGAAATATTTTCTTGAAAAACTTCCCTAGGCCAATGGCCTAAAATCAATTACCGAAAGAATTATTGGATGCAGGTTCCAATGCAGAACCATTTCCAGCATCAAAATAATTCTTCCTTACCCATTTCTTCTTCATTTGATCTTTGATTTCATCCGTAGTCACTTTTTATTTTCCTTTATCATTTTCATCTATATTTCTACCTCGGTATACTAGACCTCTTCTATCCATATTTTTGTTTCTACAAAATCTTGTAATGTGACCATATTTATTGCAATTGTAGCACACAGTGATTCCTTGTCCAAACCAATCATTCCATTGATTTCTTCTTGATCTGCATTTATTAGCAATATGTCCAAATCTTCTACATGTGTAACATTCAACATTCTTTCTATTAATAGAGTATCTTGACACATTTATGCATTCAATTGATTAGTGACCAAATTTTTTACAATTGAAACACTAACTAGAGAATGATGAATCTCTTGATTTCATATTACTTCTACACTGAGTAGCCATATGGCCAAATTTATTGCAAGAAAAATAGTATCCATTAAATTTTTGAGCATTAGGTTGTCTTACCAGATACCTTCCAGCTTTGTTCGTCAGGTTTTCTTGTCTAAGATTCTTTTATCTATGTCTGGAACTTTCTCCTTTTTCATATCCAAGACCTCTCTTATCATTTCCACTATTTTGTCCTTGAGTAAGCTCATCAAGCTTCAATGAACTGATCTTAAACTTTTCTTTGTACTCATTTGCAGTAGTAAGTTCATTTCTGAGGATAACAATCTACTTACCAAGTTCTTCTTCATTGTTTCTGGATTTTTGCAGTTCACTTTCCAACTAAGTGAATTCTTCATTTATTCTATTGCATTCATCAATTTTCTCTTTCAGGGCCTGAGAAAGTTTTTCCTCATTTTTATTTCTATCTTCAATCTCTTTTGTCATTTTCATCATCATAGATTCCATTTCATGTTTTAGGTTTTCATTTTATCTGGAAATCTTTTCACATTCTTCAGTTATCTCCGTCAAAGTCTAATTCAAGTGAGCATCATCCATATTTTTGTTCTCCTTATATTGTATCTAATCACAAAGATCGTTTCTCTTCTCCCTAGATTTAACAATTTGATCCTTCAATGACTGAATGAATTTCTTAGCATCCCTAAGATTTTCTTTCAATTCTAGTACTTCTTCTTTAGACTAATTGAGGTCATCAAGTTCCACCAACAGCTATTTTTGAAGACTACCAGATTCCATAAAATTCCAAGATCCACCTCAAGCTACTAAACTTCTTAAGAGGAACTATTCTCTGATACCAATTTTTGGACTCAAGTGAACACTGAGAGGGGGGGTGAATCAATGTTTAGAAAATCTTAACTTTAATAATCTGAAACTTAACCATTTTGTCATTACATTAAAATAAAAATGAAAGAATTCAAAGAAAACATTCATAAAACCATGACATAGAGATTTTTGCATGGAAACCCTATTAGGGAGAAAACCATGGTGGAGGTTAATCCATAATTTGAGTACTCAAATAAATTTTTACAAAAGGAATGCACTTGCATTCAAGCACACTTCCTAGAGCTCACTGCTCAAAAGAGAAAGGTCACTACCTTACAAAAGTTTAGATTAAAACCATCTGAAGGATGAATTGAGATAGTAGCATCTATTCATGCCAAGTTACAGTTCCAGTGAATCTCATAGATTTTATTTTGGATTTTCTCTCTGACTTTGCACTTCACTCTACCCTATTGTGCTCTTCGCATCACACATAGAAAAATTCACACTATTACTCTGTTGAATTTTGCACCATATTTGTGTTCCATATATTCACTATCTTCACACACTTCTCCACACATGACACACTCAAAATGATAAAACCAATCTCATATATATATCCTATATCAAGGATTTGATCATTCTTATGTCGGCTTCATAAAACATTAAGTTCTTTTCAAATGTCAGCCAGATCCACAACTAATTCTTTATGTGCATCCTCCAAATTCGGTTAAGAAAAAGAGAGGACCTAAACAAAAATAATAGAGCATGAAAAAATTTGATTAATTACTCCTTATACATCCACAATTACTATATTTGCCAGGTCATCCTTCTAGCACAGATAATCAACAAATTAGTGCACTGAATCTCCTAGATCACATACTAGTGAATGTGTATCAGTATAATTCATGAATAAGCATAAAAAACATCAAAAAACTTCCTTAGAGATCCACAATCCAAAATAATAGTCTGATGAGCTATTCAAATCAACTTTTATGCTTGTAACCAGATGCCCTGTTCTTTACTTTATTATGCCGGTGTGAACCAAAACTATATTGTAGATTGGATGCATGACTTAGGTTTCCATCAATGACAACACTTGCAAGCCATACACCAGTAGTTTTATTTTTCCATACCTCAAATGAATCAATAGCTTCATTCCTAGCCCTAATATAGTGTTGTATTATCCTTCACAGGTGAAGAATTTCATCACCCACAACACAGTTGTTCTCCAAGGCTCGTCCAAGATGGAATGAGCTATTCCTCATTTTTCTCCTTTATGTATCAAAATTTCAGGTTTCTTTTTTGGTTCTTGGTGAAATTCCACCACAAATTCATCAAAATTTACTTAGCCTTTGTTAACTGGTTTTCCCTTAGCTAAATTCCTGAAATTTCACTTATTATTTCTGGAGTGACTTCAATGATTTCTCCCCTTACTGTAGTGACATTTACATGAAAATTTCTCATGAATTCCTCTACAATTTCTTACTGAAAACCTTCATATTTCATTATAAAATCTAGCCATCTAGCTTCCCTCAACAATCTCTTGGTCTCAGAGTCAAGAGTGAATTTTTTTGGCTCGGCATTCTGTTTGTTTCCCATGATTTTTGTTCAACAATGATGGACCTCAACTGAGTTGTTTGATTAATTTCTAGAATTATCTTTTTATTTCCATTTTTAGAAAGCAACAATCTAAAAATGACACAATGTGTCATTAATTGTTTGCATTTAATTAATTTACTACCTCTGACACTTCACACGCAATGATTTTGTAGTTGCACTTCTATTTGCAAAATCGGTGGCGTTCCTTACACATATTAGATTAAATTTGAAAAGATCTTGACAAGATAGGAAAATTTGAGCATGACCCACAATCATTAATGATGTCACTTCAATGTCACATCACACTTACACCAATTCATCCACCGCTTTTTGGAATGATTAACAACCTTTTATTATCATTATTAACAACAATATGGAGGAGATTTCTGAACTTATAATTATTTACCTATTTTACATTAGTTTAACTGCCTTAGAAAATAATATTCATATTAAATGTGCACCTTATTTATTGAAAGACTTTGAGATCTCCAGGAGCTCTTCAAGAGCTCTCAGGAGTTTTGGAACTTCAGGAGTCTTCAGGAGCTATCGAGCCAAATAGAGTCTTCAATCTTCAAGATCTTTGGGATCTTCAAGAGATTTTGGGAGCTCTTTAGGTGCCTTCAGGAGCTTTCGGGAGTTAACTTAGATAGACCTCCATTACTGGTTTTTAGTCATCTCTTCTTCTTTTTTTTCAAAGAAAACCACCATTTACTGGTTTTCAATTTACTTTCATTTTTTCGTAAGGTAAACTGCCATTTTCTGGTTTTCAATTTACCTTGTTTATTCATGCCTTCTCCAAAGGTTGAAATATATTCTCTCATGGAAGAGATGTCTTCCATCAGAAAATGTTCAATTCTGTGCTGTAGATCATTGAAAAATTCCTCCTTTGTTGTTGGCTTATGATATGTCTTTAATCGATGACCATTAACTAGCATAACTCTCTTTTCTTCATCAATTGGTACCAATTGGACAACTCCATTTTCAAATACTTGATCTATCTCATAGGTTCCTAACCATCTTGTATGGAATTTCCCTTTAAACTCTTCAAATCTAGAGTCAAATAACAATGACCAATATCCTTCCTTGAATTGTCTAGACATGATATGCTTATCGTTCCATTCCTTCCTTGTCTTTTGAATCACCTTTGTATGCTGAAGTGCCTCCATTCTCATTTCATCAAGTCCGTTGAGCTGTAAAATTCTACTTTTCTCATATTTAGGTAAGTCAATTCCAATTTCTACTATTTTTTTCAATGTTCTTAATTCAAATTCTATTAGCATGACTGGTTTTTTTCCATACACATGTTCATATGAGGAAAATCTAGTTGTTTTTTTCCATGTGGTATTATAGGCCCATACTGCTTCATCTAACCTCTCTGCCCAGTCTATTTTCCTCAATGAAAATGTTTTAATCAGGATATTCTCCAATTCTCAGTTAGTGACCTCCACTTGTCCATTCGCTTGAGGATGATATGGCAAAGATTTTCTATGGGTTATTTGATATCTCTACAAAAAGGCTTCCATAATTTTAGATACAAACTATGGTCCTTGGTCTGAAACAATTTCTCTTGGTGCACCAAACTCTGAAGAATTTTCTTATATAGAAAATATGTCACTTTGTCTTCTCTTGTTGTAGGAAATGCTTTCACCTCAGCCCATTTTTTTGCATAATTTGTACAAACAAGTATATAATGATGTCCCTTAGAATTTGGATCAATAGGTCCCACAAAATTGATTCCCCATTTTTCAAATGGTTCCAGAGCTATTTGCGGCTGAAGTGGCATCTCCATTTTTGAGGTAGGTCTCCCCATCCATTAACATTCATCATAGTTCTTAACAAATAATGATACATCCTTTGTCATCGATGGCCAAAAGTAACAACTCCTAAGATCTTGTGAATTGTTCTCACTACCGAATAGTGTCCTCCTTCTAGATCATGATGGCAGGCATGTACTACATCATATACATTTAACTCAACTACAAATCTATGTAAAAAATGGTCAAGGCACATTTTAAATAAAAGACCATTAATCCATTGAAATATGGAACTTTCACGAATTAACCTCTTTTTTATTTATGACTTAAGTGACTTGAGCACCTCCTTGTTACAAGGTAATTTTCCAAATTAGAAAACCATGGTAGATGAATTGATATGGAAAATAAATGTTCATCTAGAAATGTATCATCCACTGGTTTTGGATTATCCTCCAAAACAATTCTGGAAAGGAAATCAGCAACAACATTATCCTTTCTAGGATTATCTATAATAGTCACATCAAACTCCTGCAACAACAATAACCATCTAATAATGTGTCCACCTACTACAACCTTGTTCATCAAATATCTAATTGCAGCATGGTTTGTATGTATGTAAACTTTGTAACTTGTAAGATAATGCCTAAAATTGTTAATTGCATATACTACAGCTAAAAATTATTTTTCTATTGTTGTATAATTCTTTCAACAGGATTTAGATTTTTGCTAACATAATAAATTGCATGCATGGCCTCATTTTCATCTTGTTGTCCTAATGTTGCACCAATAGATAAATTGGATGCATCATTATGTATGTTAAATGGGATTCCCCAGATAGGTTCTTTGATGATTGGAGAAGTTGTTAGAGCAATTTTAATTTTCTCCAATGATTTTTGACAATCATATATCCATACAAACTCCTCATCTTTTTTGAGCAATGTAAACAAAGGCCCAAGAATTTTACTAAACCCTTGTATGAATCTTATATAATACCCAACATGCCCAAGGTAGCTGCGAACACCTATTTGGTTCCTATTTATCTGAATGTTTTGAATGATTTAAACTTTGTTGGGATCGAATTTATCCCCTGTTTTAAAATGTGATGTCCCAGAACAATATCTTTTGTTATCATAATAGAAAAAAATCCATTATTGAGGGATAACCTATGATATTTACACCTTTGTAAAACCTTTTATAAGTTTTGAAGTGCATCCTCAAATGCTTTTGCATGCACCGTAAAGTCATGCATATAAACTTTGACACACGAAGTGGTGAAATCTGAAAATATAGCAAGAACTGCTCGTTGAAATGTGGTTGGCGCATTACACAATCCAAATGGTAAGACTATATACACGTATGTACCCCAAGGGCAGGTAAAGGTAGTTTTATCCTGGTCTTCATAAGCTACTTAGATTTTATTATATCCACTAAATCCATCAAGAAAAGAGAAGTATTTGATTCCTGCTAAGTTATCAAGTACTTGGTTGATGAATGGCAATGGGAAATGGTCTTTGTTTGTGGCTTTACTCAATTCTCAATAATCTATGCACACATGCCATTTACCATTTTTCTTTGGGACTATAACTAGTGGAGAAACCCACTAACTATCAGAGATTGGGTAAATGAACCCTACTTTGAGCAGCTTCTCTAATTCTTTCTTAACAATGTCACGAAGAAAAGGATTGATTCAACTTTTTCCTTATCTAATTGGTCTTACATCTTCTATGTAAATGTGATGAATACAAATTGAAGGATGAATTCCTCTCATATTAGTATATTCCCAAGAAAATGATTCAGTGTGTTTTTCTAAAGTTTTCTTCAATTCTTTTTCCTACGTTGGGGATAAACATGAATTAATGGTGAGAGGTTTGTCTTCATCTACTATAATCTCTTTAGTGTCTATTTGGAATCAATGGATTTTTCAACAAATGTATTTATAAGACGAGTGTTGTTCATGTAATTTTTTTTGACTATTTCCTTTCTCAACTTCTGAAGTAAACTCTTGTTCTTCATATTCTTGAACATGTTCAACCAGAGTAACCATGGCTAACTCCACAATACCATCACCTTTTGATTATATATCTTCATCCACCCAAAGTTGAGTGTTTGGTTGAATTTATGGTTGTGTTGGCAGATAGAGTGACAATTGTTTTTTCTTTTGACCATTTGAGATGATCATACTTCTAGATCTACAATCAATTAAGGTGACAATAGTAGCCAACGATGGTCTTCCTAAGATGATTGGATAACCAAAATCTTTCTTTTTGGCATTAAGAACAAAAAATTCAACTGGATAATCCCATTTTTCAATGTTGATCATGATCTCTTCTATGATACCTTTTGGTTTAGTAGTAGATTGGTGTGCCAACTATAAAACAATTTTTGTTAGCTGAATAATTTTCTTTCCTAACATTGCAACAATATCAGATGTGATAACATTTATGGTAGCTCCCAAATCAATTAGGACATTGAATATTTCTACCCCATTAATATTCAAGGTTATTATAGGACTACCAGGATCATTATATTTATGAGGAAGCAATCTTCTTGATAACACATCAATGATTTTTTCCCTAGTTGTATTATGGGAGGTAGTTTCTTCTTTCTCCCTAGAGTTTTAATGCAAAGGGACTTTACCAATTGATTTATCTTTGGTATGTCCTTAATCGCTTGCAACAATGGTATTTCAATGTTTATTTTCTTCAACTCACGAAGGACCTGAGAATCAACAACATTCATGTAATTGGTTTGAGAGATTTTAGGAGTAATTTTTTCTTCCTTTAATCTCTCTGGGTATGGTGCTTGTTTGACTTGTTGTTCCTCTTCAAATTTTTATGTTTTTTTTGAATTTTTTATTTCTTCCCCACCTTCTTGAGCTTTTCCCATTGGTTTATATTGAATAGTTTGATTTCTCAATTGAATATCATTAGCATCAATTACATTCAAATTAGGGGGATTTGCATCATTGCGGATATTTCTTGGATTTGCAACCAATTGAGTTGGTAGTTGAGGTTGGTTCACCTAGTCATTAGTGGTATTAGAGGCATTTATCACATGATTTTTTTGTCCCTAGGGATGTTTTTTCCCCTAATTTTTCCATGGCTAGAAGTGCGTTTGATTTTTTTGCCGATTATGGCTGATTTGACTGTCATTGTGGTTGTTGATTAACTTTCTATTGTGACTGGTTCCATTGAGGATTCATCCATTCAGGTTATCCCCAATATGTAGGAGGTGGTTGTGGTTGATATGGGGGAATCCATTGGTTCTAGTTTGGACAAGGATTTTGATTCCAATTAGATGTAGAACCATATTGTCATTGGTTAGCACTATACCTTGTTTTTTTTGGTCTTTTTCCAACATAATTAAGATCTTCCTCTATAGGAAGAGGTTTCTTTAGATTTCTCTTAATCCCAACCAAAGATTATATGAACTTGTTGAGTGTGGTTTCTCACAAATCTCACAAACATCAACTTGATTCAATGGAAATTCTCTTAAAATATGTTTACCCCTACACTTGGAACAATAAATGGACATTGGTTCAGTGGCCTTCTTATCTCCTTGCATGTTGAGATGAAGAAGTAGATCAGTTTTCATATTTTCTAATTCTTCCATTACTTCTAGCACATCAGTAGTGTAGGTCTTGTTTCTTTTGGAGTTTCAATTATCTACCCTAGTTCTAGAGTATTTTCTACATATTTCAACAATTTCATCCAAGGAAATCTTATTAATGTCTCCTTTCCCCATAAGATTCAAGGACTCCCTTGATTCATCATCAATTCCTCGTAGAATTTTTTTTTTAATAATTTCATCATCCAACCCACTATTACACCTTTGGTGCACAAACTGAAATCTATCAGCATAGTCTTCCAAACTTTCATCTTCCATTTTCCTTATTCGAAACAATTCTTCTTTTCTATCTCTTACTCACCAATAATCTTGGTACTTATCTAGGAACTCAATTTCCATTTTCTACCAAGTTACAATTGTTCCAACGCCTAAACCCATGAACCATCGTAAAGCTGAATCTTTTATGGTAGATGGAAATAACTTCAACTTATGGTTATCATTTGTATAATCATAGGTCTGGCATTAAACTTTGAACTCAAAAGTAAATTGACTAGGATCCTCAGAAAATTTTCCCCTAAAAGTAGGAAAAATTGAGGATGAAATATTCTTAATAGGAGGCTCATCAATATGTCTCTCAAGAACAATAGTGTTGATGGTGAAAATGACACAAACAACGTTAAAACAGAATATTTCTACTCTATTTCTCCTGAAAAAGAAAGACAACATATAGCAGCCTAACTCCCAAGGTCCTGGTAGTTTGTTCTCAACTGTCTGGTGTCACCCAATTGGTCCATGCAACTATAATATTCAAGGGGCTTGTGCTAGTAACAAATACTGCAAGCAATGACTCATTTTACCGAACTATTTTAGTAAATCAAGGGGTTTTCAAACAAAAGAAAAAATATAGATCTGAGGGTAAACCAGTAAACATGAACAAAACTCATCTAGCATCCGGACATATATCTTCAAAAATGAATGTTTTCCAATTAGATCAAGAAAACCAAAGCATGATACAATTCATAGAATAATCTATACCATTGTATGCATCTAAGGTGCTTATTTTAATTCGCCTATCACAACTATTTCAAAGATTTTTTTAAAAGAACACATTCATTCATTGCCAAGATCATAGATCAACAAACTTCAATAAATTTAATCCAATGATAATCTAACAAGATAATCCTTAAATCCAGCTTCTTCTAATGAATTTCATCACATAAGAAACAATCATGCTTTAGCACAATCACTGGCATACAAATAGATTATAACTCATCAGCCTTATCAAGTAAAACTTAATTCTAACACCATATTACATAAACCTGTAATTTTATTTAACTGTAAAATGTCAAGTAACAATGTATCTCTGTAATCACTATGAAAAATTCTATCTCCTAATATCAGGTAGGCCAATTCTATTCTCTATTAGATGACCCTTACAATATGATACCCAAAGGGTATTTATAGATATACAAAAATCTGAACTCCACTTCTATTTTAAGCTGGTCCACCTTTTTAGGAACTAAAATTCTCTTGGAGACTCAGATCAATTTGATCTTGAGTTCTTACATTAAACATTTGGTTAAACTGGAGAACAAAAAATAGAAGAGAAAAAGGAATTCATGCGCTTCAAGAATTGCCAATGTTGCATGCAACATGCAAAAAAAAGAAGAAAGCCATGCATGCAGGAGATTTATACATGTGAGGTTGGTTCTGCAATAAACTCGTCATAATTGGCTAAGACCTATTGTAATACATCTAATTCTAGCCCATCAAACCAACTATCTTTGAACTTAATTCTTTCCAACTCTGTTGCAGCAAACCCTCTCATATCCTTCAGCTTCATCAATTCTCTTTTAGCAACCTTTATCTCTTCTTTGATGTCCATCAGTTGATCTATCAGCAGATCTTCACCATCATCTCCTTTCCTCATGAGTCCTTTAAAACTTTCACCCCATTTCTCTTTTATCTGGCTCAAACGCAGGCCTTCCTTTGTTAGTATATTAACATCTACTATGATAGTGATGACTGCCTTCAACTCCTCAAATTGTTCAGTTAGATCCTTAACAACATCTTGGACTTCATTTCTATGTTTGCACAAGAAATTTTTTCTGAATCGGAGTATATGAGAGGTCTTTTCCACAAAATATTTATTATCCTC
The DNA here is from genome assembly GCA_007115665.2 of Sequoiadendron giganteum. Taxonomy (NCBI): domain Eukaryota; kingdom Viridiplantae; phylum Streptophyta; class Pinopsida; order Cupressales; family Cupressaceae; genus Sequoiadendron; species Sequoiadendron giganteum. The sequence continues at coordinate 306,986,308 of CM021105.1, forward strand.
TTCGAGTATTGACTATTCAAGAAGAGTAGTCAAAGGCAATGTACTAACCTTCTCCAATTTCTGACTATATTCATTATATTCCTCTTCCTACTTCTCCAATGCCTCAATATATTGATGCATTTCCCCTATCAACTCTTCTGTCCCTTTGTGAACCTCAAAAATTTCAACCAAAATTTCACCTACTTCTTGATTTAACCTATCAACCCACCTATCTAACATCTCTGCTTTGCCCCTTACTTGTACTAAATCATCTACCTCCTTTTTACTCAACAAAATTGGAGTCTCAATAGCAACTACCTGTTGTGATCTTGGAGAAGAGACACTTTTCAAAAAGGAATGCAATTGATCTAACTGAGCCTTAAGCTCATCTTTCTTCTACTTATCCTTTAACATCATTGACTTGGTTGTCGAAGCTACCACATCAATTAGATTCATCTGCTGATCTCTAGTAGGCCTTCCCAAGTTAATAGTACTTAATTGATAATCTATTAGCTGCATGTCTCCTACCTCCTTTCTTGTCATCGGTATGGAACACTCAGCAACAATTTCTCCCTTGTTCCTGAGCTTGGTGGAGTGGAGGATCTTGGCCTTATTTTTAGGCCTTTCTTGCTCAATCTCCTTCATCATATCCTCCCAATTGAGAGGTTGTGAAGGTTTTACTATTCTTTTCTGTAGGTCCAATTTCAACCAAGTGGGAGCACATGGAGCAGTAGTCATCATAGTGGAAGAAGAAGCAATAGTAGTAGTAGAGGGTGGTTGCACATTTACTTGGGGTTGAGAATCAACCCTTGGTTCCTCTTGTTGTTCTTGCACCACATGCATTTGTACAAGCTTTTCAGCCTCTTCCCTATCCTTTTGTTCCTGTATCTTCTTACCTTCTTCTTCCTTCTTCAACCTCTCTTCCTCTAATTGTTCTCTCTCTAGTTTTTATTTTTCTAATCTTTCCTTTTCGAGTCTCTCCTTCTCTAATCTTTCCTTCTCTAGAGCTTCTTTTTCCAATTTCTCTTTCTCTAAAGCCTCTGGTTTTTCTTTCTTTAATCTTTCTGTCTCTAGAGCTTTAAGCTTTTCTGCCTTTTCTTCTTCTTCTTGTTGCTTTCTAACCAACTCTTTGGTGTCCTTTTCCTTTCGTAATCATTCTACTTCTTCTTCCTTTTGGTGAGCTTCCTCAACAAGCTTTAACTTGGCAACTAGGACTTCTTTCTCCCTCCGTTGTCTTGCCTTCTCTTCCTCAAGGTCATGAATCTTTTGTATCAATTCCAATTTATCATTTTCCTCCTTAACCTTGATCTCATGCTCCTATTGCCTCTACTGCCTCTCTACTTCATCAACTCTTGACTTAGCTTCAATTTTTTGCTATTGTAGTGTGGCATTAGCTTGTGTCTTGGCATCTGTTAACTTTTTCTTTTTTATTGCTGCAACTTGCTCTTTAGCAACCTTCCTGACTTCTTCAAATAATGCCCACTGATCCTCTTGTGTCATTACCTATTCAGTGTCCTCCTCTAGAGGAATATTTTCTTGTATTCCTTTATCTGACAGAGTTTCATCCGAATCTGTTCCAACATCATGAATTTCTACCTCCACTTCTTTTCCCTTTGTAGTTTCAACCATAATATGAAGAGCCCCCATTTGAACCTCTTCACTTTGTTGTTTTGCAAGTGGGACTTGAGTAGAAGATTCACCTAATGTAGGTGTTGAAACAACCAACCCCATTTGAGCATCTCCTTCTTGTGTCTCTGCTTCATCAACTGCTGCTTCAAGCTCTATTTCTTCAATGTCTAGAGGAAGGAACTCCAAAGGCTCCTTGGGAGGTGTCTTTCTTTTGAGCCTTTTATATCCTTTTCCCTTTTTAGGAGCTGGTCCTTGAGGAGCTTTGGTTCTTAGAACCAACCATTGAACATTTCTATCCAAGATTGTTCTTCCTATCTTCTTAATATCAATAGTTTCCTCATTATCCCACTCAATTGGATCTGGAATTTTAGTTCCAAAGTTCAAAGCTTCATAAGATGGATCCAATACAACTCCATCATCCACCAATGTGTCAGGAATGTCATTCTTGACTCCAAACTCTAACATGAGTGAGACAGGTAATCTCTCATAATTATTCTTTCTTGGATCATACTCATCCTGTCGGTCACTCCAAAAATCTTCTAATAAATTGAAATGCTTGTCAAACATAGAAGGAAACAAGGCATTCATCTTACCCTTTGGGTCAAAGTGCTTATGAGTTGTATACAAACCTAGCTTTAACTGTATCAATTCTCTGCACACCACCTTTGCTCCTACTAGATGCTAACAGCTATACTCACCCAACTTCATGGGGAACTTATGATATCCTGTCTTATGTTCCAATCCAATCCGAGCATTAACCCCTAGAGCCTGATATACAAATTCCATTAACACTATCTTGTTATTGCAACACCTTGGCAGCAAATGTTGATGACCTTCAAAACTAGCTAACCTGGAATATGTAAACCTGGGGTATTGAATGTACCAACATCCCCATTCAGCAATAAATGCCATGGCCTCTTGACTCAGTCTGTACCCTGCATCTCCATTGAGTTGGTTAATGACCACATATATGAATGCATCATTAACCCTTCTATATTGAGTCTCAGCAACTTGTAGGGACAGCTGGTTATAATGCTCCGATACCTTCTTCTATCCATCTAACTCTCTCATTATCCCCACTTTGTTCAAACCCGGGAAGACACCTACTCTTGTTGTTGCATACACAATGTAAGAAGTCATGAAAAAGCATTTAGTTTCCCATATGATCATCAACTGCTCATGAATGGCATTTGATACAATCATCGGCCAATAAAATTGATGGGAGCCATTTAAGATTGTCTAGATGAAGGGAAACATCCACCCCTTGAAATGAAATACATCTCTCTTCCCAAAAGCCCTAGACAACATCATTATCAAATCTGATACTTCTTTGTAGAAATCTGCCCTCCTTGGTTGGTCTACCAGCTTGGATAGAGACTTCTTTTCCATTCTCAACCACTTTTTATTCAAGTGGGACTTGTTGGATTCCTTATATTTACTATATTTCTCCAAAGCTTCTGCTTCCTTCAACTACACCAAGTTCTTGGGATCTAGGACACTAAATATATTTTGAAACACTTGAGGAGTGAGATCAATGATTACATTATTTTGTGAATCCATGCATTGTCAGGTAGCCGGATTGTAAGCATTGGTTGTTGTCAAGATTAACTCCAGGCACTGGATAGATATAGGAAACAGGGTGATATCAGCCAATCTAGACTCAACAATTCTTTGTGTTCTCCCTATGATATCTTCAACAAACGTTTCTGCAAACATCTCCTCAAAATTGTACTAGCCCAGATTTGTGTCGGTGATGTCTAACCAATCTGATTCCACCTTGCTTACTGTGACAATAGGACTCTTGTGGTTATACCTCAACGTATAAGGTAGTTATTCTGGCTTGATCTTCTTGGGTTTGGCTGCTGCCTTTGATGTTTTTGCAGGCTGGTTCCTTTGGGAAACTTCTCTTGATGTTCCCAACATTTTTTAGCTTTCCTGCAACAAAACCTCTAGTTAGATTCTTGAATAAAACACCTCAAAATGTGCCTTTCAAACATACATCAGAGGTGGAACTAGATAGAAAACATCCTAAACAATCCTCTTTTAACATACTACCAGGCTTAGAGCAAAAACTGTTATTGACATTCTACTAACTAGAAGCAGGCTCAGAGTCAGAAGTGGAATAGTGATCGGAACCGGAACCAAAATGGAAACTGATTCAGTTTCCTTCAGATTTTCTATTTTCATATTTTGTTTTGGTTTTGTTTTTGCTTCCGTTAAGGTTAACATTATCTTGAAATAAAGCTTCTTACTACAAGCGGAGTCAGCGACGGGATGGAAAATGGAATTGACACTAATCATAAAACATATCCAAAATTCTAAATCCTAATCCCACTTTCGGCTATGTTGACCATGATGCCATCTATGTTGACCATGATGTCATCAATGATTTTAACAATTTAATGCATTACTTCATGATTAAAGACCAAGGTCATATTAAATGAAATAAGGCTTAAAATATAGCATGAAAGGACCATGCCTATATGACCATGGGGCGACTACATTTTAGGGCATCATATTTAATCATTTTTAAATGTGATCTCAGAAACGCATAAAACCCTAATCTAGAAAAATGTGATATAAAACTAGGGCATGGATTTAACCCTTCTATTTTAACCAGACGAATGCACAATAAAATCCTAAGTAAAAACCAGATTCCACCAATTCTAACTCACTATAAAAACCTAGATTTAATCTACCTCACTATAAAAACCTCTAATTAATCTACACATTTAGAAACCAACATAGCACGACGCAATTATGAAAAAACGTGAAAACAACCATGCTCAAACTCACTAAAAACTAGAAATGCAAACCAAAACGAAACCAAGAACAACAAACAATAAAGATGCAAACCCACTAAGATAGCGATCTTGCCCAAAAATCAAAACAATCAATCACGAAAAGAGAACACGAAAGTAAAAGAAAGAAAAACGAGAATAGGAACCCTACCTCAAATGAAAAACTTGGAAAACCTTCTGAAGAAATTCACAAGCAACTATCTCCTCCTCTTTCATTCGATTCACTAAGATGAACTCCACTACTGCTCCACTACGTTCTTTTGAGTTCTTAACAATGATAATAATAACCCATTTAATCCTTAATCAAGATAAAATTCAGAGTTTCTACCTACGCATGGCAGTTGTCATTAACGTATTAAATGCAGTTAAGCGGAGTTAGAACTGGAGAAGAACAAACACTTCACTATAGTGCGACTTCAATAAAAATTCAATGACCAAAAAATGGCGGGAGTGGAATCGGAATGGAATCTTATTTGAAAACTCAAGGAATTTCCCAACTTCATTCCTGTTCCGGGTCTGGTTCCCTCAACAAAGCACAAAACAAAACCAAACACAAAAGCAAAACAAAAAGACTGAAATAATAAAACTTAACATAAGGACTTAAAGTAAAACAAAAGTTCAAAAAGCGGAGGTGGAGACAGGATGGATTTTGATTTTGCAATTTTGAATAAATACCAACTTAACGTCTGATCCAACTCCGGCTCCGATAAAGACAAAACAAAAGGTTTAAAAGAAAGACTATCAAGACAGGGATAGGAACAAGTCTTAAAGGAAGTTTCACAACCCGATTTGGTTTCGGCTCCAATTTCGATAGACTAAACCAAGGAAAAACAAAGTGTTTGAAACAAAAGACTCCAACACTTTGTTTGAAAATCAACAAAAGATAAAAAAACATAAAGGGGGACCCATTTTGACCAAGGAAAAAGATGGGGTGGTTATGCAAGGCATAAAAAATAGGATAAGAAAAGGTCCTATTTTCTGGTGGCCATACTAGTTGATCACCCATTCTTTCTTCTTGATCTTCTTCTTCTTCTTCTTCTTCTTCTTTGAAATCAATATCTTCTTCTTGATCGAAAACAAGGTATTCTTCCTAATCAAGATCAAGGTTTCATGGAAGAAACATCCCTCAATGGTCTCAATTTCATCTCATTCACAATTTAGATCCATCGTCCTTATCAACACTAAGCCTTTACAATTAATAGCCAAATCTTTTATTCCCCGGCAACGGTGCCAAAAATGATGGGCAAGGTCGTTGATGTCACAACTTGCATCATTTAGTCAATTAATTATCGAACTGAGTGTGACTCAAAGCTATATGCGATAAGTATGGTTTTCATGTATTTTTGGGGGGTTTTGCACTGTAAACAGTGACTTTTGGTTTTTTTTTTACTCCTTTAGGAGCTCTTCAGGAGCTAAACTTTAGTGACAAATTCCTAAGGATTAACTCTATCCTATTTCCTAATTTAAAGTTTTTTTGACTTATTTTTGACTTGATTAAGACTGATTCATGGAAAAGACTAACATTTACTCTAATTCTTAATCTAAAACACAAAATCCAAATTAATTATATTTTGCTTCAAAAGAAATCTATCTTAAGGTTTTCTAGAAAATAAAGGTTATTTTAAAGAACAAAACTAAATTACAAGGAAATGACAATTAATCTAGAAAAAATAAATACTAATTTTCATGAGTAGATTACAAACAAATTTCAGCTCCATATTTCCATAAGTTCCCATCATTGCTTCTAATTAAGTTTAACATATAACTACTTAACTTAATTCCTACAAACAACATCTAAATTCAATTTAACTCAATAAACCTTACAATGAATCTAACAAACCATTCTAAACATTATGAGATAAAATTGAAAGTGATTTAAACAATATTGCTGAAAATTATTCAAACAAAATTGACTATCTAGATTCAACATCTAATGAACTGAAAATGATTCAAACAAACTTAACATTCCAGATTCAATATCTACACTTCAGATTTAATATTAATGAACAAAAATAACATAAGATCAATAAAATACCAAACACAAGATTGATTCCTTTGGTTGATCAGGCCCTACTCTTCCTCCAGTAATATATTTAACACATTGATTCAAGTTAACTTACTATCTTCATTCAAATTGATCAAAGTAGGATGCATAACAAAGTATTGCAACCATTACAAGATTCTAATCATAATTATCTAACTCTCGTCCAATGCTAAAGGATGGATATTTATAAGAATATCCTTATTGAACTCAAAACATGGCGTTAACTGCCAAGATTCAAGGCACCTAAACTAGAGATTTAAATAAAACTAAAGCAGAGCTAAAACATGACTGATAATAGACAAAGAGAAATATGCCAGATCAGCATTGGGACTAGTTGTTCCTAAACCAGCTAAAAGAAGCTAATATGGACTTTGGTGATTGATCATCCATCTGGGCCAATCAATGGCATGATTGAATTCATGTCATTAAAAAGGGAGTTTAACTTAATCTTGAACTAAGTCATCATTCATCGATCTTTATCCCTGAATAAGATCCTTAAGAATAGGATACCAATTATGACAGTAAAAGATTAAAACTACATAATTAATTCATCATTATCACTATAAAAGAAATGCATTTAATATAAAGCATTACCTCAAATATATCTACCAATTTAGACAAACATAAAAGAAAAGTAAGTAAATATATTAGTCAATAGTCTGGCGCCAATCATGTTAATTAAAAAAAATAAGTCTTTTCAAACATAAATGACTAATTAAAAGTGTCTCTTGTGCTGCTCATCAGAAATTAGAAGAGATAGAGTGAATAGAAATTTATGGCTTGGCCAAAGTATATCAATTCAATTTTATAGAGGTTTAACATGAAATATTGTAGATCATTGTGTGTTTATTTTATAGTTGGGAGAAATTTATTTTATTTAGATTTTCCAACATCCCCAATGGAGATGGAAGACATGACTAGAGTTCCTTACTATAGTGTAGTTGGAAGTTTGATGTATGTTATGGTTTCCACTAGACCAAATATTTCCCAAGTAGTGGGAGTTATTTCCAGATATATGTCTAATCTCAATAGAAGTCAATGGATGCAGTTAAAAGAGTCTTCATATATTTGTAGGGTACCTCAAAGTATTCCTTGTATTATCATGGTAATATGGTGGGAGATAGGAATTCCCTTTATATTCATGGTTTTGTGGATTTAGACCGGGTAGGTGATATTGATAACAAAGATCCACTAGTGCTTATATGTTTACTTTATTTGGTAGAGAAATCAATTAGATGAGTAAGCAACAAGCTGTGGTTGATTTCTCCACTACTGAATTTTAGTATATGGTAGCTACTCATTCTTCTAAAGAAGCAATTTGTATTAAGAGATTGTGTTTAGATATTGGAATTAATCAAGGTATAGTGATAGTTAGAGCATGATCTTCCTAACTAAGAACCAAACATTTCATGATAGAACCAAGCACATTAATGTATATTATCATTTTGTTAGATGGGGATGGTAGGGTGAAGTTGGTTAAGGTAGAGACTTTGATGAATTTTGTAGATTCTTTAACTAGGCGTGTGAGCACAAAGAAGTTCAAATGGTGTTCAGATTCTATGGGCCTCACCACCCCTAGCAATTAAATTATAGTGTTGATACTCTCTTGAATCTTCTAAGGTGTTTGAAAAGTGGGAGAATGTTAAGAAAATAGTCTCTCAACCTTGCAATTACATGAAATTTTTATTTATATTAAATTTTCATTTGAGCATGGATTGATACAAAAAAATTCCCAAAGCTTTAGATTGGATAAATAAGAATACTCATAAATTTCTATCATAAGAGCATGATTGGATTTGAAGATATTAAATTTTTCATTTTTCAAAGTTTCAAAGTCAATTTTGAAGGCCTTAGAGGAATTTTTGGGCTTGAAAGTTCTCCTAAATCATGTAGTAAGTTAGTATAGCTTGATAGAGTGCCTCACAATCTTTCTGACGGTTCAAATAATTCATCAATTAGACACCTAGATCAAGAATTGTGGTCTTTAGAAGTTGGGCCTCTTGAAATGAGAGATGTAAAAACATGTTGGACACATAAATGAGTTGTAAAGGGGAGTTACATGTAGTGGTGTGTGTTATGAAACATCATAGGCATATGTTATTAGAGATAAGGATGAGCATCACTTTTTATGTGGTTTAAGCTCTGTAAAGGTAGGGGGACCAACCACACCAAGGCTCTAGGTCAGAGAGAGCCTAGAGCAGTGGGATTCCCTATCTTACCTCAAGCTAATGAGTGTCTAATACAAGAATTGAGAATGAAGAGAACTCTCAAGTGCTCTTGTCACTATATAGATTCAAAAACCTAAATGAGGCTAGACGAGCCAATCTCTGCAGTCCAAACTACACCTTAGACAACTCTCTATCTAAGGATGGAAACACGGGTCTGGGATGATGGCATAGCGTGTTGGAATCTCTAGTGCACTAGCATCCATACGGCCATAAAGAGTGAAATACAATATAAAATTCTAGAGAACCTACTAATGGTCTAGCTGACAAGATATAATGAGAAAAATAGAATGATAAAGTATGAGAAATAGCTACATAAATTATAAATAAGGTGGATGAAGATAAGGGTGATGAATATCAACTCATCGAAACTCTAGTTTGCTAGTGAGCTCCACACACATTTTAACCTACACATAGCTAAGAGAGGGAAAAATGTTGGGCTATATAGGGGTCTACCGCAATCAAACCCCTGTTTTGGTGTTTCCACCTCCACGGATAGCCAACAAAGCCACAAAGTAGAAAGTACGATAAAGGAAATAGAAAGGAGAATATTGAACACTAAAAAAGATACAATGCTACTCTATCAAACCAAAATAAGCAAAGGAAAGTGAAGCCATACCACCTCCACCCAAAGGTAATCAAGTCCAATGAAGGGAGAATGCAAGACAACGAGCTTGGAAAAGTCAACATGGCTGCAACAGTGATGAAGGGAGGTCTTGCAAGACTCCAAACTCACAACTTACATGGTAGCACATGTATAAAGATGAGGTTGATGGAGTAACAAGATGCTACAATTCTCAATGGAGTTATGAAAAATGCTCAAGATATCAAATGAAGTTGAATGAATGTGAAATGGATACATTTTGAAAATCAAAATCAGAGGGAAAGAGTCAATTTTGGGTTGGTTGGTCGACACAAAGGCATTACGCTTCATGCCCAATGGAGAGCATAACATCCCTGTAGACACCAGAAGAAGGAATTTGTTAGGAATGATAGTGTGTTGTGTAAATGTCTATGTGTCACACTCATGTCCTTGACAAATATTCCCCATTGACACACAATACAAACACCAAGTGGATGGAAGGTAGGTGGGTGATGTGGAATTTCACCTTTGGGTTTGATTTTCTAAGGTGAGGGTATTAAAAAGGGTAATTTACACAATGGTTGCAAATTTTCTCTTATAAATTTTTCCCCTACTCTAGCGAGCATGAGTATCGATGAGTGTTCGGTAAAGTAGATCAAAGAGTTAGAAATTTATACCGAACCATTGAGGAAGAATACCACAATCTGGCAAGGTTGAAAGTGCAAGGAAATCAAAGGACTCCATTGGTACTCTGTCTTGAGGAGGTTCAAACAAAGGACTCCATAGCTCCATGAAACTACGAATTTAAACAAAGTACAACAAAGGCCTATAGACCAATGATGGATGAGCCCCATAGGATGCAAGTGCTTCATATGCCCTCAAACCTACAAATAAGAAACCCCTTAGGTACTCTCTCCTAAATTAAGCCTAGTGTAAGGGGACTCCACAAAGTCGGACTTTGAAAGAAGCTTCACACGCGCACCTGCAAAGCAACATGTTAATCCATAGATAAAACATGTTAGAAAAAAAGGAGTAGCTATGAAGGAAAACAAGTAGATAGTCACACAAATAGTAAAAAAATTGAAGAGATTTCAAAGGGGTCCCTTGGGAACCCTTCAAATGAAGAAGGGTCCACTCAAGGGATACATTATTTGAAAGTGCAATATTTTTTTTCACAAATTGATTTTTCATCAACAAATCCTTTCGAAAGATGTTCAATTCATCAAGGAATTTGAAAGGAAGAAAATTCACCCTCGCGAGGGGAAGGTCAAGGCTTCTCCTAAAGGAAAATACACTCCCTCCTTAGAGGAAATTTCTTCAATTTCTTTCTTTGCGAACCCATGATGAAGGAAACACGTTCCACTAGGTGTCCAAGTTGAGAATGCAATTTAAAATATTTGTTGGCTATCGAATGCATTTTCTAAAAATCAAAGTTGACATGATAGCCCCCCCTTAGGATGGTGTGTGTCAAACACAAGACACATGGCATCCTAAGTAGAAAAAAGAAAGAATTGAAAAATTTATGTTGTGGCCCATGAGACATATCGAGATGTCACCGTGGCAATGTTGTCGCACACACAAGGGACAACACATCAACACCACAACATCATGAATCAAGAAAAGAAGATATAAAGATAGCAACACTGTAAAAAGAAAGAAATGACATCATAAACAAAAGGAACATGGGTGATCTGATATTTCAAGGTCAGAGCTACTCATAAATATATAAGTATAATGATAGTATATAGATGAAATGTCATCAACCCCCTACTATATCAGACCATATAAAGAATGCACGAGAAAACAAAGTAAAAATAAAAAATAGGGTCAACATGGAGGGGAAGCCTAAATTCTCCCAACACTTTACATCATCCCCAATTTTCCAAAAATCAATACACATAATAGAGGAAGAATGATTCCACAAATAGAGGAAGTTGCACAACATATAATCTTTCCTATATGTAAGCACCTACGAGGGTGGCAAGGGTCATCTACAAACATGTAACACAAGAATGGGAGAACACAAACACACACACACACACACACTCTACACTACAGATAAAGAAGAGGTATCCCCCTAGCACTCATGAACCAAGAGGTCATCGACCTCCTAATCTAGATCATTATATGAGGAAGGTAGATGAGCCTTCAAGGGTGAAATGTCAAGGGGCAAACCATCCAACCCTCCCACAACAAGAGCTAAGGAAGGAGACCCCTGGAGGTCTTCTCGACTTAGTTCTTGTGGAGAAAATTTCAATAACTTCATGAAGATCATTGAAAGGGTCAGGACCTCATCTAAAGAGTTAAAGATTCACTTCAAAGGAGTGCCATGTGTTACCTCAACAGGCGAGGGAGGAAAAACCTAAGATTCACTACTAGGCTCATCGAGTGACTCGAGAGAAGTGACGAACTCAAGGGATGTCAGGACTTCCTCCATCACTAGGATGACACATGCTAATGCAGGACCACCCTTTGATGAAGGTGGACTCCTCTTATGTCCCCCATTAGTGGAGCGTCCAACCTCCATATTTCATTTTGTCAGAGGATGTGAGTTCCCCACATATGAGGCAAAAGGCATGGAGGAGGAGGAGAAAACCATGATGGACACCACCAAGGTGTTCAGAATGTCTACAGGCTTAGAGAATGGCAAGAAGTTTGGAAGGGACATCAAGAGAGGGGGCTCAACCAAAGGAGAAATAAACACCTACACCTTTTTAGGGTTAGGGGTGTTTTCGCTCGTAGCAAGAGCCGAAAGTAGCACTGGGGCTGATTGAACTAAAGAATAGGGGACATGAGAGGAGGAAACCATAATAGGTCCCGAAACAAGGGTGGTCAACTCCCCTTCCTTCCTTTGTAGAGCATACTATTCAGCTACTAGATCCTTTCATTGATGCTTGCACTCACACGAAAGGTGGTTTCTGCGACTCCAAGAATTAGAGGTCGGGAGTTAAGATGGGAAACAAGGCTACTACTCAACTATCAGAGTTTCCATCACAACCATTTCTGATGGAGAGAGAGACTCCTAGATGGGAGCAAGAGGGAGAGATTGAGATGAGATTGGAGAAAAAATTGGGGGATTCATCTTTAATGCCTTGGTGATGGGCCTCTTCCCATTCACTACCTTGGGAATGAGAGTGATAGGAGGTCGCAAAGGACAAGACATAGAGGAATCCCCATAGGGACCCTTCACTCTACCATACCGAATGGGCCTAGGTACCATAGGTAAGATGGGAATTTTGAGCATCAGATGCTTAGGCTTTCACCAAGTGGGCACCATAGGATTCTCTATCAATCAGTTAGGAGCAGAATCTGATGACACCACAGTAGGGAAGGAGGAAGTGATAGGTGGTACAGTGGAAGAGAAGAAGGACCTCAAGCATTCTTATCTTCCTCCCTTCTCTGAGCCATGGTGGCATCACTATCGGATTTCAAGCAGGCCCTATGTGAGATAGCATAAGGAGATGAAGGGTATCTCACTTAGGTGTTAAGTGACTTTTCTTGTACTTCTCATAGGTCCGGTACAAGAGGTCCATCCTAGGAGGAATAAAACCAATGTATGTAGGACAAAAGTGATCCAAAGAATAACTATTATACATAACTGGTAGATTATATCCGATGTCACAGATTATGTGCATTGAACCCTCATGGATAAATTTTAGACATTTATGCATGACCGAGGAAGCTACATTGATAGCGACCAACCAGGGGATACCCAATTTCACTCTAAAGAGTTAAGACCATGATATTATGTCAAAGAGAAAGTTTACTGACTCAGGTCCAATAAGGATTCAAAAGTTAATGCTGCCAAAGGGAGGTACAAGATTTTTGTTATGTGTACGTATGGTACTTTTGGGTGCATTGTACCCATATTTTTGCAAGAAATTGATCAGCATAATCTCCTCAATAATCACATTCACCTGACACGTCCGATCACCAAGAATGCCTATTACAATGTTTTTGTTGATTCATACAGGGATGTATATAGGAGATAGATCTTTATCATAGGATTATCACCAACCAGAGATCCAAAGGCAAATCAACAACTATAAGAATCTGTCCCACAACCTCCATATCATGTACCTAATATATAAGATATACAATACATGAAACTGTCAAAAAAGTATTACAAAACCACAAGCTTGTATAGGAGTGAATTTGCACCCCTTGTGTAAATTCCCCTTTTTCATACTGTCACCTTAGAAAATCAAACCCGAAGGAAAAATTACACATCACCCACTTGCCTTCCATCCACTTGGAATTTGTACTATGTGTCGATGGGGGAATATTTGTAGAGCGACAAGAGCACTTGATAGTGCTCTTCATTCTTGATTCTTGTCTTAGACACCCATTAGCTTGAGGTAAGATAGGGAAGCCCTCTACTCTTGGCTATCTATGACCTGGATCCTTGGTGTGGTTGGTCCCCCTACCTAAATTTTGGTGAACCTGACATGAACCATTTTGGCTATATTTAGTGGTGCTGAAAGTTCCTTTCCTCATGTCCTAGGAGTGTTGTAGGTGCGAGTGTTGTAAGGAATTTCACCTTCCAACCCAACCTACAACCCCTAGTTGTGAAGTGAGAAGGTTTCATAAGCATCATAGAATGAAACCTTAATTAGGTCACTATCCAATTGAAAAACCTTTGGGGGCTCTGTAAAAAATTTTTTAAGTGCACGCAATGGCTTCCTTTTTGCATCTTTGTATCCCTTTCATGCAACCTGCGAGTATTTCTTCTTCTGTAACCTTCACCTTGTAGAACCTACTGATGGATTTTTTTAAGAATATTGAGCTAGTTTGTTTGTTATCATAGGTTCATTTTGTGTTTTCATATAAAATTCTTAACATCGTGGGTTGAATGGTTGTAGTTGGTTCTCAAACTGCTTATGTCGAGGGAGTGATGATTGTGCAAGATGGTTGATTTGATCATTGGGTTCCACAAGTTGGAGCAAGATGTTCTAGATGTTGTAGGAATATGAAAAATTTGTTACATGACAACTATTAGATGCCACCAAGTGATGATGACTTCTCTTTTTGAGAGGTGAAACTTAGAGACATCATATTCTCACTTACCTACTAAAGAGACCAATATCACCCTAGAGGGTGTATGGAGGATTATTCGTGTTCTGACCCATGGAGATATTGTGCCTTATTTCATATGGTATGGTACATGTGCTATTTTTTGAGTAATTGGTGTGAGGAATCTTGAGGTTTGCGAGTTTGAGATACACCTATCTGAGTTTGTTGGTAATATGGATCTAGTTTCAATTTTTCTATGTGCTTTGGTTTTCGGGCTCGTCATTCCAAATCGATGAGGAAGGTAGTTTATTGTTGGTTGGGGTGTGTGAATTGAGAATATGTTTGACCATGGCACTAGATATGCATGGGGCTCATGTCTCCTTGCGTATTTATACAAAGATATGTGTAACATATGAATTTATGCAACACAGAATTGTTAGTTGAACATTATAAAATCCTACATAATAGATCATATAACAATGGAATACAATAGAGAATGAACAAGAAAAGAAATAAACTAGATTTATCTCACCCATGTCTTCTCTCCTCCATGCTTCACTTCCATTGTACCTTCTTAAGATTGATGTGATAATAATGCCCTCAGATTTGTGAGCAAATTATCTATGCTTAGCCCTAGCAATGCCTTTGAAGGATTTAAATTAATAAACTAATGTGCAAACTAGAAAACTCAATTCTAATATTGCAAATATTAAATACAAGTCTATGATATCAAGAATTCCTATAATAAAAGTAGTCTAAGTAAATGATCATGGATCCAAAAATGAGGTCAAGAATGTCATTTTATAGAAAATGCAATCTTGAATGGACGAACAAGATGAGAGATTGAGGAAATGCCCTAGAATCAAAGGTCAAGATTCAATAAGTCAATTCTCAATTAGGGTTAGGGAAATATACCCATATGTGTGAATAAGATTTAATTAAATAAATTAAATCAGGACTGAATGTGACAGTTGAAATGAAATTAGTAAAAATCAGAAGACAAGAGGATGGGATTTTAGAAAATCAGTAATTTTAGAAATTACTTGATTTGTGGAAGAATAATTCTATTTTGAATTAAATTAATTCAAAATATGGATTTTGTGAGATAATAAGTAATTGATTTTTGAAATTAATTACTAAATGAAGAATCAGTTAAGTATGTGAGATATTTTTAAATGATTTTTTTTACTTAAAAATACCAAAGTGTCACATGCCATAATTAAATAATTAAAATAATTATTTAATTTAGGAGAAGTAGTTAATTAATTAAATAAATTAATGAATTTATTTAATTAAGAGAGGATTTAGGACTTGGTGACATATTAAATAGATATATTAAAATATATTAATTTAATAATCAGGAGGACATTAATGATAAGGATAAAAATAAGATTTTAATTAATTGCAAGAAGACTTTGATAATTAGTGACATATTAGATAAATAAATAGGATTTATTTATTTAATAATCTTGCAAAATGAGAGATTATGAATTAATTAAATAATTATGAATTATTTAATTAATAGTTGAATCTAAGTTAGGAACATAATTAAAATGTTATAATCATGTCGTGACAAAAGGAGGTAAAATAGTTCTTGCAGGTCTTGGTCATTTTTAGGTGTCTACATTTTCCCCTCTTTGTCATAATGCAGCTTGTTGCATTGTGGCAAAGAAACATATGTCCAGAATATGCCCCAGCAGAGGTACGAAGTGTCTATGCCCCCTCGAGAAAATTTTTGAATTTTGGCCCGAGGTTAGAAAAATTTGAAAAATATCCTGACTAACTCAAATAATGACTAGAAAAGTGATGGCGCGATCTGATTTAGAAATGGAGAATGTTAAGGTAGCCAAAATTCTGATCAAAAGTGGTCAAATGAGCCCCCAATAGAACCTACTAGGTCAAAACCCTAATTTTCAGCCTATAAATAGGTTGAAAAGGTCAATCCAAATGTCTTTTTCTCATTTGTCATATAGAATATTCAAAAATCAAAGCTCTAAGAGGCGATGGTGGACTACACACCATGGATACTATGTGTGCACATTCCGACGACCCAAGGGCGTAGGGGCACTGGTAAGTACCCTATCCATCTTGTCAAATTTTGATTGTTATGCATATAATAGGGTTTAATGGGGGGAAAACAAGTGCTATGGGCAGACTAGGTTTTTTTTTGTGATTGTGCATCTATGAGGGTGAACAATGCAATCACGATTTTGTGATGCAATAGATAGATTTGCGATGCATTTGATAAATTTGTAATGCATTTGAAAATTCGCAATGCAATTGATAAGCCTAATGACGCATTCGTTGTTAGATCATGCATTTTCTATTTAGAAAGATGCATTTGAAATATTGCAATGCATTTGCTATGCATCGAGTCACAATTGACTGGTTGCGACGTATTTGTAGTCAACGCAATGCAATTGCCGTTGACCAAAGTTGACTTTGTTGACTTGTGCCAAGATTAACTTTTATGTACCCTTGACTTGTCAGTAGTATAAAAATTTCCATAATGTTTCTTAGTATGTGCTAATCCTTGCCCTTTCCTTGTGCAGAGTCGACTGGTGCCCATTTATACACGAGAGTTCCATCTAGCTACCTATGCTTTCTAAGATCACCTTAGCAATAGACAAAGGCAGTGGCTGATGGCCCTGGGTCTGTATCATGTGACGTATATGCCCATTATTCGGGCAAACAGAGGTTTGCTTACAGCTCTTTGCGAGAGGTGGCATTCTGAGACATGCTCATTTCACCTGCCTACTGGAGAGGTGATAATGACTTTGGAGGATGTGTACCGCATTCTCTAGATTCTGATTAGCGGAGAGAGGGTGGTCTATGATCCACACCGAGGGCAACAGGTCCTGATAGAGAGGTATGAGGGTGTCGATGGTGCCCGTTTTTTCTTGGACGGTTATGAGATCAGCTGGGACGTTGTTGCTGACAGATTTCCCAGGTTTGATGCCATGCTCATGACCCTAATCGCTGGATTACTGATCCCAGATCGTCGTGGTCATGGATTTCCCATTGGATGGGGGGATGTTCTTGTTCACATGAGATTATAGAGGACTATTTTCGCTTGGGGGCCATGCTTGTTGGCCATGTTATACCATCAGTTGCACGAGGTAGTTTACCATCAGGGTCACAGTATCAGTTGCGGGACCACCTTACTCATGATTTGGGTATGGGAGCACATTCCTATTTTTTGACCACCAGTGTAGATTCAACAGCTAGGTGATGGGATGCCCTATGTTTATTTATATGCAGGATCAGTGAGTCAGACTCGCGTGGGAGATACTAGGTACTGACATCATCAGATAGACATGATGATCAATTTTGTTTGGAGACCCTACAGGGATTGTGCCCAGTGGGCAGATGAGGACGGCCACTTGTCCTTTTGCAAACAATTTTGGTACCTTATTGGTCATACGGTACAGACATAGTGGATCATTGAGATGTACTTGCCCCAGCGGGTATTACAACAGTTTGGGGAGCAGCAGATTGTGCCAGTAGGCATTGCAGAGTATGCTCGATCGTCCAGGGAGACCATGTGGGGGCCGCCCATATCAGTCATAGTGGCAGAGCAGTAGGTTGACAGCCTGGTGGCAGTTCAGTGGGTATGGAGAGGGGGTCTAGCAAATCCAGGGATGTCTACCAAGTTTGACACTCGGTGGCAGGTTCACAGGCCCATCCCATTGATAGATATGGATGGTCCACCACCGATAGATCATAGATCAGTCATTTCGCCGGTACCGAGGAGAGGTCGGGGTGGAAAAGATGGCCGGGGTGCTAGGGATAGAGATGGAGGTAGGGCTGGAGGCCGAGATGGGGGAGACGGAGGTGGAGGAGGTGGGGGAGGTGGAGGAGGTGGAGGCGATGACAAAGGTGGAGGAGATGGAGGAGGTGGGGGATATGGCAGGGGTGTCAGGAGGAGGAGGGATGATCGAGGGTGGAGGTAGCCCAAGAGAGTGAGGCAGAGAGTTGGTGGTCTACCATTGTCACCCATTCGGGAGGAGGGGGAGGAGAGAGAGCTAGAGGTGAGGGCCAAGGAGGCTAGAGGAGATGGGGAGGAGGTGGAGGTGGTGGTTGAGGAGGAGGTGGAGGTGGTGGCGGAGGAGAGAGTGGAGGTAGAGGTGGTGGTGAAGGAGCGAGTAGAGGTGGATCCACTTGTTGGGGAACACCCTCTTGACATAGATGTGGAGGAGGTCCGGACCGAGGGGGAGAGAGATGAGGAGGAGGATGAGGAGGAGGATGAGGCAGATTGGCGGCTGCGGGAGCGCATGATCTCCAGAGATGATGAGGGTGATAGATCACCTATTTTTCCCACAGATACTACTATTGACCAGTGGATTGCACATCTATAGAGCAGACTAGATGCGGCCTTGTCTAAGAACAAGGCCTTGGCAGTGGAGCTAAAGGTCACTTGGGTGGAGAGAGATTAGGCCATTCTCCGGTGGTAGGAGTCAGATCGATGGGTCACCGAGTTTGCAAAGTTGTGCTCTAGACCGATAGGGGATATGGCTCAGGAGTTAGCCAGGATGGCAAAGAGAAGGGGCCGATACAAGGTGTTATATGAGCAGGTCATTCCTCCAGATAGACAGGACCCAAGGTTGTCCTAATCCTATAGCAGGACAGGTAGTGGTAGTCGGACACATAGCAGTAGGTCTCACAGTAGTAGTCACACTAGTGCTGGGGGGTCTACTGCATTAGGGCAGTCTTTAGTCACAAGTCACATAGCTCCCATCGGCATTCGTTAGGGAATAGTCATAGGTCAGAGCATGGTCATAGATCAGTGTCTTCAGGGCAGCAGATAGAGCAGAGCCAGCCTCCAATTACTGATCCCATAGGTTCCCAGAGTGAGACACAGGAGAGGACACCTATTCAGGTCACTTTTTAGTTGATGAGTCATCCACGATCACCTCACAGTTCACCTCCACGGGATGGAGGAGAGCCATCTTAGGACTTGTTTTTAGACACATGTATATTTTGATATTTGAGCCTGCGAGCTCTATTTTTGGGATATCATATGACTTTATCCTATGACATGACATGTTTTTGAGCGTATCTATATATATGCGATGCAGTTTTGATGTGGCCTATATGATGTGATGTGTTATGGTATTCTAATGTTTTATGAGATGCTTATGTGTTGCTTTTATGATGCTATGAGATGTATGGATATTATGCCTATGTTTATGAATGCAATTATGGATGTGGTTATGTATGCATTAATGTGATAATGATGTGATTCTTATATGTTAATGCAAATGTTTCTTTATGATGCTTATATGTTGATGCAAATGATGGTCTTATGAGTGGATTCAAGTGATAGCGTTTATGCAATGTGAATCGTGGTATTTGATTTATGTAGATGTGAATGTGAAATGCTCATGCCATTATGTATGCAACTTTGTTTTTGTATGTCACAGGATATCATCAAAGGATGAGAGAAAAGAAGGCGAAGAGCGATGTTAGTGTGAAGAAAGATATGCTTATTAGTGTGGAAATTGAAAATCCTTCAAAAGCTTTGCTATAGTGTTATTCTAGTTGTTGCTCTTTAATCATCATTGGGCGAAAATGTCATGATGGTCAACAAACACTATGATATGATATAGATCAATAGTGTGCAAGGTCGAACCATCACGTAGATCAACACTCACAGACAAAGGATGATCATGACTCGTGCAAGGAACACAATTGCCCCTAGTCACTTTATCATGACCAACCACCAGAAAAACCAAACTAATCATGAGATGTCGTTGTTTCTCTAAATCCTGATGATAGGACATCCTTGAGAAACTAGCCACATGATAGTAAAAACAAACAATAAAATCATCGTACTATGTTGTTGCTTCTCTAAATCCTGAAGTCAAGACATCCTAGTGAAACTAATAGTAGAGTGATAAGCAGACAAGGATAATCATCATGATATGTCATGGTTTCTCGGGCATTAGGAACTAATATCATGATAATCATCAAAAGACAGAAAAAAGTTTGCCAAGTGTTTGCCAAGTGTTTTAATGTCAGATGTTTGTCAAATGTTGAGTGATATCAAATTCAGGAAGGACACATCCTGAATGACGTTGATATCTAGGAGATTGATTCTCGGTGTTAGGAGAATCCATCAAAATGTCAGATGATGATGATGATGCTTAGGAAGGACACATCCAAAAGAATAAAGAAGTGATGAGAGTTTCTTTTCAGAAGGACACATCTGAAGAAGAACCCAAAGTTTTTCCATGATAAATTGCCTTGATATGATTTTGACTACATGCCATTACTGACATGCTAAATTGACTGAGAGTATTTTGATGAAATAGATTTCCAATAGACTGATAATTCAAGATTGATAGAAGATCTACTTGATTCGAAGATAGTTTGACATGTGTGAATGTGTATTGTCATGAACCCTAATGGACTGACCTAGTGCAGCCTCTAGGGTCCATCGATTGATGGGCTTGCCTACGTTGTGCACTCATGGACCTCGTAGTTCGACACAACCAATGACATTGTCCAAAGGATAGAAGTTTGAATCATGATTTATTTTATGACAAACCTAGAAGGACTGACCTAATGTCTCAGGGATTCAAAGATGAATCTTGCCTACGTAGAAAATGCATAGAGACAACGTAGTTCGGACGAGGACGAAGATTTGAATGATGTGATCGATTGAATTGATCAGATTGACTTTGATTTTGGATTTTGACATTGATTTGGATGTTTTTGTATTTTCTTAGGACGCTTTCTAATTTTTAGGTCCATTTTCAAGACTTTTTCACATTTTTGTGATTTTTTCAAGACTTTTCAGATTTTTATGATTTTTTTCAGGAAATTTTCAATTTTTTATGATTTTTTCAGGACTTTGTAAGAATACAGGATCATGTGCAGTACCCAGTGCAGTTACATGATAAATTTCTTGCCCCCAGATGGGTTGGGGAATACCCAAGTTCAATGATATGGAGATAGGTAGACGCAAGGCAAAGGATATGCAAGGGATGATGTCAACCATTGGCCTTTGTGATATGACAAATGGGTAAAGGTCGATTTGAGTAACAGTAGATGGCAAAGCAATGATCGACTACGCATGACGCCTGTTTGCCAGGTTTTCACCACGGTACTTATCCAAAGCGCCTGTTTTCCAGGTTTTCACTATTGGATGAATTCATTTTCTTTTTACTATTTTTTCCATTTTTTGACTTTTTTGGTGTCACCAAGATGCTTGTTTTCCAGGTTTTCATCAAGGGATGATTTTTTCTATTTTTCAATTTTTTTGTTTTTTTTGTAGGTTTTCAGCCAAGCTCTTTGGTGCTATGTGTAGAACTTTCTCAGGTGTAAGCTATTGATAGGTTCTGTCAGTTGTTCTCCATCAGGTGTGGCCAACTGATAAGCTCCTGAACCAAATTCGGCAGTAATGATATAAGGACTATGCCAATTAGCCTCAAACTTACCAGGCTTTTCACGGTCCGCCCGATTTCTGGGGTTCTGCATGAGAACCAAGTCACCAATTTCAAACTTTCTCACCATGACTCTTTTGTTATAACTTCCGTAGAGATGATTTTGATATGCCTGTAAATGATTTAAGGCATTTTTTCATCTTTCTTGTAGCATTTCTAGCTCATGGAGATGAGTATGTCTGTACTCTTCATCGTCGATCATTCCTTTCAAAGAAACTCAGAGAGAAGGAATTTTGACCTCGATGGGTAATATGGCTTCAGATCCGTAGACCAGGGAAAATGGAGTGGCTCCCGCGGGGGTACGAATGATGGTATGATAGGCCCATAAAGCAGGATTAAGTTACAAGTGCCAATCTCGGCCAACGTCGTTGACAGTCTTCTTCAAAATGCGAAGAATTATTTTGTTGGATGCCTCAGCTTGACCGTTACCTTGTGGGTAGTATGGAGTGGAAAAATGGTGTTGGATGTGGAATCGTTCACAGAGTTCACAAACGTCCTAATTTTTGAATGGACTGTCATTATCTGTGATGATGGATTATGGGACACCATATCAGCAGATGATGTAATCCAGAATAAACTTAGATATTTGTTTACCGATGATGTAGGTGAGAGGGACGACTTTGATCCACTTAGTAAAATACTCAGTGGCAGTGATTATGCATTTATGTCCATTATATGAGGAAGGATGGATCTTACCCACGAGGTCGAGTCCCCATTGTGCAAAAGGCCATGGAGAAGTGATCGGTCTTAACTCCTGAGCAGGTGCATGAATCAGGTCACTATGTACCTGGCATTTCTAACATGTTCTGACAAACTAAAGAGCATCCTTTTCCAATGTCGGTCAGCAGTATCCTAGTCTGGTGACTTTCTTGGCTAAGGTTGGACCACTCGAATGAGATCCGCATATACCCTCATGTACTTCTCGTAAAGTCATTTGGGCTTCATCAGTGTCGAGACAGTGAAGAAGGGTGTTGTCAAAGCCACGACGGTATAAGGTGTCACTGACGATGGTATGTCTAGCCGCTTTTCGGATAAAGGATTTTCTTTTGTTGTTAGACAGGTTGGGTGGGAGGGTTTGGGATTTAAGATAGTCGTATATGTCTTGATACCAAGGTGAACTGGGACCAACAATCTTACAGACCATTTCAAACTCTGGAATATCGTATGCAAGCATCAACAGCTGTTCCACTAAGAATTCAAACTATGACACATTCTTAGGGATGTCTAGGAGAGATCCAATGGTAGCCATTGCAACAACTGCTTTATTCTATGTCCTCGGGATTTTTTCAAATGCAATCATTTTGAAATACATCGAGAAACTATCCACCATTCTTTTGTAGGGAAGCAACTTCTCATCTTTTCTGTCATAGTCATCATTCACTTGATTGATGACTAATTGAGAATCTCCGAATACGAGCAATGTCTGAATTTTCCATTTGATTGCTATCTTGAGACCTGTGACAATTCCTCATATTCTGCAATATTATTGGTACAAGGGAAGGCAATCCGAAATGATTTAGGAATTGAATCCCCTTGTGGTGTGATAAATAATATGCCAGCTCTTGAGCTGTGCCTAGTGTGGGACCCATCAAAGTATAGTTTCCATGGTAGAGTTGGTTCTGCATGAAAAATAGACTCATCTGGAAAATTAGTTATCAGTGGATGAGTGGCTTGGATTAGTGCATCAGCCAATTGATCCACTATTACTTGACCTTTTATAGCCTTGCACTCCACATACTATATGTCATATTCGCTTAATATCATGACCCATTTTGCCAAACGGCCTATCAATGCTGCTCGACTCAGAAGATATTTTAATGGGTCAATCTTTGCCACTAAATGTGTTTGATGGCTCAGCATATAGTGTCTAAGTTTTTGTGCCATGAAGACAACTGCAAGGCATGCCCTTTCAATAGTTGTGTAGTTGAGCTCATATCCAATTAGTGTGCGACTAATATAATATATGGCTCTTTCTTTTTCTTCATGATCATTTTGCGCCAATAATGCCCCCAATGCATTTTTCATTGTGGAGACATATAGGATTAAAGGTTTGCCCTCAATAGGCGGCATCAACACTGGTGGTGTCAACATATATTCTTTTATTTGGTCAAAGGCTATGTTGCACTTATCTTTCCATACAAAAGGAATGCTTTTGCGTAGTAGATATTGGAATGGTTGACACTTTTCTGCCAACTGTGCAATGAAATGGTGAATAGACTGCAATTTGCCCTGAAGTGTGCGCAACTCACTGATTCCCTTTGGTGGAGGCATGTCCAAAATTGCTTTTACCTTTGCTGGGTCAACCTCAATGCCTCGTCTTGAAACTATGTATCCTAGCAGCTTGCCTGAAGTGACTCCAAAAACACACTTCTTTGGGTTCAATCTAACCTTGTAATCCTCAATCCATCTAAAGATTTTGTCTAGGACTTTGAGATGATCTTTTCTTGTCAAATATTTTGCTAATAGGTCATCCACATAATCTTCCATTAGAATATGCATCATGTCATGGAAGATTGTTGTCATAGCCCTTTGATATGTAGCGCCTGCATTCTTTTGGCCAAAAGGCATGACCTTCCAATAGTATGTTCCCAAAGAAAAAGTGAATGTTGTTTTATTTTGATCCTCTATTGCAATTCTAATTTGATTATAGCCGAAGAAACCATCCATGAGAGATAGCATCTCATATCCTGCCGTGAGGTCAACAATCATGTCTATGTTTGGTAGGGGGAGTCATCCTTTGGGCAAGCCTTATTCAAATATCTAAAATCCGTGCAGATACGGATTTGTCCATTCGGCTTTGTAATAGGAACAATATTGGATATCCAATCAGCATAGTCTATTGACCTTATGAACTCAGCATCCAGTAACTATTTTAGTTCAGCCTTGACAAGTAATGCAATTTGTGGATGCATCTTGCACAGTTTTTGTTTAACCGGCTTTATTCCTAGGATTAAAGGAAGATGGTGTAGAACCAATTCAGGATCAAGGCCTGGCATGTCAGCATATGACCATGTGAAGTTAATTTTTTTGTCTGTGAAGAATTGTTTAAATTTAGGTTTTTCTTCATCTGATAATGATGTGGCCAAGAGAATCATTTTGGGGTTCTTTGGTGTAGCTATGTTAACTTCTATTGTATCCTCAATGAGCATGGCTGATTTTTTTGTGTTACGGGGAGAAAGTCCAATCCTCCATCCTTAGGAACCTCAAAGAGGTTTTCACCCTCAGATGCATCCTTTGTTTTTACTATTTTACTGCCAGAAGGTGCCTTGCGGTTTTAACCTAAAGGCATTTCTTTTTCTTTTTTATTTTTTGTATTTTTGCGACTGGAGGATTGCACAGTCTCCTCAAAATAAGCTGCACAATCCAGATCAATGGAGAACCCTATTTTTTGATCCCCCCATGGAATACCTTCTCTTAGTCCCATGAATTCTACAATTGCCTTGTCATTCTGAAATATGTCCATCACCAGTGGATCTTGTTGGTCCTAGTCGATCAGTTGTGGGTAAACAAGGGAGATTCCATCATCAATGTTGGTAAAGGATGGGGAAGATGTGGAAAGTGTGCAAATTGATGCTTCAAGTGTAAAGGAAAATTTATCAATTTCCACTTCCGTGTCTGATGCAATGGATGGTCCATACTCCGAGTCAGATGAATCAAATTCAAAATCATAATATGGGATGAAATTATCAATATTGTGACTAGTGGTAGGCATTTCAGAAGTATGGATAATGGGCACAGATAGATCAGGCACATGGGTGGGCTTAGGAATGGGGTGGGATGATTTAGATATTGTCGATGACACTTTGTGTTCTTCTGGATTCCAAGGAATGCTTACCCATTTCTTGTCTTTAGAATGTCAGTCAATAGGGTCAATGTTATATTGTTGGTGGAATCATTCTTCAAAGGAAGGTTGGCCATGTTCCAAGAATAGTTCGTCAATGTCATAGTCACTGATTGTTTTTTCAGATCCCCATTCCCATTCATTTGAGTCTTTTTCAGTTGGGGATTCTTCGCTTGTCCCGACACTTTCCGTTGTCGTTACGTCCTTACTTGAAAATCCATAGATACATTGATCGTCAATTCCGAGTTGGTAGAACCCTATCCCTATGTATCATGGTCTTTCTGTTATGATAATAGGTTCCCTTCTTCCATTGTTATTCTTTCCAAGGCCGCTTGTGCCATCGAAACCTTGGGCTTTGCATATATCGTATCTTTTGCCATAAAGATGCAACCGTAGTGGAGATAATTCTGTTGGGTCTTTGTAGATCTAGTTATCCATGTCAATAATGACTTCGTTACCCATATCGCCCCACCATGTAAAAACACTTGTTGGTGGAACTTTGAAAGTTACTTTGGGCTCAACTACAAAACAAGGTCTACCATAGACTTTAGGTGGCTTCGGTATTGTGGTTATATAGTAAGTGGTATTCAATTTGAACTCTCCACAACCAAGGTCCTGGATCTAAAGGTCTTTACTTGGGATGGAGGCCGATGAAGATGGTGTGGTAGAAGGTGATGGAATGGATGATTTCATGAGTGTTGATGTGTCAACATATTTGGATGAGGTGGAAGATGAGGCCTCCCGATTGACGGGTACCTAGTGCTCAATAGTAGCTCGCAGGTTGGTGTAGTATTGAAATGGATTAGGATCTCTAGGGATAGTGATCTCAGTTCCATCCAAAGGGAATTTGAGGCATTGGTGGTATGTGGATGGAATAGCCTTTAGAGCATGAATCATAGGGTGACCAAGTAATATATTGTAGTGTATGTCACAATCCAGGACCTGGCATGTGGTATCTATGATGACTGGCCCTACTCGGAGTGGAATTGTAATAACGCCTTTAGAAGTGTGTTCTTCATCATCATATGCTTTGATAAAAATGCTTTTTCTATCAACTACACATGCCTCAAAGAAACCAAAAGCTTTGACCAATTTCAGAGAGCGGATGTTCAATCCTGCTCCACCATCTACTAGGACTCGTCTAACTTTATGATTGTGGACAAAGACTTCAATGTGAAGGGTATCGTTATGCAATGGTTTGCGTGAGGAATAGTCGTTGTTTGAAAAGGTGATGTGGCGAGGTAAATTCAGGTATCTGACCATATTCTCAAAGTGGTTGAAATTGATGTTGGTTGGGATGGATAACTCTTGCAATACTTTATCTAGGATGGCCTTATACATAGGTGAAATATGGAGTAGTTCGAGAATGGATATTTGAGCAGGTGTTTTATTTAACTGCTCAACGATGTGGAACTCCAGTTTTGGGTTGGACTGTCTAGCGGACGAACCAGGTATGGTGATTTTTGGTTGATGTGCCGAAGGACCTGGGATGGTGACCTTGCCTTTACGCATAGTCACATTGCACTCCGGGGCTCTTTTAATGTTGATGGTATTAACAAATTCATCTTCATTAGCAGCATAAAGATTGTTAATAATAGTACCATCGGGATAACTGTATGCAGGACGAGTAGTATTGTAAGCCGAACGGATGTGGTTGGCTTGATTGTTTGTATGCTTGGTGCCAGATGAGAAGCCTTACCATGACCCTATAGTGGCTTTTTGTGTATGGTATGATCTGCATTAGATGTAAAGGATTGACCACCCAACTCAATGGTGTGGTTCTCTATGAGGTCTTGCACCAGATTTCGCAATTGGCAACAAGAGGAAGTTTTGTACCCTTTCGCACGGTGGTAATCACAAAATGAACTGTCATCCCACCATGATAGCTTGAATTGATTAGGGTCATATGGTTTCAGCTCTTCCAGCATTATGACGTCGTTTTGAAGAAGTTTCTTCAAGACAGTTTTGATAGGTTCACCCAAAGGGGTGTATGTACGTTTTTGGAACTGTTGGGGTTGATGCAACTGCCTTTGATTAGATTGTGCATGATTATTTTGGATAGCATTGGCAGTTGGTGTCGATGTAGTTATAGGTGTGTTTTGATTTTGTACTCCTTTGATTGTGAGTACATGACCTGTTGCATTAACGGTTTTTGCATCAACTACACTGTCATTGGTGATATGCTTGTTTTTAACCCAGTATTTGTTTTTGTCATTTGAGATACTTGGGTTATTATTGGTGGTGGTATTGATGGTTTTGCCACCATATTTTAATTCACCTTTGGCAATCAAGGCTTTCTCTAGTTGAACACCCTTTTCAACAAGGTCAACAAAAGTGGTGCAACAATGGACTTGTAGGCCATACCTTAGCAATCCTAGGAGAGTTTGAACAAACATGGTAACTTTCTCCTTTTCAGGTATTTCTACTAGACATCTGCTTGCTAAGGTTTTGCATCTTTGGAAGAATGGAATGAAAGTCTCTCCTGCATCCTCTTGGGTAAGTCTGCATAAGGAGGCAATGTCGATGTCTGTGTCAATGTTGTAAGCGTAGTTTTCAACAAACTTGTTTGCCAATTCGTCCCATGTTTTTATTCCCTTAGGAAAAAGCGAGAACCATTCTAGTGCATTACCTGCAAGACTTCTAGAAAAAATTCTCATGAGATAAGTTTGCTCATACGCAATGTCCATACAACTAGTAGTGAATTCTCTTATTTGTTCAACGGGGTTTGTTTTTCCTTGTACTTGGGAAAATGGGGTACCACATATCCATGAGGAAAGGGTGGCATATAGAAGGTTGTGTCAAATTCATATGGACACAAGTCATGCGACAAGTATGACTTTTTATTGGATTGTTGCAAGGTCTCCACTTGTGTTTGAAGAGCAGCTAGTTGTTGTGTGAGTGCTTCCACCATGGGATGGTTGGTAGCATCACCTATGGTGGTGATAAGGGTAGCTTGAGTCCCCAACTATTGTGATGAGATGGGTTGTCAGTGAGAAAATTAAGTGTTGTGATTAGGCGGTTGTTGGAAATGAATGTTTTGATGAGGGATATGATGTTACATATGGACTTGAGATGCATAAGTGGGGATGTGATATCCTGCCATGTTGGACTAGATCTGAGGACCTTGCTGGTTTTGACTTTGTTGATGTCCAAATGGAGTGAAAGATTGATGGTCTTGTTGATTTTGAGCTTGTTGATGCCCAAATGGAGTGAATGATTGATGACCTTGTTGATTTTGAGCTTGCTGATACCCAAATGGAGTGAATGATTGAGCACCTTGATTGCCTTGCCCAAATAAGAGATTGTGGCTTTGAGGAATTTTGGTGTTTTGAGTCATAGGAATGTTGGTATTAACCTATGAAGAAGTGGGTTGGGTGCCTTGTATGGTAACTCTTCATTTATTTCTCCTAAAAGGGTTAGATGAGTTAGTTGCCATAGTATTTGAAGAGCCTAATAATAGGTTTGCTGATGTACTCATGGAACTAGATGAAGTTCCAAAGAGGTTTGATGTGGTTGCACCCATTTTTTGTGAAGGGTTGGTGGATGTTTGTTGGGGGATGGATTGTGATGTGGTGTTGGTTTGGGAATATGATCCCCCAATAGATGTTGTGTTGGTTGTGGTGGTAGTATGACCAAGGGAGGTAGCATTGAGTGTGTTGATGACATTTTGTGAAGAGGCTCCCATGGAGGAATTTTGTGATGGTGGAGTGGGAGAAGCTGCTCTAAGAGTGTTAAGGTCAAATCCCTTTGGTAACTTAGCGCCTTGGTCAAGGAGCATAGCTAGGAATCTAGAAGAGTCATTTAAGACTACTTATATAAAGCAACAACTTTTGGATGTTGAGCGACAGCTAATACATCTTGTTCAAAGACATCCCCATTTTGATCCCGTCGGATAAATGGTTCAAAAATATGTGAGGGAGATGATGGTATGTTCATCTCACTAAAAGGATTGATTGTGGAATTTTCCATGTCAAAATAAGGATTGTTCATGGTATTGGGAAATGATTCCATGCCAGTTGTGAGCTCTAGAAAGTTGGTGTCTTGTCTAAAAGAATCCATGAGTCTTTTCTTTTTTTGTAATCTAGTTTCAACCATACAAAGTTTTGCTCAACTTGGGATGATAATGATCTAAATATGAGACTAATGTTTTTTTTTTTTTTTTGGGTTTTTAAAGGATGTTATGAATGCAAGACTAAAGGCTTGTGAATGTAAGTGGTGTGACACTAAATGGAGATGCCAAATGATATACAATAAAGGATGCTAAGATGCACTTACTAGTGAGAGATCTAAACAGGACAAACTTGGGCAAACAAAGTTCTTGCAATGATTCAATTTTGGAAGACCAATGGACCATAGAAGGACTATAAATGGGACAAAGTGAAGTCTATTGAGTGGGATATAATTCACAAAAAGGATTGACAAAGTGACAAAGATAATTGGGTCCAATGATAACCTACTATTGAATGCAAAGTTTGGACAATGATTGGTAAGAGTCAACTCCTAAAATCTGTAAAAGTGAGTGTCTAAGGAGATGGTGAAGCTATCAATGCAATCTAATGGAAGGCCAAATGAAAACCTATTGTGAGTCTAAAATGATACCTAAAATGCAATGTTTGATGAAAATTTGAGCAATTCAAAAACTAGTTTGGACTGTAACAATATAGAAAGACTTGACTAAATTTGAAGACAAGTTGTGGACTTTCTATTTTTGGTAGTGAGAAGTTGTTTGCAGGTTTTTAGCAAATGCGGTATAATAGACCAAATGCGGCTCACAAAGTCAAATGTGGTTCGATAAGTATCGACTGTGACACAGATTGATGAATGCGGTTTGAAAGTGGAAAATGCGGCTCTGTTTAACGAATGCAGCTTGATGATAGCAAATGCAGCTCAATGTTCTGAATGCAGTTTAATGTTAGCAAATGTGGTTGATCAGAGTGAATGCGGCTCAGGATGAATCAAATGTGGGCCATCAGAGCGGATGTGGCTCGATATTTGGCAATTGCGGTGCAAAAGATCGATTGTGTCACAATGGATAATCTTTCAAAAAATTCGAACACAGTTTTCAGTTTTTGACAAGTGTTTTCTTTGGTTCAGATTTTGTGATTTTCAATTTGTTAAAGTTTGTTTAAAAGTAGTTGGCAAACATAAAAAATTAAGTGTATGTTCAAGCAGACTCACTCTTATAGTCAAATGGGTCATCTTAACAATCACAACCCACAGCTTAAAATCACGTCAACTCACACAACCATGTCACCCCCTAGAGGGTGCCCATGTTTTTGTCTTTTCTAGGTGCATACTCAAGGTGACAGAAGTGGATACCGAATCCCCTGAGCAAATAGTCTATGGTGATTATATGGTGAGTGTCTTGGGGGAAGATTCTTCCCTCCCCTTGCACCGTGATTGAGACGATGTTTGGTTGCTGACACGGCTGGCTACTACACTATGGTTCTTAGTAAGTATTTCCGTTCAGTGTGACAATAGATATACTCCCAACCTTTAGAACAAAGGCTTTGGGGATGGTTATCCTATCTACTACTGTCAAGTTGGATTTTCATCAACAACTTGCTTTTGATTAGAGTGGGTTGGAAACCTTGGCTTTAGGTG
This sequence comes from Sequoiadendron giganteum, assembly GCA_007115665.2. Taxonomy (NCBI): domain Eukaryota; kingdom Viridiplantae; phylum Streptophyta; class Pinopsida; order Cupressales; family Cupressaceae; genus Sequoiadendron; species Sequoiadendron giganteum. Next base: position 307,017,475 of record CM021105.1, read on the forward strand.
TTCCCACTTAGGTCATTCCTCTTGGGTGAGTACTTTTTCCCACAAGAGTGGGCCTTCTAAGGGTTGTAATAAAACATAAAATGCATAAGTATAAAAAAATGGATAAGTCTGGCTTTTTGATCACCCAGTAAAGGGGAGAGCATATGCCTATTATCCAATCAAACACACAAAGCAAGATTGTTCAATTTTAAACCCAACAATAAAAAATTTCTATTCTAGGTGAAGATGTTGCTTCACAAAAACATGGTGTTCATTGTTAACCAAAATAAAAGTATGGTGGCTACCCTAGATTGATAAATTCCAATTAGATTATCTATCCTAGGATTGGTAAATTCAGATTAATGTGACTATCCTAGGATTGGTTCTTTTTAAATACCCCAAAAAAAAGAACAAAAAGGGAAAAAAAAAATCAATTTCTGGTCGCGGATGCGTCGGATCCAGATTACAATAATGACCCCAAAAAAAAAACAATGAATTTTTACTAGTTACCTGCGGCTCGGCAGAGCGGATGCGGCTTGGTTTCTATCAGATGCATCACGGCATGTCAAATGCGTCGCTTGAAGGCTCGTATGCATTACAATAGAGCGATTGCATTGCTCGCGATCGCAAATGCAATGCGACAGATCGATTGCATTGTTTAGGCCTGCAAATGCGTCATTCCGTACCCTGCACATGCAAAATAATTTGAAGTCGTACGAAACCTGCAAAAAAGTCGTGTTGGAAAGTCGAGTTCATCAATGTAACATATGAATTTTTGTAACACAGAATTGTTAGTTGAACATTATAAAATCCTGCATATTAGATCATATAACAATGGAATACAATAGAGAACAAACGAGAAAATAAATAAACTAGATTGATCTCACCCATGTCTTCTCTCCTCCATGCTTCACTTCCATTGTACCTTCTTAAGATTGTTGTGATAATAATGCCCTCAGATTTGTGAGCAAATTATCTATGCTTAGCCCTAGCAATGCCTTTGAAGGATTTAAATTAATAAACTAATGTGCAAACTAGAAAACTCAATTCTAATATTGCAAATAGTAAATACAAGTCTATGATATCAAGAATGCCTATAATAAAAGTGGTCTAATTAAATGATCATGGATCTGAAAATGAGATCAAGATTGTCATTTTATAGAAAATAAAATCTTGAACAGACGGACAAGATGAGAGATTGAGGAAATGCCCTAGAATCAAAGGTCATGATTCAATAAGGCAATTCTCAATTAGGGTTAGGGAAAAATACCCATATGTGTGAATAATATTTAATTAAATAAATTAAATCAGGACTAAATGTGACAGTTGAGATGAAATTAGTAAAAATCAGAAGACAAGAGGATGGGATTTTAGAAAATCAGTAATTTTAGAAATTACTTGATTTGTAGAAGAATAATTCTATTTTGAATTAAATTAATTCAAAATATGGATTTTGTGAGATAATAAGTAATTGATTTTTGAAATTAATTACTAAATGAAAAATTAGTTAAGTATGTGAGATATTTTTAAATGATTTATTTTATTTAAAAATACCAAAGTGTCACATGCCATAATTAAATAATTAAAATAATTATTTAACTTAGGAGAAGTAGTTAATTAAATAAATAAATTAATGAATTTATTTAATTAATAGAGGATTTAGGACTTGGTGACATATTAAATAGATATATTAAAATATATTAATTTAATAATCAGGAGGACATTAATGATAAGGATAAAAATAAGATTTTACTTAATTGCAAGAAGACTTTGATAGTTAGTGACATATTAGATAAATAAATAGGATTTATTTATTTAATAATCATGGAAAATGAGAGATTATGAATTAATTAAATAATTATGAATTATTTAATTAATAATTGAATCTAAGTTAGGAACATAATTAAAATGTTATAATCATGTTGTGACAAAAGGAGATAAAATAGTGCTTGCAAGTCTTGGTCATTTTTAGGTGTCTACAATATGCACAAGGTCACCTATTGAGGAGGTAGATCCATTTTTGTTGGTGTGAGTTTACTTTATGTATGGGCTAACAAGCACATCCCAGTTACTAGGCCTGATGGCATATGAGATCAAGATCTAGAGGATCCCTATTCTTATAGATATGGTGATTTTTTTCATTATACCTAGCTCAGGTAGCTCCCTTATTGGTGTCGTGTTATAGATGAAATGCCTGGTTTTGTTTGCAGTTCTTATTTAGATCGTGATGCATGGCACGATGATTAGGTGCCAGTGCCATATTGTAGATAGACTTGGTGGCTTATTGGTCATGTTCATTCCTTCTTAGATAGATATATTCCTAATCATGTTTATCACCAGTTCGACGAGAGGAAGGGTCACTTTAGGGATGATTATCAAGAAAATTTTGGCAGGACCACTTGAGAGGTTTGAGTATGGGTTTTATAGGTTGATCATGATGTTGTTGTTGTGGATTTTAGAGTACTTGTCCCCTTTGGATGAGGGAGGCCATTTGGTCAAACGGATCTTGGGACTACCCCATATTTTGATCAGTGGTGGGCTCAACATATCCCTTTGAGGTTCATAGATCCTGTTGGCATTATGCTAACAGTGGGTAAAGCAAGGATTACTAGTCGTTGTGGTGAGTAATAGTGAGTGCAGATTTTTACTGAGCAGCTAGGTAGAGCCTGATAGGATAGATGACAAGATGGGAATGATGATCCTATGTAGTAGGATCAAGGATAGGTTCTGGGTCCTCCCCCACCACCTGGTGATGCAACAACAACCGTTCAAATAGTGCAGTTGATGGATGCTCAAGATGCATAGGTTGTATGGAGATAGGTCATAGAGGGATATATTGTTATTCTGACTGTAGAGAAGGATACAACTAGATAGGAGAGGGATGCAGCCAAATAGGAGTTAGTGATAGAGCAGCAGCTGAGACAAACTATAGAGATTTCCTTGGTCACCTCTATTCCTATGACTCAGCATCAGGCTGAATGAGAGCAACTATTACAGAAGGTGATGTACTATCAGACACTTTAAAAGGCCTTTGTACCTCAGGCCCAACAACAACCACATTTCAGAGAGCCTAGTATGGCTACAGGGGTAGAGTCAAGTGGGTATTTAGTCAAAAAACCCGATCAACCACATCCCTCTCCTCACCATAGCCAGGATCCTCAGAGGTCTCCTCCACCATCCAAGTAGTAGTACATTTTTACTTGATCTTTATGATGTTTTATTGTTCTATAGATATTGTTGTAGACATGATTTTGTACATATATTCATCGACCCAGCTAAGGCCTCGTACACATGTATATATTTTTATATTATAATATCACACATGTTTATATGATGATGTACCTGACACACATTTTTCATGATGATATATATGAGATATACATGTTTCGATTCATCTCCATTATGTGTTATGTGATGATTATGGATGATCATGTATATATGCTTATACATGTTTTTGTACATTTTTTATGTATGCATATGATGTGGATGGATAGATGATTGATATATCTATATGATATACGATGTTTAATTATGTATATGATGAATTTTTCCTATACATGATGTTTTTATTTCTTTATTATCATCATGATATGCATTGGAGATATTGTGAATGCAGGATGGATGTTGTTAATTAGAAGAAATGTTCGATGATGGATAGAAATTTGATGTTGTTAGTTACTGATGTATTTCTTTTTCTTTGCATGGAGGCTTAATATCTTTAACAATCCCTTTTGTTGTAGCAAACATGTATGATGCACCAAGGTATAAATAACCAAGGTTCTTTTGTATCCATTGCATGGACTTTGACTCTGCATACAAAGAATATTCTTTAGCATACCAGACATACCAGAACTTTTTAAAAATATATGGTTGAGTTGTGTTAATACTTTTTGGACCAGTTACATAGAGAGGTATGAAATACCTAACATGCAACCACTACATGAATTGTCTCAAAACAACCTCCATACACTAAAAAATGTAATTATTTTCCATGGTAGTATTAGAAAAACATCTTACAAATAGAACTAACAAAAATTGACTGTTAATACCACCATTCATTCTTCTCTAAATCCTTATAGACATCCTTGAGAGATCTTTGGAATGTGGTATTATGACAAATCAAAAAGATAAGATTATAAAATGATAAGCAATGTTGCAGTATCACTTGTCATATGTGTTTTGAGTTTTTCAGGGTTATTATCCAGTGTTGATCATGTCTATCATACGAATGGATCTGTTAAAACATATCTCAGGATGTTGGTGAATTGCCAAAAGATAGGTAGTCAACACTATGGTATTGTTTTCACTTGATAGTTATCTAACTATTTCTATCTTGTCTTTGGAATTTTTTATTTTTATGCTTTTTTTGTTTGTTGTTTGTATTTTCAAAGGGTGATTGTGACAATTTTTTATTATGGATGAAAAATTTATTGTGGTTGGTGATGATGGAGGTAGGACCTTTTTTATTTTCTGGGTTTATTCAATGTTGTTTCTATTATTTTCAAGGGAATAACCTAGGGCCTCAGGGGATCATCAAAGATAATCCTTACCTACATTGTACATGTAGAGGCTCGTAGTTTGTTTGGTTTGATAAGAACATGTTTTTGACTTTTTGGTTTTTCGTATGTTTTTTTATTTTGAATTTTTTTTGACTAAGTTAAAAGAAAGCATGATAGAAACCTAAGGGGATTGACCTAAGGCCTCGTGGGCTGATAATCATTTCCTAAATTGTACACACAAATACCACATATTTCAACTGGTGTTGACTCAAAACATCACATGTTTTTGTAATTTTTTTATTGTTTTGAATTTATTTTGATTTTTGTTGTTTTCTTGATGTTTTTGATTTTTCTATTTTCAACCATGAGAGGATGCTCAAGGATCTAATCCATGACCTATTTTGGGAGGTTACCCCCAGTTCGAGGTGATATTACCTTTATTAGGAGAGACAAATGTTGATGGTGCAACAAGGTTCAATACTTAATCGGTCATCAAGCCATGGTTGGACACATGTTTTATTATGGGGTGAATGGGCGGATACTTTAGATAGTGTTGATAGATAACAATGCAAGTCTTATTCAAATGTAGCACATTTTTTCTAGGTTTTCACTATGGTACCTATTCTATAAGTGCCACAAGGTGGTTTTCACTTAAAGAACTTTTTTATTTATCTTTACTCGTTTCTTGATTTTTGATTTTTTTTTTTGTTTTTTTTTTTGGATTTTCACCCTTTTGCCTAGGGTATTATGATGTGTTTCAAGTATAGAAATTTTTGAGATGGTTTTTGTTCAACATTTCTTCTAAGGGTTCTCCTTCAGGAGTAGTCAAATTGTAAGCTCTAGATCCATAGCTTGTTGTGACGATGAATGGGTCTAACTAGTTGCGTTCAAAATTTCCTTTACCATCTTGATTCAGTTGTACCTTCTAATTCTCTTTGAGTACCAAGTTACCAATCTGAAATTTTATGTTTTTGATCTTTTTATTGCAGCTTTGTTTGAGAAAATTTTGATAAACCTGAAGATGGTTTAATGCACTCAAATTCCTTTCATCTAGGAGTTCCAACTCATTTAATCTATACAATCGATACTCTTCATTGTTGACCATGCCTTTTAGTGAGATTCATAGTGAAGGGATTTCGACTTCGATAGGTAAGATAGCTTTAGATCCATAGACCAAGGAAAATGGTATGGCACCTATAGGGGTACAAATACTAGTTTGAAAAGCCCATAGGGATAGATTTAGTTGTAGATTCCAATCATAGTTGGTGTCATTAAAAAAAAATTTAGTATCTTTAGGATGGTTTTGTTAGACACTTCACCCTGAGCATTTCCTTGGGGGTATTAGGGCATGAAGAATCTGTGTTGGATAGAGAACTTGGAAAATAATCTTTGACATCTTAGTTTTTGAATGGGTTTACATTTTCCATTAGGATGGTTTGGGTAATTCCATATCGACATATCAGATAATTCAAGATGAATTTTGATATATGTTTATTAGTGTTGTAGGTTAATGGAATCACTTCTATCTATTTCATGAAGTACTTAGTTGCAGTAATGATGAACTTATTCCCATTTGATGAAGCATGAGAGATATTTTCTACCAAGTCTAATCCCCATTGCGAAAAAGGCCATGGTTTCATGATAGATCTTAGCTCTTGTGCTGGTGTGTGAATGAGGTCATTGTGCTGCTAACATTGGCTACATTTTCTTGTGTAGGCAATAGCCTCTTGCTCCATAGAGGGCCAATAGTATCCTATTCTTAGTAACTTTTGTGCTAGGTTAAGTCCACTAGAGTGGGACCCACAAATTCCTTCATGTACCTCTTGTAATGAAAAATTGTGCTTTTCTACGTTAAGACATCGAAGTAAAGTACCATATAAACTTTGATGATATAAGGTGTCTCCTATTATTATTAATTGGGAATTCCTATGGACAAAGGTTTTCTTTTGGTTGGTTGTCAAGTGAGGGGGTATGATACCTTGTTGGATATAGTTAGATGTATCATGGTACCATGGCGAGCTAGGACCAACAAAAACACACATTAGTTTTGATTCTAGGATATCAAATTTCAATACGAACAGTTGCTCCACAAGGAATTCATACTTAGAAATATTTTGCAGAATATTGAGAAGTGAACCTATCATTGTCATTGTGTCGACTGCTCTATTTTTGATCTAAGGAGCCTACTCAAAGGTGACGGTGATAAAATATTGTTTGAAGCTATCAACCATCCTTTTATATGGCATCATCTTGTCATCCTTTGTTTGATACTCATCATTTACTTTCCTGATTACCAGTTGAGAGTCTCCATAAACCTGCAATTCTTTAATCCTCCATTTGATTTCCATTTCAGGTCTTGTGATTAGTGCTTCATACTCCAAGATATTATTTTTGCATGGGAAATAAATTCTATAAGCCTTAGGTATACTATCTCCTTGTGGTGTGAGAAATAATATACCTACTCCTGAGCTGTGTTGAGTTTGGGACCTGTCAAAATACAAGGTCCAATGGCTTGTTTGTTCTATTAGTAATATGCTTTCATTTGGGAAGTTTTTTATGAGAGGTTGGTGATCTTCTATTGGTGCTTCAACTAGTTGATCCACTGTGATATATCCTTTGATGGCTCTTTTATTTGTGTACTCTATATCAAATTCACTCAATATCGTCACCCATTTAGCAATCCTTCCTATTAGCGTTGCTTTTGTTAATAGGTACTTTAGTGGATCTACTTTTGAGACCAACTTTACTTGTTTATTCAAGATATAGTGTCTTAATTGTTGTGCCATGAAGATAATAGAAATGCATGCTCTTTATATGGGTGAATATTTTAATTTGTAGCCCACTAGTGTTTGACTGATGTAGTAGACCACTCTTTCCTTGTTATTATTATCTAGCTATGCTAAGAGAGCTCCTAATGTTGTTTGTGTTGTAGATAAAAAAAGTATCATTTCTTTATCTAGAATAGGTGGCATGAGTAATGGAGGAGTAAGTAAATATTTTGACTTGTTAGAATGCTTGATCACATCTTTCATCCCACTTAAATGTGATGTCTTTGTGTAGGAGGATTAAATAGATGACACTTTCCCTCTAATGGCATGAAGAATCTCCTAATGGATTGTAGTTTCCCTTGTAGACTTTTGAGTTTCTTCAATGTCTTTGAAGGAGGTATTTCTAATATGGATTTTACTTTTGTAGGATCTACTTTAGTGCCTCTTCTCGATACTATATATCCTAGTAGTTTCCTAGATGTTACTCTGAATACACACCTTTTTAAATTGAGCATCAAGTTATACTGTTTGAGTTTGTCAAACACCTTTGCAAGGTTGGTCAAGTGGTATTCTTTTATGATGTACTTTTCTAAAATATCATCCATGTAGTCTTCCATAATTGTATGCAGCATATCATGAAATATTGTCAGCATTTCTCGCTAATAGGTTGCTACTACATTCTTTAGACCGAATGGCATGGCATTCCAACAAAAGCCCCCCCATACACAAGTGAATGTCATTTTCTGCTGATCAAGGGATATATTTATCTAATTATAGTTGGAGAATTCATCTATTAGTGACAAAATTTCATGCCCTATTATTAGATCAACAATCATATTAATTCTTGGAAGAGGAAAATCATATTTTAGGAAAGCTTTGTTTAGATCTATGAAGTCCATGCAGATTCTTGCCCTTAGTGGGCTTTGATACTAATACTAAGTTTGATATCCATTTTGGATAATCAATTGGTCTGATGAAACCTACATCTAGCAAATTCTTTAGTTCTACCTTTACCAAAAATGTTATATAGGATGCATCTTTCTTAACTTCTTCTTGATGGGTTTATCTCCTAGAAATACGACACAACCAATGTTGGATCTAGCCTTGGCATGTATGCATATGTCCATATGAAGTTTATATTCCTTTCATTGCTGAATTCTAAGAAGTTCAATTTCTCTTTAGGATCAAGTGGTGTTGCATGATATGTGATCTTAGGTGTCTTTGTTGTGCCAACATTTATAGGTTCCACTTCTTTAAATAGGAGTGTTGACTTCTCTTGATATTCAAAAATAGGGAGATTGAATCCTCCATCCTCGGGTGCCATGAAGAGGTTTTCACCCATAGATTCATCCTTTATTTTTCTCTTTTCAGGATCTAATAGAGCCACATCATGGTTTTCCCTAGGGGATCTCACTTTGATTTTTACATTTTCTTTTTCAATATTGTGACTAGAGGACACAATCTCCCCTCTGAAATATGTTTTTTGGTTTGAGTTCCATGACAAAACCTACTTTATGATCTCCTGATGGTATATTGGTTTGAAGCCCCATAAAATCTACAATAGATTCATCATTTTGGAATTGATCCAAAATAGGTGTATGGTGTTATTGGTCCCAATCTATTAACTGTGGATAGCAAAGGGGTAGGTTGTCATCATTATCTACAAATCTTACGGAAGTTTTTGAAAGGTTCAATATGGATTTGGAATCATTCTCCCATTGGGTATCTATTTCATTGTTGCTAGAGCTGACAAAGGAAGGAGAATCCCATTCATACTCGTTAGAGTTTGTTTCATAATTAAAATCTTTGAATGTAAGCTTTCTAGTTCGGATAGGGAATATACTTATCCTAAAGCTTTCAAATTATTCCTCAATGGGTAAATCATTGTCCATAAGATGGTAGATATCTAATGTTTTAATGTCAATAGAAGGATCTCCTTTCTTAAAAGAGGTATGTCAAGTGTTTGGAGTAACCACATCTATCGAACCATAGCCTATTCCCATGTTCTTATTTATTTGTTACACTATAATAAGTTCCCATCTAAATTATTTATGTATCCCATTTGTTTAGCTACCTAATATCCTTTACTGCTTGGATCAATTAGAAGGGATTGTAGTTGTTTTGGTTCTTTTTGGTCTTCTTTGTAGATCATTAATGAGAGGTCCTCTTTGAATATTTACTCATCTTTCATATCTCCCCACTTGGTAAAGATCATGGATTTGACTACCATTGTTACTTATTGAACATGTTTGATCTCCTTAGGCCCTCCATAAATCTTTGGTGTTGGGGAAGTATTTCAATGCGAAAATCTTGATTAAAATGATAGTTAGTGTTAGCTTTATCAAGTGCTTGAATCCAATTTGGACTCAGATTTTGGTTTCTCACTAGATGAGGGTTTACCTGAGGTTGATGGTAGGGTTTATGGGTCAACATATGAGAAGGATTGAATTGATACATCATTACTAGGTACATGTTCAATTTTATTATATTTCTCCTCCAATTTTGCACAGTAGTGGAAGGTTTCAGGATTAACGTATAAAGTAACCTCTTTTCCTTCATGATGAAATTTTAGACACTGGTGAAATGTTGAGGGGAATGCTTGTAGTGAATGAATCCATGGGAGTCTTAGAAGAAGGTTATATGGTAGCTCAATTTTCAGTACCTTAAATGTTTTTGTTATTGTCGGTCTTATCTATATAGGTAGCCTTAATTTCCCTTTTGAATTTCTTTCTAGGATGGCATAAGCCCTTATAGTAATGCTCTTGCCCCTGTCAATAACATCATCACAATACCCTAGTTGTTTAAAAAAATTCAAGGTACAAATGTTTAAACCTATACTGTTGTCTATCAATAATCTCTTAACTATATGTTTGTGGAAACCAAGCTCTATATAGAGTGTTTGGTTGTGGAACAAATTCTACAGAAGGTCTTTCTCAAAAAATACTAAATGATGATTGGGCATGATTTTTCCAACCATGGCTTGAAATTGATCAAGATTGAGGTCATTAGGGATTGATGCTTCCAATGATTTATCTAGTATTTCCCTATGCAAAGGTGATAATTTTAGAAACTCTAGGATGGAGATCAAAGTGTGGGTCTTCTTCAGTTTCTCCACAATACTATAGTCATTGGATAACTTAGTTGTGGGTTAAGGTGGGGCTCCTTGTATTGTGAATTTTCCTTGACAGGTAGTTACATAAAATTTGGGGTCCCTACCTCGTATGGCTAACACATTGACCCTAGTGTCATTTGCTTAGGAGAGGGTACCTAATACAGTGCCACCATAGGTGTAGTTGGTGTTGTGATAGTCTTATTCTTTCCCTTTGTCATTTTTTGTCTCATGGTTGGGAATTGGATTTGTGTAGATCTAGAGGTCTTTTTTTCCAAGATGGTGTTTGATATCTACTTCTCCTTTTTTGATTGAGTCTTGTATTATATGCTTGAGTCTCATACAGTTATTTGTTGTATGCCCTTTGATCTTGTGGAGCTCACATGAGTCCTTTTCATTGTACCATGGTGTTTTGAAACTCAGCTCTTCATAGGTTGGGTGATCGTTGACTTTGATGAGGTTTTGTTGAACTAACTTGCGCATGATTTTCTCAAGTGGTTCTCCTAATTCAGTAAACTTCCACCTTCTTTGATCATATTTCCTTTATTTTCCTCCCTGATTTGTCTATTGGTTAGCTAATTGAGTATTTTGGGGATAGGATGGTTGATTTGTTTGTACTTTGTTGGTAGCATAGCTTGTTTGTGCAAATTGAGGTTTTTTGTAGTACATTGGGATTTTGCATGTTCCATACAACTCTAGCATCAACTACTCCATTGTTGGTAACATTTGTGTTCTTGGCCCAAAGCTTACATTTATCGTTCGAATTAGAAGGGTTATGTTTTAAGTTGTTCATCTTAATAACTCATCTTGATATGAGATCTCTTTCAATGTGTAGTCCCTTTTCAATAGTCTCTTAGAAGTTATTGGGACACAACATAGTGAGTTGGTAATTGATTTTTTCTTGAACAATTGAAACAAAGATATCCACTAGGTCTTTTTTGAGAATAGGCCACCTGCACCTACTAGCTTTATGTCTCCATCTTTGTAAGTAGGATGTATAGGATTCTCCTTCACTTTGTTTAATCTTGTAGAGGTCAGTGATGGTGACATCCTATTCTATGTTGAACAAGAAGTGGTTCATAAATTTTTTAGTTAGTTCATCAAAACTCCTAATTCTTGGTGGTAGATGGGAAAACCATTCCTTAGCGTGACCAGTAAGACTACATGGAAAAAGTATCATTAGGTAGGAATCATTGTTTTTCACTTCCATGCAAGATACCAAGAAATATCACACATGTTCTACTAGATCACCCTTTCCTTTGTACTTATCAAATTTTGGTATTTTGAAATTTTTACGAAAGGGGAGCATAGTAATGGAGCGATCAAAAGGGAATAGACATATATCCTATAGATTATAAGTCTTCTTTAGTTTTCCAATCTACATGTCTAATATCCTTTGATTTGTGTCTTATAGTTGCATGCCTACCTCTATGATTTGTACATTTGTTTGTGGAACTTGTGTGTAATAGCCTTGTTGTCCCACAATGTTTTTTTGGTCATAGGTTGAGTATTGTGGAGGTGTAAGACCTTGGTAACCATATTAGTGGAATGAGAATTAAATCCTTTTTGTACGTAAGGAGGATCAAGTCCTTGTTGAATGTAAGGAGGGTTAAGTCCTTGTTGAATGTAAGGAGGGTTAAGTCTTTGTTGAATATAAAGAGGGTTAATTCCTTAGTTTGGGTAAGGAGTATTAATTTCTTGTTGAGTATAAGGAGGATTACATCTGTGTTGGGGGGAAGGATTATTAAGTCCTTGTTGAATGTAAGGAGGATTAAGTCCTTATTGTGGTGAAGGAGTATTAAGTCCTTGTTGATTTTGAAGAGGGGTACCTTGATAACATGTTGGTGGTACACCTTGTTGTTGGGATGAGTTTTTTTGAAGGTTACCCTGGCAGTGCATTGGTCGTACACCTTGTTGTTGGGAATAATTGTATCACTAACACATTTGACCCCAATTTCTGATGAAAGCTATATAATCAGATGTATCATTGGGAACTTGTGTGAATTTTCATTCTTTTTTAATTTTTACCCCGACGTTCGTCAGAATTTCGATGAACCATTTTTTCATCTATGCTTCAGCCTGCAAAGTTAAATTGTGGCAGGCATAAATTGAAATCAGAATTTAACCTACGAACTATTTATTGCGACAGTGTTTTGCTCAACGGTTTTCTTGGGGAAAATTAGAAGAAACTCAAGAAGATATCATCAGGTTGAGGGTAGTCATTGTCTTTTTCCAGAATTCATTTGTGAAGTTAGATTTGTACTTCTAGGTTTGAAAATCATATTTTAAAGCAACATCTCATCAGATTTCATTTTTAGTCTTATGCATTTTTAGAAGTTCATTTCCAGATTTTAGACCTGGCTTCACAAATTCTTTATAAGGGAATTGTTTATAACTGATGGAAAATTCTTGATGGATTTGGACAAAGATTATATTTGCAAGGTTTCAATTTTAACCCTAATGATCAATTTACAATAGATTTGGGAGCCATAGCTAGATAATATCAAAGGTGTTGGTTGTTTTTTAACTGTAATCAAGTTTATCTTCTAGACACGTAGCATATAAAATCTTAGATAATACTGCCTTACAATACCATCAATCTATATTCTAACCCAATACTACTTATCAAATCCTTATATGAACATAGTCACCTATAACCTCACTCAAGCATTTTAATTAATTCCTTGAATTAAAGCCAAAATGAGAATTACACACACCATAACATTGAGATGAACAGAATAACCCTTGATCATTTTATTCAAGATAATAATATATTCATACAATGGAGATACATGACCTTGAAATGAGTAATTTTCATTCAAATGCTAGTACTATCTTGAAAATTAAGTACCCATGAAACTAAAACCTACAATAGAATGACACCAAACCTAAGAATAGTATCTTCACTATAATATCAGGCTCTTTACAAATTCGCTCTACAACTTCAGTTAGACTTGACCTAAAGATATCTAACTTGCTAACTCATATTTTTGGTCCTGAAATCCTTCTTATAGGGAAAATGAAGGAGCAACAAGCATCGGACCAGAAATAGACCTATCACTGGTCACTTGGACCGCCTTATGACATTTCAAAAATTGGTTACAATAGCTGAGTCTCTGGAGAATCTTCTTGTTCATCCCGTCCACTGGAGAATAACTGTTACATTTGCCAAACTTTGAAAACTAGCACCAAAACTTCCACCAAGACATAGCCAAAATTTGTTATAACCATAACCACTGAGCTGTTAACTAAGGCATTTTTTCAAACAGTTCACTGTCTTGTCTATGCTATTGCTTACTATTATGCTTTGATAGATTTTTTGCAAACATCCATAGCTTGTTCAAAAGCACTTTTTTTAGGCTTTTAGCCATAGCAGCAAGGCAGTGAACTATTTGATAAAATGCTTTGGTAGATATGTATGAAAAATGTCATACCATAGACAAGGCAGTGAATTGTTGGAAAAGATGCCTCAAAGAAATGTGTTCTCACGGTGATGGAATGCCATGAAAATCCATGGCCATAGGCATTCATCATGGCATTCCATCACCATGAGACCACATTTCTTTGAGGCATTTTTTCAAACAATTCACTGCCTTGTCTATGCTATTGCTTACTATTATGCTTTGATAGATTTTTTCCAGGCATCCGTAGCTTGTTTGAAAGCACTTGTTTTTAGGCTTTTAGCCATAGCTGCAAAGCAGTGAACTGTTTGATAAAATGCTTTGGTAGACATGTATGAAAATTTCAAAGCATAGACAAGGCAATGAACTGTTCAAAAAAATACCTCAAAGAAATGTGGTCTCATGGAATGCCATGACAAGATATTGCAATTGGCAACTGCTCCTAGTTATTAGTTATGCAATGTGAAGTAATTGCATAATTGCTTAGGTTGACTTTGTAAGAAACTATATTGTAATTGAAATTTTGTCATCTATCAACATCTAGTTATTAGTTATGCAATGTGAAGTAATGCTTTGAGTTTGAAAGATGTGCAATGCAAAGAATGTAATCAGCGATATGAATATAAATTTAAAAAATCTGTTTTCTACAATTCATTAGTTAAACTCTTTATTTTTTTTGCTCTCTATATCTCTATGCTATGGAAATCGCTTTTTTTATTTTTTTTTAAAGTTTTTATCTCTTGTTCTACAATTTTTTATGTTTTTTTTAAATCTGATTTTTTCGTGATTTTTTTCCGATTTTAAAAAAAAATCTTATACTTTTTGTTTGCCGATTTTTTCCCCAAAAGATTTTTGCTACTATGATCCATACTACTCATCAGCATGCCATAATCTGAGTCATCACAAATCAATTTGATTTGTGCATTGATGTTTGCATCTACCCTGTCCTGCCATTGCTGCAGTGATCTAACATTTCCTTGGGCATTTACAATATTTGGTAAAGATGTGTCACTCCAGTCATCAAAACTCTTTACCAAATCTTTAATCCTCCTACTGAAATCATCAGGTAAAGCCTGGAAACCTTGCAGTGACTTCACAAAGTCTTGAGTAGGCCTTAATTGTTGAGGCCTATTAGCTGCATTTTGAGAATTTCATTTCCAGATTTTGTTGTGCAAGTTCAATATTCTGATTTTAGGAGTATAACAGTTGGAAATCATTGTAAAATCAGAATTTAATAATTTGTGGAATTATCATTTGAAAGTGTTTTTTGGGGTCATTAACTTTAGACTATCTTCTCTTTTGTAGGGGTGGTTGCATGCCGAATTTTTTTGGTGTAAAATATCATAATTATTATATTTTGTTACCTGTGTATGATTAAAAATTATTGGAGTACGTGTGAGTTTGATATTTTTTGAAGATCTAAATATTCAAGCTTGGTAAAGAAAAAACATGTCAGATAATATTAGTTCAGAACAAAATGAAGAGACAACTGCTAAATTGTGGGCTATATTGAAAAGAAAGGGTGATGGGAAATGTTATTGTACTTGCAATAATAGCAAGGGCTTAAAGACGAGAAGACTTTTAATCAAAACAACTAAGAAACATTGTAGGCAGCATGGTCATGTTGAAGGGGGGCATGATTATCGTCCATTGGTAAGTTGTTCATTATATGTGTTTATATTGATTGAATTTGTAAATGTTTATATTGTTTTAACATTTGATATATATATAAAATCACTTGATCATGATCATGGTTTATTTGTTTCTGTCATTATTATAAAGGTGGGGTGCCCTAGGGCACACGATATGAATTATCATGGCCCAGAGAATGTGGTTTTGCAAGCGAAGGAACATGGAGTTGTGAATATCGAAGATGAAGTTAATGATCCTATGGAAGAAGATGAACATGCACCAGGAAACACAATTGAAGATGATGGTACAAATACATTGATCCATGACACATGTAGTGGCACATCTGATCATGTTGATCGAGATGACTTTGATGATGTTCATGATTTACCTGTACTTGAGAAGGCATACGAGCCCCTTTATGAAGGCTCCCAAACAACTCTTCTCTATGTTGTATTGTTGTTGGTGAACTTGAAGGTTATGAATGGTTTATCCAACATATCAATCTCACGGATGTTAAGGTATGTCATATATGTCATCTTTTTTCATCTATTTTAATTGTTGTTAGTTCATCGCTTGTAAATAAAGGATGAAGTATGTACCTTTAATATTCTTTATATTAAGAAACTATTTTTTGTTGTAGATTGATTAGTGAATTTTTGTTACCACCATCAAATATTTTACCTCGCTCATACCTAGATTTATCTGGCATTATGAAAGATATTGGAACAGATCAACTAACAAAAAAGGTGCCTCGCAAGGTTCTTCGTTATATTCCCATTATTCCACGTATGCAACAATTATTTAGGTGTGAAAGCTTAGCAAAATTTATGGATTATCATGCATGTAATAGAAGTGGAGATGAGATTCTTCGAATGCTTACAAATGGTTCTACATTTAGGGACATGGAGGAAAAATGGTCACACTTTAAAGAAGAACCTCGTAATCTCAGGCTTTCATTGGCAGCGGATGGTGTCAATCCATTTGGAGTGCTGAGATCTATTTACTCGGTGTGGCCTATTTTTGTTATCAACAATAACATTCCTCCATGGATGTCAATAAAGAGGGAGCACATAATGTTGGCAATAATTGTTCTAGGTATTTGTTTACATCAATTTTCTTCAATGTAGTAGCATCTCATTTATCTTATCTTTTGCATAATGACTTATATGTTTTTTCATTTAATAGTCATGTACATGAATTTATATATATTGCAGTAAAATGGTTATAATAATTATGTAATGTTTATGTTCATTCAACTAGGTAAGTACCAAGTTAAAGATATGAATGTATATATTGAGCCTCTTATCGACCAGTTACTAAAGTTATGGAATGGCGTCACTATGTATGACGTATCTAGACCAATAGGACAAAGAAAATTTCAATTCCATGCAATGCTTGTATGGACAATTCATGATGCCCTAGGGCTAACACATTTTTTTGGTATGTTATAACGTTCGACTGCATGACATTAACAATATTTAATTTTATGAAGTAGATATCATGAATGTTTTTTAAATAATCTATTCATTATATATAATTATAAAAATTGACATATTGAATCCAATTATATATGATTTGCAGGTCTTCAAACAAAGGGAAAATTTGCATGTCCAATTTGTGGTCCAAAGATGAAATCTCGTCGTTCAACAAGTTTAGGAAAGCAAGTGTTTGATGAGTATAGGCACTTCCTCCATAGAAATCATAAGTATCGAACTACTGAAAAATATCTTTTCAATGGGAAAGAAGAGACTACATCAAAACCACGAAGAATGACACCTCGCCTATGGAAGTTGGAATATAATAGAATTAATTTTCAAGGTTATACATCGGATCAAATTGTTTATCTATCATTTATGATATGTTTTGAATTTATATTTTTATATTGTGTTTTGTTTACTCATGTTGTAATTGACAATGATTGTCGTTGTTAATTTGTTTAACTTATATGCTTCATGAAGGTCGTCAAGGCATTAATGGTCGGCTTCCACAAGGACTGAAAAGTTATCCCAGACAATTTAGTAGGTTGCCCTACTATGAGCAGCTACAAATTGTACATTTGATTGATACAATGCATATCAGAAAAAATATGACAGAAACGTTATGGAAAATATTGGATGGAAGGCATGACAAAGAAAAAATTGTCAAAATTTTTAGTGACATTCAGGAAGCCAGTCATGCAATGAAAAATGTCATTCAATTAAATAGTGATGGAGAACAAATTAATATAAGTACCCTTCCTTGGTTATTAACGGAGCAGCAAAGCAATGCTATAACACAAGTCATACGAAAAATTTGATTTCCCACAGGATTTGCTGCGAACATAAACAATATCATAACAAAGAAAGGTGAATTTGGGTCAAGGATGAAAACGCATGATTGGCATACCTTCATTAAGGTAATTATTCTGGTATATTATATATATATATTTGTATACTACATGTACTATTCAGTGTATTATGTTTACTACTTTTGGAAAAATATTAATGAAAATATTTTATAATTGTTGCAGTACGTTCTACCTCTATCTCTCCTAGACAACTTCGACAACAATTTCAAGCAAGTTATATATGATCTTGGAAAATACATGAGGTAAGTAGCGACATTTGTTCAATTCGTTGTATATTTTTGTTAAATCTCATTAATATATTTGTGCCTTGAATCACTTGTAGATGTTTGTCATCTAAAGCAATCCATAAAGAAGATATAAATTATTGGAAGAGAAGAATTCCTCGTCTAATGTGTGAAATGCAAAAGTGTCTACCTTCGACATTTTTCAATGCACAAGAACACTACCTCATACACCAAGTTGAGGAGATTGAGTTGTGTGGACCTATACACACAAGGTCAATGTGGATGGTTGAGAGGAACTTGAAATTTTTGAAGGCTTTGGTTAGGCAGAGAGCACATCCTGAGAGTTCTATGGTGGAGGGATACATGGCATACCAGACCATGGTGTACATTACTAAATATCTTCCTAAGTTTGTAGCAAAGATCCATGTAGATTGCATTTGGGATCCTAGCTCCATTAACAAATTCGAAGGGGAGTACCTGATGGGGAAAGGTAGATTGAGGAAAGTGTCAGGTAATTATAAGATGGTCATGGAGATTAATTAGAATACATTTTACATTTGGTTTTTATGTATATTGTACTTATTTAATTATTAATCTTCAATATTGATCAATTATAAATTAAGGTCGTATACTGTGGTAATTAACTAATTATACATCATTTGTAAATTTCATTTTTTTTTTATACAGTTGGTCGAGAGTGGGATGCACTATATTTGTACATTGCAAACAATCCTGATTGGATGATGGTATGGATTGAACGATGTCAACAATCTGGTCACGCATTAACACAGGAAGGTGTGGCTTCATTGGTTAAAGAAGCTCATCGTAATGGAGATTCCAATATTACACCAAGGGAAATTGATTTAGCATATGGTTTAAGAGATAAACAGGTATGTATAAATATATTAATCATCCATATTATTTAATTATTTTCAATTATATTGATGTATATATATGTTGAGATTTTTTTCTTTGCATACATTTGACCAAGAATAAATATGTTTATCAACTGACGATATTGCAAAAAAATTAGTTTTGCATGTTTGACATATTGCAAGTGAAACACCATAAGGCTATGTGGTGCAATGGTCATAAATTTTGAATCAAAAAGTTGGATGACATGAAGAAAACTTGTGATTCTGGGATAACTGCAATCTTCTAGGTGACTAATGTTTCATCTAGAAGCGACATACATCCAGAAGTCTCATAAAATCAATACTATGGGATTTTGGATGATATACTTGAGTGTGACTTTAAGTCCTTCAAATTAGTTCTATTCGTTGTCCTATGGTATAGGCTATGATTGAATGAAAATTATCCCGAGAGAACTGTTATTGAACATTATAATGGATTTACCATGGTTAATACAAGGTATTTTGAGCGAGCTGTAAATGAGCCCTATGTTCTTCCAAGCCAATGTGAGCAGTTATTTTACTCAGAGGTTCCAGGTAAAGTGGGTTGGTCATATGTTGTTAGACATGATCCAAGAGGAAGGTCAGTAAAGTATAATGTGGTGGAAGAAGAAGATACTGAAGAAATAGAAGATGATGTAGATGATGATCAGGATCAATAGTTAGTTGATGATGTGCCTGACAAAGATGTCGAAGAGGAGGAACTAGATCATGATGATGTAGGAGTTAATGTTCATGAAGATGATATCCGTGTGGATGATGACATTATCGAAACTGATATCAATGACAATGATGATGATATGACCAATCCTTACAATGTTGAATCTGGATCGGATGATACAGACAAAGAGTTGGATGAAGAAGAAGATCAATGACATTGAAATGTATGAGTTATGTGATTGTATTATCTATTTGATATTACTTTCTTGATAGAATTATATTTGACTTATGTGGTTACATAATTAATTTAAGATGTTTTTAATTTTAATTATATTTGAATTATATTAGAATATGTTCAATTAACAGATGTAAAAAATAAAATGGATAAACCAAAAGATGAAAGCGTGAGACCACTGCCTTGTTGGGTGTATGGAGTCTAATGAAGATCTATAAAAGTGTAATCTATGATGGCAATAATTCAAAGTGTTTTGCACATAGATGTAGTTTATAACTTGTACAAATGTGCAAGTAAATGACTGACAAACTCTAGTTGATATAGAATGACAATCCTAGTTATGTGATTCTTCCTATTGATCCAATTAATACTCTTTAGTTACTGTGATTGACTAGAAGGGTTTAATCTTTACTTGAAAGAACCAAATAATCACATCACACAAATACAACAAATGTGTATCGGTAAACTAAATATATATATATATGCTTGACATATCAATTTAAACAACAAAAAAGCATCAATAGTATCAACTACTTGGAGCATGAGATGATTACAACGACATTTCACCACTTAAGATAGTCATTTAATTTGCAATTTGACAGCAAGCTCTAAGCTAAGACAAATAGACAAAGAACCTTACAAACACATATGATTTAGGCCAGTGCCATATACTATTGGGGAGTCAAATTCAAAATATTTAGATTTCCATAACAGGTTCAAACACATAACATATAAGATCTCTGACAATATTGCATTACAACAGTGTCAATTTCTATCCTAACTCAATACTTCTTATCAAATCCCTTTACAAACATATCCATCTATGACTCCATCCAAGCATTTTAATTTACTCTTTGAATTAAAGCAAAAATGGAAATCATACACACCATAACAGTGAGATGAATTCCATAACCCTTGATTATATTATTCAAAATTGTGATATGTTTATACAAAGGAGAGCCATGAGCTCTAAATATATCATTATAACTCAAATGCTAGTACTGTCATGAAACATCAAACCTTCATGATATTGGAATTGTCAAATTTTGACAAATTCATTATTTCCTCATGATTATTAGTCTCCCAAAAAAGATTCATAATGCAGACAAAAAAATCCTCATATAGCATTTTTTACCAAAATCCGATTTAAAATTGTGCCATAATGCCCCATAAATTTCATCTGACATTAAAATATTTACATATGAAAATATTAGCATAAGTTGATGCAGGTCTCAACGATGATAATATACATATCCTAAATGTATCAACAAGACATCAAAAGGGTCACACCAATCAAGTTATACATAGAGAGAATGCAGGTTTATATATCTTATCGGCAAGACAAAAAGTATTGGCATGATGATGTAAGGTCACATTGAGCTAAATTACCTTTTACCGATTGGAGTAACGTAAAGTCTATCAGAGAGACTTTGGTCATCGGAGAGAGATTTTAAAACACTGCCCATAGCATTATTAGTCTTGCCGATAAAGCAAGGGGAGGACTCACTCGATGAGACAAACGATGCCGGGAAGAATTCAGAAAGTCTTACCAACCCCTTGGGTTACACCGACAGAACTAAGCATATGAAGATAAAGGGTGTCAAGAAGACAATGCGCATGGTCTCGCCGAAGAAAAAGCATATCGGTGAGACATATCACCGCGGGGAGATCTAAGAGACATCACGGCAAGTATCGTTTTGTCGGCAAAACAAATACTTGGTCATGGTGACATAAGTCAATAAAGTGAGCATCTCAGTGAGATGAAAAGCTTTTGGAGTAAGGTCAAGAACTGTTGGCCCGATTCATTAAGTCTGGGCGATAGTTTTTCAGTGAAGGTCATGGCGATAAAAAAGCAAAAAGAAAGAAACTATTGGGGAGACTTGTGATGTTAGGGAAACTGCAAGACGTCTTAGCAGATGGGTGAACGTTGAACAAGCAGACCGGCCAAAGGTTTGAAATGTCTTACCGATGTGATCTTATCGGCGAGACATCAAATGGGTCATACCAATAAAGTTATACACTAGGAGAATGTGGGTTTGTATTACTTATCAGCAAGACAAAAGGTATTGGCATGACGGTGTGAGGTCATATCGAGCTAAGTTACCTTTTGTCGATTGGAGAAAAGTAAAGTCTATCAGATAGACTTTGGTCATCAGAGAGATATTTCAAAACACTGGCCGAAGTGCTATTGGTCTTGCCGATAATGCAAAAGGAGGACTCAATCGGTAAGACAAACGATGCCGGGAAGAGTTCATAAAAGTCTTACCGACCCCTTGGGTTACACTGACATAATTGAGCATGCGGAGATAAAGGGTATCGATAAGACGATGCTTGTTGTCTTGCCAAAGAAGAGGAGTATCAGTGAGACATGTCACAGCGGGGAGATCTAAGAGACATCACAGTGAGTATTATTCTGTGGGTAGAACAAATTGCTTGGTCTCGGTGACATAAGTTGATAAAGTAAACATCTCGATGAGACAAAGTAATTTTGGAGTAAGGCAAAGAATCGTTGGCTTGATTCATTAAGTCTGAGTGATAGTTGTTTCGATGAAAGTCATGGTGATATAAAAAGCAGAAGGAAAGAAATTATCGGGGAGACTTGTGATGTCGGGGAAACTACAAGACATCTTAGCGGATGGGTGAATGTTGAATAGGTGGATTGGCCAGAGATTTGGAATGTCTTGCCAATATGAGCCCTGATGTGACAGCGAGAATTTTGAAAAAAAAAACTTGCAGCATTCATGTCTCGATCGGTAAAGACATTAATGGCACCACAAAGCGTAGGAGATTTTGCATATCAGGGTATGATCAATTGAAATCATTGTCTCATAGAATTCAAAGTGAAGGAGAGCAAGGGAACTAGTAGAGCAATTAAGGCATTCACCTGGCTTGAGTTTGGAAGAAGTTACAGTAAGTTTCTCGTACTCTCAGAATTCATAAAAATTTGAATTATGGAAGGCACTAGTTCAGGAAAACTAAAGGGAAGAAAACCTGGGGAGGGAAGCCAATCAAAAGCCAAAAAGCAAAAGACTAAGTTGCAACCAGAAGTATTGAAAGGAAGCTAAATCAAGACCTCATAGACCAGTTACCTGGTTCTAGACCTAAAGCTATGCATTCTGCATGGCTCAAAGCGGAAGTTGACAAATTGGATGACAAATACAAATTTATAGGTGATGTTTGGACTCTGATTAGAGGCTATGAGTTATTCAATTTCCATTACCACAGGAGAAATCACTTTGAGCCAGTATGCAATCCATGGAGGCTCAATTTAGGGAAATTAGTGTGCCCTAATGTTTTTATTGACATCAAACTGGTAAAATTGATGGCCGAACACTATGATTCGAAAAACAAAGCTATATGTGATTTGTCAGGGAATCCATTGATACATGTATCTAAGAATGCAATTGCTGAGGTTTTCATAATGGAGGGAATATGCAGTGAGAAAGTAGTGAGTGAAGAGATTGATAGTGAGTTTAGAAGGATGGAAACCATTTATAAAGGGTGGAGGTTACCTCTACACATAATTAGGTGTCATGGAAAACCTACTCCAATGGAAGACAGTGAGGGGCCACCCTTTCATGTAGACCTCTTCAAACCTTACCTAAAATATACTTACTACTCAGTGGGACAGGTATTAGGGATGGAGGTACCTGAGCATATGGCAGTTGTGCCCATGGTGATTGCTGCAGACATTCAGTATCACAATTCTAGATCATTTGACTATGTTGCACATGTTTTTAAGGAGCTGGATGCAGGTTTGATGGTGATAAAGAGTGGTGCTTTTGTTCTCCATCTCAGAAATTACTCACTGCTAATGCACTTAGTGTTGTATTTTGGCCAAGAGTTAGGTTTATGGACCCAGGAGCTAAGGATTTCACAATCCAACAAGGAAGGTAGGCCATTGCCTATTCAATTATGGACTGCTGTTTGGGACAGCAGGTTTGCCAATTCAAATTTCTTGCATTTTGAAGAATTCTTTGTGAAACCCTTGTATAGATTTTTTAGCCATCCTTGTGATTATTCTTTATCTAAACAAGTAAAAAGGTTTCTTAGGCCTAGAGATTACAATGGACCAATTAACCACAATTGGGGGGATTGGTATTGCTTAGATAATGCCACAATGATTAGGGTTTATGGCTTTGAGGATACACCTTTCATTCTGCTCAGAACTGTCCCGGATAGAATTGCATACCTAGAAATTGTTAGGAAAACGGATTACTCCAGTGTTATGAACTTAAGTTCATATGGGAAACAGGATTTTATACCCAGTACATTGTGTTTTAGTGATTTCACTGTATTAGCCAAGGAAGGTTATGATCTGATTCTGGACAAATTATTGCACTACAACATGAGAAGAGCACTAGTGAGAAAGAACTTTGATCCAGAAGGGTATATCCACTCTGCCAGAAAAAAAGTAAATCTTGGAGGGTACCATCATGTGCCCTTTAAATCTGATGACATAATCAGAAACCTAGAGACAGAGGAAGCTGAAATTGTGATTGAAAAACATAATCAGGAGTTGGTGGATGTTGATTTGTTATCCTCCATTAAGGGGATTTCAGAAATAGATAGGCCACAAAGCTCATCTAGGAAACTTTCAAGAATGAAGACTCAGGAGTAGGCCTATGTTGCTAGAGAAACAAATGTTGAGGAAACCATGGATGTAGATACAAGCCATGAAGACTATAGGTCTTTCATATCAGATGATGAATTTATAAAGACCTCAGAGTTTAAGACATTTTTATATAGGCAAAAAGGGAAAGAGATAAGGGGATAGGTTGACAATGTCACTTCGGGGAATGAGGATCAACTATTAAAAAGCTTAAAGGATGAAGTAGACAAAGAGATGATTGACATGACCCCTAAAAAGGGGAGGGAGTTGCTTGAAAAGGTAGGTGTTATGATTTTTCCAGGTTTGGATATGAATTCTGCATTAGTTTTTGATAGTTTCTTAAAAGATAACAATGCTACCCACAAGCTTAGTATAGAGAAGGTGACGGAGGTATACACGGGATCAAGATACAATCCTGATGATGAAACATTGATGATTTGGGCCTTGTATCCTCCTCACAAGAAATCAATTGTTATTGATACTGAAAAGGTATTCGGACATGTCATGACCCTGAAGGTTGGGGAGGTTGATCCTGTAGCGACTGCTAATATTGGGATAAATATAGCCAAGTTGAATAAAGCCCAAATCCAAGCATTGATAAGGGAAAGGGAGATGTACAAAACCAATAATGAGAGGATGTTGAGAGAGAATAAATGCTTGAAAGACTTGGTAGGTGGTGTAATAGAACCAACAAAGATGCTCACTCAAGGTGAGAGTTCACAGAAAAAAGACCGTTGGGAAGGGTCAACTGCATACTCTCAAGGGAGAATGGATGCATTTGCTGCAATAATAAAAAAAAGGCAGGTTGTTTTAACCACTTGTTTAAATAAACTCTGGGGAAAACATTCATAGTACATAGATGCAATAAAGGAACATAGGAGAGTGGATAGCAGAATTCAGGAAAGAATTAAGGAATTGGAGCAGGACACTCCTAGTAATGAAGAGATTGAAAATGCCAATTGTATTATGGATAGGCACATGGATTTCTTTGAGGAGTTACAAGGGGATATGTAGGGATTGACAGAGGCTACCGAAGATAGATTGACCAAGTTATGTGATGATGAAGGGAAAACGAAGGAAGTGACTACATGGAAAAGTGAGTGTGAAACAATACTCCAAGGGATGTTGGAGACAACCACTATGAAAGATGTGATATTGTATGCAACATGTGAGAAAAATGATAGAATGATAATGATGGAGATTGTGATCCATGATGTGTTGGGAGATGTTGACACTCATTAGTGTGAGGATTATATGGAGCATATGTCTCTAGTCCATTTGTGGCTTAAGAGAAATTAGTTAATAGTGGTTTTGTTAAACCTTTTATGCTTTAAACCTTTTTGAAAAGGCACGTCCTTTTGCAAACTGATGTAAAAGTATGCATTGTTGGATAAATGTAAAGGGGTAGAAGATAGAATTAGAATAGGATAGACTATTGTAAGCATTAAATTTTTAGAAATGATGACATTCAAGAAGACTATGTTGCATGTATGAAATTTGAAGGAGATAATGAAAGACTGTTGATTTAGTGGCTTCATTCTGGTATCAATTGTTTGTTGGATTCTTGCGATTATTTTATTGTCTCCAATTTGATGTTTCTTGGTTGTTTAAATTCAAGTATCAAGTATATATTTGATTTATCAGTACACATTTGTTGTTTCTATGTGATTTGGTTTATTAGATTCTTTAAAGAAGAATTAAAATTCCTTTCAATAAATTACAGTAGTCTGGGAATGCCATTTGGATCAATAAGAAGAATCAAATAATTAGATTTGATATTCTGCCTCAAGTAGGGTTTATCAATTACACTCTTGCATGTTTATACCAATTGTAAACTCATATTTATATGCCAAACAATTAGAGGACTTGCTAGATAGAAACCATTCATTAAAGGCTTTCATTTGACTCCATTTTACCCAATAAGGCACTGGTCTCCCTTATTTACATTACATTAGTTTTATTCATTTCATTTAACATCTCTTAATTGAACATATTAATTCATCCTTGATATTGCATATACAATTTATACCAAAGTAGGATCATATCTTTCCAATGTTAAATTGCCATTTTTGGATAGTTAGATCAAGTAGGAAACATAAATTGAACATATTAATTTAGTATAAGAGTCAACCAATCATAAGGAAAACATAATATGAAGATGAATTTTCTCAAATCTTGTGGTTGTAGATGCCCTTTTGAAATCTATGCAAAATGTGGGAGGATAGACAAAGCTCATGAACTATTTGACACAATGCCTCAAATAATTGTAATCTCATGGAATACACTCTAATTAGAAAAGTCTCATCACTGCCCTCATAACAATCTATCAATTTGTTTTAGTGTCTATTGTGTTATACCCAATTTGGGACATGGGGTATAACAAAATAGACACTAAAATAAATTGAGAGATTACAATTCTTTGAGACATTTTGTCAAATAGTTCACAAGCTTTTTCTATCCTTCCACATTTTGTATAAATTTTAAAAGGGCATCTACAACCACAACATTTGAAAAAATTCATCTTCATATTATGCTTTGATGGATGTCTATACCTTGTTCCAAATCTCCCATATTAAGGAAACCAATAAGGATTTTGCTGAAGGTTGTGGAATTTTTCTTTGCATCTACCAATTGCATTTGTTTGAAAGTTTCTAAAACCTTTTCAACAAATCCATTGTGTATATTATAAAATCATTATAGTACACAATTTCACATTTATTTGGCTTTGCATCTACCAATTGTATTTTCTTGAATTTCCCTACAATATTTTCAATGTAGATCTCTTTTGTGGATATCTTATAGTCCTTGTAGTCCACATCACTTTGTTTTTTGAAGAAACTATTACCATATATTTCTTATTTATGTTCTAAATTGGATACTTGTTTATAAGTTTGATATTACAATTAATAATATTAATTTTGGCAAGACATTAAAAGATTTTGTTGATTTTAAAAATATATGCATCCCAATGTAAAAATGCCAACAATGGAAGTAATGATTGTAACACATAATTTTTGATGTAGTATCCAATTCAAAGGATCATGTTACAATTTAGGGTTATGATTGGGTATTTAATTAGGGTTAGGATTTAGTGTTTGGGTTAGTGTTAGGTTTAGAGTTAGGGTTAGGGTTAGGAAAAATAATGTTAGGATTAGGGTTAGATTAGGGTTTATGTTTTATGGTTAGGGTTAGATTTAGAGTTTTGGTTATAGTTGGGATTAGATATGAAATTAGGGTTAGGGTTTAGGATTACAATTAGGGATTATAGTATTAGGGTTATATCTAGAATTAATTTTTAGGGTTATTGTAATTATGATTAAGGGTTATTTTTATATTTGGCTTAGAGTTGGGGTTAGGATTAGGGCCAGGGATAGGGCTAGGGTTAAGTTTAGGGTTATTAGAGTGAATGCAACTAATTAATAAAATAAAAAATATTTAGGGTTAGGTAATTAGGGTTAGGGTTGGGGTTAGAGTTTTGGTTGTGGTTAGGGTTATAAAGATAGGATAAAGGTGAGGGTTAGGGTCAAGGTTAAGGTTTCGAGAAAAAGGGTTAGGTTATGATTTGGATTACCCTAAACTCTAACCATAACCATAAACCTAATCCCAAACCTAACCCTAAAGAAAACACATAACCTAACCCTAATTGTAGTTTTTGAGGCTAGGCTCAAACACTACATAACCTAACCCTATATAACCTAACACATAACCTAGCACTAGAGAAAATTCTTCTCCTAAACAATCTCCTCTACTTCTATTCACGCCTACTAGAGTTGCACCATTCAACATTGGTGCTTCAACCATTCATTCAAAGCTAAGAATTTGAAAGCAGTGTTCATTTGTAATATAATTAATCATTTAACAATATTATAATTATTATTAATCTAATACAATATTAATATTATTAATAATATACCAATAATATTAATAATCTAATATAATTACTATTAATCTATAGATTATATATAATCTTAATATATCAAATATATCATTATAATTCTTATAATGTAATATAATATTGTTATATAATATATTAATATTATAACATTACTATTAATCAAAGTGCTTTAATATTTATGTCGAGTTTTAGAACATTATATGACAGGTTACTAAAGCAGCTCCGAGATCCAAGTGCTCAAAATCGACGGTGATGTTATAATCTTGATGAAAAGTTTCTTGACAGTTATGTTCAGTGCTGGTGACTACTATGAATGAACACGATTGCCGATGGTGGAGATCAACGGTTGCCCACCCTCGCATGATACAAAGATGCAAGGTGTTTATTAATTGTGATATCATGGGCGAGCGCCACATGTCTTTCCTTGGTGATGCATAATGTGGTGGGCCCTTGGTGTTGAGATGGAGATTACATCAGCCTTTTGAAGGTAGTCATTTGATAACTTCTCAAACACAAGAAGATGTGATTTTGGCCCTATTAGGAGAAGAATAAAGAACAATGGAAAAGATTTAAAAGTTGATTCTCAACATGAGAATGTATTATACTCATGAGGTAATAATAATTAAAAAATAAAAATGAATGTTATTATTGTAAGAAAAAGGATCACATAGTGTGGACTTGTATAACTCTAGCCAATGATGTTCTTGAGGGAGAACTTAAAGAAAAATAAAATGATGTTAGCTTAGACTATATATATATATTTTTTTCAATCAACATGTTTTATTGTGAGGAATGTAAAACTTAACGGAGGGTTTTGGAATATTAAGATTAACATTAATAAATTCACCTTACTAACTTATTAATGGTGCTACTTTTCATAACTCTATAGCCCAACTATTCAATGGTCATTTTTCTAATGACTCCTTTCTCACTCTCTTGGAGGACAAACGTGACATTATTTAGGATATTCAATGCCTAGATATTTTCTTGAAAGCTTTAAGGTCAAATATATAGTGGCATAAAAATCAATGTTATAGGAAATCAATCTTAGCCAAGCCCAATTTGTTCAATTCCTATGGATAGAAGGGGGTTGATCATAAGGAAGTGTTGAGATTCCTAAGCATCTCTTTTACCTTTTAGGTTTCTCCTTCCTCTTTAAGGAAACATATCATTTATAGAGTTGAGAAAAATTATCATATTAAATTATGAAGCCCCTTTCTTTGGCAAGGAGATTCCATGTGTGTTCAAAAATTCTTGTTGCACACATTTCCATTACTCGTGCTGCTAAGAACCTTGCAAATCCTCATATTTGAAGATTGAAAAAAACCAAAGGTATATTTTATGGCCTCCCTTTAACCAAGGAAAATGGTTTCACAAAGTATCCTAGGAGTTTTATTAATTCCCTCATGACTATAATAGGCTTGGCTTACTTTATATTCACTGCTCTAAATGGTGCCATAATAGGCTTTGCTTGCTTTATATTCACTACTCTAAATGGGGCCATAATTTTTTAAAATTTAATTAACATACTCTAAAACCTAACTAAAGCAGGTTGTAGCTCGTAAAATTGGACAAGTGAAAGTTCAATACCAGCATTGAGGAAGACTTTAGAGGAGTGAAAACAAGGTCAATACCAGCGTCGACGAAGAGTTTGGAGCTAAAACAAGGTCAATACCAGCGCCAAGGACTAGGTTGAGGGCACTCAGGGAAAATCAACAACCAAGGGACAATGAGTACTATAATTTTGGCACCCCCATTCTCTTTAACTTGCAATTTTCATGCCTAGTTTCCAAAGATCTTCTCCTACATTGGCCCCCCCATTCTTGTAAAATGGTATAAGATAAGACAGAAAAAATAAAATAGCTTAGTCTTTCACATTTTTATAGTGATTACTAGAGGCACATAGACCAATTCTTCATAATAGAAGAATTTGATCATACTTTTCCAATGATGGCATTATGAGAAAACCTT
This sequence comes from Sequoiadendron giganteum, assembly GCA_007115665.2. NCBI lineage: Eukaryota > Viridiplantae > Streptophyta > Pinopsida > Cupressales > Cupressaceae > Sequoiadendron > Sequoiadendron giganteum. The sequence goes on from CM021105.1 coordinate 307,047,718, forward strand.
AGGTTAAATGAATAATTCCTAGCTAAGTTCTTGAAATCATGTCCAACCGTATAAGAGAAGACCACTGCTATGTGTACTTGGATAACATGGAGAAAGGCTCTTTGGGCTCTTTCATCAATCTACGTATTGTTAAATTTTAACACCTAAAAGTGAGAATGAAGAATATTTCCTAGAATGGTGGCCAATTATGCTTCTCAACACCTAGATTACAAAATCCTTGTCAATATCATTGCCATCACAATTAAACCTATTGCTTGAGATATAGTCATAGAGGTAAACAAATTGGCTTTCTTGATAGTAGATACATTCTAGACTATTCAATCCTTGCATCAAAGATTGTTGAATGGGCCCAACAAACTACTCATGATGCCCTTACTATTAAGTTAAAAGTTTGACAAGGCATATGATTGCATCAAATGTCCTTTCATTTATAAAAGGCTCAAATGGATTTATTTTCAACCCTAAATTATTATCACACATTCAAAATTACAAAATACCAATTAATGAAGAACCTTCATTTGAAGGTGATGTCATCATCGCCTTTGAATGAAGAACCTTCATTCAAAAATGATGCCATGTCAGGACTTTCAAATGAAGGTATTTTTTATTTTAAATATTTCATGTCCAAAATGCTTTATAAAAGGAACCTTGGCATGAAGGACCTTCAAATGAAGACCTTAATTCAAAACAATGAGACATAAGTCATTTTAATACCCACTCCAAAAAGGTAATGGCCGAATATATCTCACCCAAGGTTTTACAAGGAACATTAGGATTTATATGAAAGCCAAGGTAAAACCCAACCTTATGTTCCTCCCAAACAATGTAACAAGCCAAGACAAGGGCAAAACATAAATGGAATTTAAAGAACAAGATTTTAAACTCCATCAAATCCACCATGATGCACACAAATCCACTGAGTTATAGTTCCAAGACAGTGGGTGGATTGGTGGATGTCATTTCTATTTAGCCCTCAAACCCTTACATAGGCACAACAGGGCAGTCCCTGTATTTGATTGTTTAATCCCACAAAATAGTGATTGATAACTTCAAAAAAAATGCAAATGAAAGGGAACACATATATTTATCTACACCAATGATCTCAGAGCATTTCAAGCTTGTATGGATCCATACAACACAAAAGAACTTCAGAAAAATTGTAAAAACACAGAAAATTGCTTCAAGAACGTGGTATCTGATATGAAATTTTGGTATCAACTCCTCCAACAATTGCAATGGGATGGGAATACAATATTATAGAAGTGGGATAAAAAATGCATCCTTTGAAGCATCAAACCAATATGCAAAGATGAAAGAAAGTGCTAACCCCTTAAACTGAAAAAGTTTCTTTTAACTTTAAGTTTGTTGGGTAGCCAATTCTTTTAAGTTATCAAATCCTACCATCATACATAATCAAAATGTTGTTGTTTCAAATGACTATAAGCACTAACTTTCACTATTTGAAGATGTTGAAACCTTGTCATAGAGAATTAGAACATTGATGCGACCACTCATCCTACCTTAAAACATACCAAAAGTCTCCTAGCAATTAGACATAGGAAGATTTAAGATGACTTAAACAATTTTTATTGCCAAAGCATAAACTTATGATGACTTTACCAGGCCTAGTACACACTCCCTCCCTATTAACCACTTAGACATATGGAAATTAAATGTAAATTTGCTGCTATTTTTAGTCATGTAGGTGTCCAATAAACCACTTGGTGGTGTTTCCCTTCAAGTTTATTTACTTGAATGAAGAGAAAAAGTCCTTTGATTACAATTAGAGAATACATTTGATGCCTTGGTTGTGTAACTGGTGGACCATAGTCACATTTAACACTTGTTACAAAGTTTGGGAGTTAAAACGTTAAGTAGATTTGATTTGTGATGGACAAATTTGGATGGTAGTAACAATAACTTGCAATCTATCAAGACTTAATTACCTTATAACCTATCAATTTCTAGCGATGAAATGATAGATTAATCATAATGTCACCTTCGGATCACATCACCATGAAAGAACTTCATCCAACATCCTTATGAGTGTAGGTACCACAAAATAGGTATTTGTCAAATTTTTCTTCCTCAAGCAAGGGAAATTCAGGAAGAGAAGAGGAAAGTGAGACATGTAGTAGGTCTAAAAGAGGGAGATCAACTAGAGGTCAAAAGATTAGAAGAAAATTTTGTAAACGCATGGATTTTTTTCTTGCTGAAGGGGGGTCATGTTCTTATGATGATGAGAGCATAGGTGACATCGAGGTTCCCTTGAGGTACAAACATCTACGGAAACAATGGGTACCCAAGGAACTTCCTCTAATAAACACTGATCTTTGTGTCAACAAGAGGATATATCACATAGCACCATCGTTATTACATGGTTTGGGCCTATTTTGCATGGATGGAATAAAAGTCTGTTACGACAAAGTTACTGAGTTGATGGAGTATGTTGGACCCTATTACAGTTACAAAGATTGGATGCAGCTGGTTTGATATACACGAAGTATGCATAGGTATGCACTATCAGTAAATTATATACAACTAAAAGATAAGGATCAAAATAAAGGAGTGGCTAGGTACATTGACGGGAGGCCAAAAGCATCGGGGAATATTATAGGGTTTATAAATAGTACATAGCCTGGGTCAACAAATAAGTAACCCAATTGTATATTTGAGATGCGAGAGGGAAACCATGTATTTGTATGTGCGATAAAATCAATAACTACAAGGGAAGAGTTGCTAATCGATTATAATTTGAATTGATTAGATACAAACACAATTACTATAAGGGTGGTATGTACTATATATACCATTTTACCCAACCTCCAATTAATGACTCCAATATACCATTTTATTATTATGTTTTTTTTTGTAAGTCTATTGGTTTCATTTCGGTAATATTTTTTATATTTAATTTTTGTCACAGTGGGACATTGATCATACGAGGAAGGCTCCAGCCCAGAGCGCAAATCATGATCCATCTTCAGGCGCTTCTATCTGATAGGTTTACCTCATTGTAATTGTACAAATTAGATATGAGCAAAATGTTTTATTATTATGTTTTTTTCATGAGTTTATTGGGTTAATTTTGATAATGTTTTTAATATTCTTGTTGCAGTTGGTTGATCGGGGAAAGGCACCAGCAGTATAGGAGAGCATCCATATGGAGGTGCAGTCACTATTATGCGATGATGACATCGCATTTTCCACAAACCCTATGGATATGATGAGGAAGGCCTAAAAAAATGCAATCAAGAAATCCTTCAGTTGGTATTCGTAGTGCCTCAAACAAATGAGATAAGAGAAAGGGTTAAAATATTGTCTGAGAGAGCACAGAACTTGGAAGTAAGCTGTCATGAGATCTTTAATTATAACACAAGTTCATTCATGGTTTTATATTTTGTACTCTTTTATGTCATGAACTAAAATATGTGTTGTTTTTACAAGATTATTTGCATCCTCATGATCATGTTGTTGGTCGTGATCAAGGTACTGCAAGTGTTTCCCAGGAAGTAGGGGACGGTACAAGTGTCAATCCTGATCTTCCTACACATACAACACATCATCCGACCCCATCATCTGTGCCTATATTGTCGTATGAAATGTCGGCAACACATACCATGCAGGCATTCGGTAGTCCACCCTCTGGCAGCAAACACATGCCACTACATGTGTTAGTACCTATGGATGCAGAGGCCACTACTACTGGTGATGCTTTAGCAACATTTCTTGGATCTTCCCGTATTACTAGTATGGGAACATTGCTGGTCACATTAGTGGTGACCGAGGATTTCCTTCCCATAAAGATAGAGAAGGTCCCAAGTACTTTAAAATGTTTTAATTATTATTATTTTTTTTTAAGTAAGTGCTAACAGTGGGGATAGCACCCTATTATATTGATTTACAAAATGGCAATATTTGCCTACATTATAATTGTCTATTTATAGCCACTATATATCTGATTATATGGTTATCATTCTTTATGATACTACATAGCTATATACTACTCCCAGTGTGTACCCCAACTTTACTGCATGTTTCATTCTCCTTTTGTTGAACCAATCCTCATTTTGAACAAACCTTGCAAAGGCATTCATGTCATTGTTGATTATGCCCACCTGATATACATCCCATGCATTACCTAGGAAGCAGCTCATTGCCTTGGTTTGGTGCTGCGAGCTGCTAGTGCATTCCTCCCTAGCTTCAACCTCCACTTCTTTCCCATCTCCTCCTGCCCCATTTTCTCCAAAGATGTATTTCAGGGAGCTCACCATACCTTTCGCGGGCAGTTCCAAGATAGCATTTACCACCGCTTCAATTTTGATCAGTGTAACAAAACCCCCAAGCTTCTCCACCAGTACTTCTCTGGCACCTAGAACATCTATTAATAGACTTAGGACTACCTCATAGATTTTTCCATCGCACCAGTGGTTCCCCTCCTGTAGGATCTCCTAGGTTATTTGCTCTATTGCTTCGATCACTTGCAAGGAACCGACTGAGAAAATTCTTTTGCACTGGGCTCTCAACATCTCGTTCGAGTAGATACAGTGCACACCGAACTTATACACCATTGTCCTTCTAAATTTTGAGTCTAGAGTAGTGCCTTAACACCTTTTATCCCTCGGCTTCCAATAAATGCTTGTGCTTATCCCATGAGTCTAGCACAACTTCCTAATGCTTTGGCTAAATGTTGCTCGAGTCTTATCTATTATCCCATCCGATTGTCCCAACTCACTACTTTTTAGAGATTTCAGAGATCTTTCATCCGCTCAAACTGTCGGTGATTAGAAGTGTTGGCAGTTCTGACCACTACTCCATGAAGTTGTCAACTTTTATTACCTTTCCTTGATTTACTCCGCAGTTTGCTAGGAGGCTCGTAGCCTTGTTAGCTTCCCTATAGACATGTGATAGGGTATATTCATTTAACTTCCAAAGAAAGGATTTGATTGCTCCTATCCAATTGTCTAGTTTCTAGTTTGGTGTTTTCCCCGATGTGATTGCCTGAATGCAGATTTGAGAATCACCGTCTATTTCTACTGAATCAATTCCTTTCTTTATATAGACTTCCAATCCCAAATTGAGCACCTCCATTTCTGCTATATTATTCATGCACATATCTAAGTTTTTGGAAGCATCCCAAACACCTTGCCCTTCTGAGTTTCTAATTATACATCTTGCTCCTGCAGGATATGATGTTTTTTATAAACATCTAAGTGATATTTCATTGGAGCTCTTCGGGCCCACCATACATACACAGTGGAATGCCCAAAATCAAGATTTAAAAGATGAGCTCATTAACCATTTAGTTGTGTTGTTCAGTGATAAAACATTCAACCAAACCAAGGTCCTTAAGAAATCTGGTACCTAACTAAAGTATGTGAGGGACCACTATAGGTCACATTTTGAGAAGAACAGAAAGTACAAGCATCCCCCCATGATTCTGGAAAGGGAGTGGAAGGACTTGGTGTTGGATGGAAAGGAGAAGGCTGAAAAGAAGAAAGGAAAGATACCACCGGGCCAAGGAAGGTATGTGATACTATCAACAATTTAATTATATACTGATTAATCTTTCTTTTTACAAAATCTAACGTATTTCAAATTTTTCATAGGCTGCCCGACACATCAAAGGCAACAAAGGCAAGACTAGAAAAACACGGGAAGCATAAACTTGGCTCTGGTGGTTATATGAAAGTAGCCGCATGATTTGTAAGTATCAATAAATGAAATATTGCATCCAAATAATAAATTGTAAATAATTTTGGTTTTATCACACCATAGAAGCAAAATTCATGATCGCATGCAAAAATGCAAGGCTTTGATTTCAACAGAGTGCCCACAGAAGAGGACCTTAAGATTGCCTTCGACCAAGGCTATGGAGCCCTATCTGAATAGCTAAGAGTCTCGATTGGGCAAACATAATCTTCCACTGCATCCAACACGCAGGTAAATAAACTCAATAAAGTTTATTTCAAATTGAATACTTGTGCAATCTGTTCAATATTAATTTCCACTATAATAATGTGCCTATTTGTTTTACATAGATAAGCAATGATAATCTTGCACATGACATTGGAATGCAGCTTGATGAGGGTGGAGCACAACCTCCTGATGAAGTCCATGGTGTGCATCCCAGTACTGGATGTATTCATGTGCTATACAAAATGTAGTATGGATTAATACAATTAAACATCTTTAATTGCATTTGGTGTATTAATCAATGTAACCTTTCGTGTTTCAACTTTAGAGCATGTAGAGCGTGATCAACATGTTGAGCATGATCAGGCTAGACAAGATCAAGAACATGATGTGGTTCCATTAGGTATAGAGGACCACTCTAATGTTCTTTTAAACATATTTAATTGCAATTGGTGTATTAATTAATGTAATCTTTCGTGTTTCAACTCCAGATCAGGATTTAGAGGGTGTTCAAATTGTTGAGCATGAGGCTATAAGACATTATCAAGAACATGATGTTGCCCAATCAGGTAAAGAGCACCACTCTGATGTTCTTTTAATTAATGAAATACGTGTAACAATAATAATAAAACATATCAATTTAACATTTCTTTGCTATTGCAGTAGACTCCCCCTTGCAGCCGCGTCCACGTTGTGAGTACACGACTAGGCATACATTAAGATCATAAGCAGAGCTCAGAACAACTCAAGGGGGGACAAATGATTTTGAAAACGATACTCCACTTCAGGTTTTTTTAGCTGCAAAAAAGAAACAAAAAAAAGTGATTGTAATCATATTATGACAGCCATATTTTTGATAATAAGTAAAAACTGAAAAAATGAAATATGTTAATGAATGAATGTGAATATGTTAATGAATAAATTTTATATTTTAATGAATGAATGTTATATGTTATTAATGGATGAATGAATGAATGTTATATGTTATTAATGGATGAATGAATGAATGTGAATATGTTAATGAATGAATGTTATATGTTATTAATGCAGGATGAATGAATGAATGTTATATGTTATTAATGGATGAATGAATGATTAATGTTATATGATCAGGTATGGGGAATTGAGAGTGATGTGAGGGGGGGGGGAGGGGGGGAAGGGCCAAATGAGCTTCCACCTTCACATGGTTGGCCCTGTTAAGTAGAGAATATTAAACTATTCTCAAAACAAAGAGAAGCTCAATAAGGTAAGTAATGCACTTTTCAATATAAGAAATGCATCATTTGAAGCATCAAACCAATCTGCAAAGATGAAAGAAAGTGCTAACTTTTCACTATGAACATTGTGTTGTGTGTGGATTTGGTTTCAAAGCTCTGTTGATGGAGATGGCTTGTATGACAGCCAAGAAAATAGTTATCATTATTGCTGCTACAAATAGGCCTGATATCATCAATCCTGCATTGTTAAGGCCTGGCCGACTTGACTACTTTTATATATCGCCCAAAGTCACCTCGATAAGTATTTTGATCCATTTGTATCATCATCAAAAAGAGATCATGTATCGCTAGGATATTCTATAGTTTCCTCGACATGGTGAGTCTCCCCGATGATTATTCTTTCGATCACAACTATGTCGCCAAGATTCCTGCCGATGTAATCTTATCAGCGTCACATAGCTGGTCAGGTAGACAATCATAACTTACTCCAATGGTATATGTCTTGCCGATACGCTTCCCTCGTGCTTCATTGATGAGACAAGATTTGTATCTCGTCGATGAAACGCATCGCTGAGACCAAAATCCAGTCCTCTCGATATATCTTCTCAAGCAATTTTGATCACTGTAATAGTTTTGATCTTTCACCGATATGCCTACATTTCAATGAATAGTTTTTTTTTTTTTTAAAGTGCAATGTTTCGTCGAATTTACGACTAACCACAAAAAGCGTCCGACGAATTTACAATGTATCCGATGAATTTTTGCCATAATGACTTGCCTATTTCTTCATGCGTTCGACAAACTTTTCTCGCTATTTCAATCTAAATTATGTCACCAAGACTCCTGCCAATGTATTCTTAATGGTGTCACATAGCTGGTCGGGTAGACATTTAGAACTTACTCTGATGATATATGTCTTGCCGATATGCTTCCCTCATGCTTCATCGATGAGACAATATGTGTATCTCGCCGATGAAACTTCATCGCTGAGACCAAAATCTAGTCCTCCCGATATATCTTCTCAGGAAATTTTGATCGCTATAATAGTCTTGATCTCTCAATGATATTGGCAATACGTCAAACTTTTGTCGTAATGGCGATGGACTTATGTTGTTAATCCGACAGTTTGGCAAAGGTATGCCTCCCATGATTCGGGTACTATTCATCACACAATCGACAAAGTGGCTATCGCGGTTCTGATGAGCTTGCGTCTTGAGGTCGACATTTTACAGCCCGTTGGGATATAGACGAGAATTGAGCGACGGTGTTGATTTTTGTGATTCATCGGTCGGCCGACAATGTATAGTTGAGATTCTGACGAATGGCCGTCGGAAATTGGGGTCAAATCCTATAGTGTATGGAAGGTTACCCTGATAATGCATTGGAAGTACACCTTGTTGTTGGAACTATTGATTGGGAAGGGTACCATGTGGCACACCTTGTTGTTGAGACAAACTGTTTTGAAGGTCACACTAATAGTGCATTGATGGTACACTTTTTTGTTGGAAATATTGATTGGATACCATGTGGCACACCTTGTTGTTGAGATGAATTGTTTTGAAGGTTACCCTAATAGTGCATTGGTGGTACACCTTGTTGGATTATCATGTTGGTTGAAGGATCAATGTTTGATGCATTTTGTGGCATGTATTGTCCTTGTGGGAGGTTTTTACCTTGTAGCATGTATTGAGATGAACCTCCTTTATATTATTGGGCCACTATTGCTTGTTCTATTTGGGTTGGTTTCCTAAACAAAGGGTTGTCCATTGGTTGTTGTTTAGGTTGATCATTACTTTGGGAGAAGATTGGTGGCGTGTTTAGAATCTCCACTAGTTTGGGTACTTTTTGTAAAATTGATTTATCCCCTAAGGGAATGAGGTTAGGATCCCTAAGACCTTTCAAATTTAAATCTATAAGAAGCTTAGCAATGCTTTGTGTGAATTTGATGAGGTAAGTATTTGGATCCTTTCTTAGCAATTTGTCCATTAGTTTTAGTACCTTGGGATTTTTGGAGTGTTGAAACAATTCTTCCTCATCTATTTCTTCCTCACTATCCACTTCTTCTATAATCATTTCTTTTGGGTTTTGGTTTGATCTATCCATCGCTTCTTGTTGTCAACGGATTACTTCCTCCTCGCTTGGTGGTTGGTTTGATATTATGTTAAATGTTGGTTCCTTTTGAGGAGTCACAAGGTCACTTGGTCTATAACCCCATGGGTCACTTCTATCGTTTGTGGTGTTTTTTGGGGTTATACTAGAGATACTTTTGTTGGCCATCATATTTTTTCTATGTTGTGATCTTGTAATTGTCATAAACGAGTGCCAATATTTTGTAAAATTTTGGTGATTTCTAACCTTGGAATGAAAGAATGCTTTATTTTTGGGATTTTTTGGTTTTTTGAGTGTTTTGGTTGTTTTCTATTTTAAAACAATGGTATCTATTTCCACGAGGAGGTGGTAATATGGGCCTTCCAACCACAAGATCTGATTTTCGTTCATCTTTGTCTAGGATGTTAGCTACATTTCTGCACTAGGTTGGTGTTTCATCTCTCAAATATGAAACTTCTCAAGCAGTTGATAATATATGTTTATTCACCCTCAATTTGCATGAGACTTTGTTGTATGATAGGTTTCATAAGATTTGGTTGATGAATTGGAGCAATTGGATGCTAAATGGTCATAAAGCGAATGGTGTTTTGATATTTTTTTCATGATACTCAGCATCCTAAGGTTTGAGTGATGTTTTGGAAATTTTGGAAATGATGCTAACTTTTGGGTTTTAAAAGGTTGAAAACCTGGATTAATATTTCAATTCTTTTTCTAGAGGATATTTTGTGGGAAATATACTTGAACTAGCCTTGAGGTTCAAAAAAATGTTAATATCTTACAAGTTTGAGTGAAGGAATGATCTAAAGTTGTTGTTTAGATTTTGAACCATAAAGCTAGATTGGAGTGTTTGATTTCATAAATGGATAATGGATTGTCATGATTTATGACACATTTTGGGAGTCTAACTATTTTTTCTCACAAGATTTATAACCCATTTTGGATTAGTATTTTTATTTTCACCAGGAAGTAAGGGAAAATAAACAATTTTAGAGAAAAAGTGATACTAGTAGAATCTGGCAAATAAATGACTAAGTGACTAAAAATTTTAGTCACGACAACTAAAAGTGACTAAATTTTGCTCAGTTTTTGCAACATAGCTATAAATGACTAAATAAATGAATAATTTGATTATTGGATAAAATCATAGTTATAAATGACTAATTTTATAAATGCGTAAAAAAAATCAAATAATTAAAATTAAGACGACCATTTTTTCACGGTTTTTAACTATTGCTTAGTTAGACAAAATAGTTTGGGAAAAAAATAGAGGTTGAAGGGTTTTGAAGATGGGGATATTGAGCAGTAATAGAAGGGCTTTCCCAGTGGAGGATTCTCCTTCCAGCAGTGCTTCAAAGTACGGGTCTAGAATGTGGCCAAATCTATCCTTCTATCAGACAGCTCCCCACCTAGAAGTGTGTCTTGAGGATTTTGAGATTTTTTTTGTGGATCATCTCAGAGGTAAGAAAACCATTCTTAATTTTTTTTAAAGTTGGATTTATACATTATGTCTATTGGGTATTTGAAAAATTTGATGTTGGATGTTTTCGTGAAGTATTATTTGGCTATTTGAATTTTATGATGTTGGTTGTTTTGTTATTGGATATCTAGGTATGTTTAAAAACTAATGCTTGGTATTTTTTTATTGGTTGTTTGCGTATTTCCATGTTGGGTTTTCACTTGAAATGGGTACTTAAGAAAAATGGTATTGGATTTTTTCACTTTCGAGATAATGTTTTTTTTTGAGAAATGAATGAGGTCTCAACCTTTTCTAGTATTACACACAATTTTCTAAATTTTGATTTTGTTATCATTTTTCTTGGGAATTAAAAAAATTGGTGTTCAATGAACCCTTTGTTATTGCTATCTTGGTATTTAAAAAAAGGATGTTGGGAATTTTCTTTATATGGGTATTTAAAAAAATCGGTATTGCATATTTTTTTCGTTGTTGAGATAAAATTATTCTAGAAAACATACAATGTCTCAATCTTTCTGGTATTACAACCTCACTAATCTAGTAGAGTTATGCTTTATGTTTCTACGGAGGCCTAGGGTTTGTACCCTATTCATGCTCTTACCAATACTTTTGTTGGTAATAAAAAACAACCTTAAATCTTGGGTCAGAAATAGTTGTCTTCACAAGGTGTGGTATGATCTTGGATTGTATCCTAGAGTGTGTGGCAAGCTTGTGTTTAATCATTAAGCTATGTTTTGATGGTTTTTTCATGTACTTCACAACATAGGTAATACGTAGGTGCATTATCTCTCTTGAAAGACAATTTTCCACAATCAGATTACAGAACACTATCCCAAGGTCTCTCGGATATCAGGTCTTAATGGAGCTTGGAACATATCAATTGTTTGATGTGATTTTGCTAGAATCACAAGGCGGTCTTACATGGTCAAAGCTATAGGTGAATTGGTTCAATGAATGGAGTTTTGTGGATAAGGAATTACTATACCTTGCTGCAGGTTCGGACAACATTCTTGGACTCCATTATTTTGTCAGATTTGGCTTTACAATGTGCAACGAACCTTAGCACAAGTTGTTTTCAGAGAAAAAAGGAAAAAGGAAAAAGGGAGAGGAAGAAGGATGTTTCCTGGACCTACAACTACCGATGAACAGTGATCATAGAGGTTCCTATTGTGGACAGTTTCCTTAAATAGAAATTCACTTAATCTGAATTTTCACAATATCATAAAATTTGTGCTATCTTCTAAGGATTGCAAATATTCATCATTCATTCGCCATGGAAATGTGAATAAAGATAAAGTTTAATGAGCAGCAATGGGATTAAATTCCAGACTAACTTTACACAGTCATATACTAGCAGCAAATGACCAAAAGTATGGATGAGGAAAGCATACACACATCAGTAATCTTCAAAACCAGAGACACCATACTAATTCTACCAAAGTCAATCTAAAGATACTAAAACAGCAAAGTGACTTGAAGCAAAGTTCTAACTAAATGGAGAAGAATCATGAAACATGTGGAGAAACCCAAAAATACACCAAAAAATGACTGTATTTTCTATTATATTTTCAGTAGCATGTCTTTACAACAACTCAACTCTCTAAAATGAGAGGAGGAGAGCCCTATTTATAGTTTCCAAAAAACAAAATGAGTGGCCAAGATTCGATTATATTGTGTGGCCAATATTCACTTTACAATAGGGTTTCATCTACCCCCAAATATATTACATTTACAAATTCATTCTTGTCTTTTCCCTGCTTCATCCTCTAGTGACAGCACTGTTGCAATTTCATCCTTTAGCTATTTACCCTTTGTTGTATCTATTCCTTGAGGAATTCTTTGTCGATAATAGGATTGCCTTCACACTTCTTCAGCCCTGCATACTCTACGAAGTTCAGGATTAGTGGCTGGAGCTTATACATCTCCATGATGTCTGATCGCAGCACTTGGTAGCTCCATTCCTGGGAATTGCTGACAAGTTTCTTCCAGTCCTCTTCATACTTCACCACACTATCCCTGAAAAGCTCTGATTGTGCGAAGGAATGGGCTACAAAGCTCATGAATTCCATGGTGACTTCAACTGACATCCCATCTTCCATGATTTTCAAGAAATGGGGCTTTATGCTCTCAGGGTTGATCTTGGCTGTGAGGGGCTCATATCCCATTATCAATTTGATGTACCGCAAGCACTCTTCTCTAGAATCCCTTTCCCATTCGATGTCTGGCGCTATTCACTCAATGATCTTCTCGAGCCTCTTCCTCCTGTGATTGAAATCTCGCTTCCAGACATTGACTAACTAATGGTCATCATCCTTGAAGGCCAAGTCCTTCTCCCAGACCTCGCCTGGCAATGCGAGTATGGCCTCAATATTTGGATAGGCTGCATCATACTTCCTTGGGAACTCCTCATAGATCTGCCTTGTACCCTCAAGGGTCCTTTGCACTTCAAGGAACTTATTCGCTGTTCGGACAACCAAATTGATGCATGTGTTTCCCATGTCTAAGACCTGTCGAAACCAATTTTTGTGGTCTTGTCTAAGTTCTTCCTCTTCTCTAACTTATTAATCTACTCCTGGGATAGCAGCTGAGGCGGGGTGGTTGATGTCATGGGCTGCTCATCTAGGGACGACCACTGTTGAATGTAGGATGTTAGATCGGCCACTCATTCCTTGAGCTCCTCCTTTCAAATCTTATCCTGCTGGATAAGTTGTACCACTGTGGCGACCGACTCCTGGAGGTGATCAACCTTCTATTCTCTCATAGCCACTCCCAAGTCAATGGTGGAGATGTTATAAACTATACCTTGTTCTCCAATCACTGGTGTAAATATCTACACCGCCCTTGATCCTGAAGCATCCATGGTTACCTTGGATCTGACCTTTGGTTTCTTCTCTTTCTTTTTGGTGATTACTTGTGCTCTAGCCATGATGGCTTCCAGCCCTTCCCTAGGATCCTTCAAGGTGGGATTTTTTTGTTTTAGCTACCTTTGTAGCCACTTGAGTGTTTGGGGCTCCTCCCTAGGTGGTTCACTTGGACTCCCATTGTCCTTCCTCTCCATCTCGACAGCTCTGACAACAAGGGCCCTCTCTTCAGTCCCCACATCTTACTTCTCCTCATCGGAGTCCTGTTGAAGGGTTTTATGTTCAGTAGGGGATTTGGTATGAAGCTGCTCTTTGGGTGGATCTTCCTTTTTAGCATCCCCCTCTTCTTCATTCTGATTATATCCCTACTCTTCAGGGTTCTTCCCCTACTCATCCTCGTGGAGGGATGCTTCCTTGTCATGCTCCAGAGTCTAGTCTTGCTTCTTAGTAGGAGACTTGCTGCCCTCTATCTCTTGAGCAGAAATCTCTTCTTCTCTTACAAGCCGGTCTTTGACTTCTTTATCTTCAATCTTCTTGAGCTGCTTCCCCCATTCTGTATTGATCTCGAGATCGTTTGATTCTTTTATAAATTCAGCATTCAGCCCTTCGTTGCTCTCACTAGAGGACTCATAAGCTACCTCATCTATTTCTCGATGCTCGAACAGTGGATGTTCATGGTACTCAAATTCCTCATCCTCTAGCCTTGTTGCAGCCTCAAGCTACTTTCGCTCAAGCTCATCTGGTCGCTTCCATCCTTGGTGGTTCAATAGAGGAAAGGGGAATTGGAACAGAGGCCATAGCCTGGGCTATTGCATCCTAAACCACCGGATTAGTGAGCATCCCTGAGAGCTCAGAGGGCACATTTTGTATGTATTTCACGAAGGACTTAGGAAGACCAAGGACAAGCATCGTAGCAGCGGGAGCAAAGGGGAGGGAAGGAGAAATGGAAGAAGAGGAGATGGGCGAGGTCATCATAGATGATGAATCCACGGGAATGATCTGCAAGACTGGAGGAGTGGCGGCAAGGTGGATAGAGATGTCCACAACAGGCGGGGAGGAAGCGAAAGCGGCAAGCAGAGCATGCAGGGCGAGAGTAGCAGCAGCAGTGACTGAAGGAGGTAGTGACCTTGGTGAGCTTGACCTCTCATCGTTGACCCCAAGGGGTGGATCTTTGGGCATCACGATTGTCTTCGTGCCTCCAATTGTTTTTCTCTTCTTCTTGGAAGGCAATGGCTCAGAAGACTTGCGGGCATAGACCTTTGGTTTAGGCAACTGCTCACTGGCCTCCTTTCTCTTCTTGGTCCTAACCGATGGTGGTGTAAAAGATGTTTCCCCAGTCACGATGGCAACTGCTCCTCCATCGGAGCCACTTGGTTCACTCTCCAGTCCCTTGAATGTCAAGACGACTCCTTGTTGCTTGAGTCGGGCCACCTATTGGTCAATCCATGCCCTTGTTCGAATCTCAACGGGCTTGGTGAGTACATTGATATCATCAAGTTTTGGTTCATTCCAGTTAATTGCAAGCAGTAGCAAATTGGAAAAGACATCGTATCTTGGATTGATCACCATGTCTTCATCCTCCTCGAGCTGGTCAGGGACCGGGCACAGGTTGATCCTTCGCACATAGATGGCGATCATGCACATATAGTGCCTCAACTGCACCTCAAGATCATATTTGCAGTTGGCCCAAAAGTCTTCGGCATTGTGGAGGTGGGCATACTCTTGTCCTAGTGCCTTCTTGATGTGTCCGTACAGGTCCATCTGAGGGCGAGCTGTATGTTGACTGAAGTTGTACTCAGCCAACTCCCTCTCCGAATACCCCGCACATTGGGAGGTATGAACCTTGTACATTCCTTGGCCGAGCCCAATGGGGTAAGATGGGCCCACCAAATGCTTATTTCTTAGGATGCTATGAATATGTCATAGTTGTTGGGTCAACTCCAATAGAAAAATCTGATTATTGGGGTACCGGGGCAGCATATTTGGTCTTTCGGTGAATCCATCAATACAGATGTATGTGAACTTTGGGAATTGTATGTAGAGGAAGGTGTACTACTTGAGGAGAGCTCTGGCACTATGAGAAACTCTCCTTTGAAAGTCACCCCCGAGGGAACGAATGATGTAGGCAATGAATGCATCATTCACCTAATAGTAGTCTCTCTTGAAATTCCTGAACTACAGTTGAGTATAATTGTCAAAAGGCTTGAGTTCGAACCCCGATGGGTCACTGGGTACCATTGTCAATCCCTGATAATGCCGCCGATCGGTGAGGGAATATACCAAGTAGGAGGTCATGAAGAACTTGGAGCTCTTTTTCACAGTTATAAACTGCTCATGGAAGCAGTCATTGATTATCTCTCCCCAATAGAAGGCGGTCCCCTTGCCATGGAGAGTTTCCTCTATGAAATAGAACATCCACTCTTGGAAGAAGGCCGCCGTAGGAAGGCCCATCACTCGACTTAGCAAAGTTACGAGGTCATGGTAATCCTCGAAGAAATCGCTGCGATAAAGCTCATGAGGAAGCTTGCTAGCACTACCCTGCTTATCCTTTAACCAATACTAATTGATGACCTTTTTGCATCCCAAGGGATCCTACTCCCAAAGTCCTTGGCATTCCCCCATGGTGGGGGTCTCCATGCTTTCATAGGTCAGAATGTGGAATGTTGCTGTTATACCTAACGGGGACATGTCCGCCAGAATATTTCCGTCCCGATCCACTTTAGTTCGTGTTTCTTCCTGATAGGCTTCAACACATGCCATTACCAGTTATGGGGCCACCAAAGTCAGCAAGAAGCCTACAGCTTTGATGATTCCACTTTTCTTTATCAGTTTTGCATTCGCTATCTTGGGGTTCATTCTAACCCTTTGTATGAATTCGTCAACATCGACCTCACCGATGTTGCTATCCGTGATATCTCTCCAGAGAGAGGTGACTCTGGATTATATGGGGACCCCCTAGAACTTGTACTTCATTAGGTCTCTCTCCTCCTTGCCTCGAGGTGTCTTGAATATTCTTTTCCCTTTCTCCTTGGAGGCACCGGAAGTTTCTGCACCGGATTCCATAAATCCTGCACAAAAGATGAGAATCAGCAGTAATAAACATGATGAAATGATCCCAGACAAGTCCCTGCACATCAAGATTAGATCTACAATCATTATCCATATTCAACAAGCATATAACACTTGATAATTTATCATTCAAGAGGCAATGCAGAGAAACCGGGTTCCCAGGGCCGAAATTTTGTTGGCAGAATGTCGTTTGGAAGGGCAAATTGAGGATGGAATTCCCAAAGGCATTTCCTGGTGTTGGATTCGAGAATAAAAAGGTTGGCATGAAGGAAGACCTAATTTTAGCAAGTGGGTCAAAATCTATTTTGAATTTCGAGGTCATTTGATCCTTCATTTAGGAGTTTGGGTATCGACTGTAGGAAAGCCATTTGAAACAACGCAGGGAGGGCAGAAATCCTGGGGTCAAAATTCGAGTCTCGGATTGCTGTCGTTGGAAAGCAGTTTCGGATCGACCATTGAAACGATGAAGTGGAAGTAGAAATCTAGTGAAGGAAATTTAGAGGACAGTCTCCAGAGATGGTCAAAGGGTTTAGGATAGCCAGGCCGTGAACAAAGCACCAAGACCCGGAGGTTGGGAAGTTGTACTGAACTCGCTGTTAAAATGACGCTAGTGGAACGGAATCCCGAGAGGGGAATTTCGGAGGTCAGAATCTGGTAGAAGCTCGGGGGGAAGGGAACATGAACTTGGTTTCGGCGGGCAGTGGATCGGGATCCGAGAGTCAGGAAGACATCCCAGGAAGGCAATTGAAACGGCAAAGTCAACACAGAATTCCGAGGACAGCATTCTGGAGGTTGGGGTCTAGAGGGAATTTGGATGAAGGTTCCTCCTGGAAGTTGGAAGACTTCGTGGAACCAGAAACTGGGTCTCGGGAAGCCGCAAGGGGAAGGTCGTCAAAACGGCAAAGTCAGCATGAAATTTCGAGAATAGAATTCCGAGGATCGAATCCCGGGGTTGCCAATTTTAGCAGGTTTTGACAGACTTTAAGTTTGCAGATGGACTTCGAGCATCCGATGTCTAGAGGTCAGGAAGACGCTCGGGCAAGGCCATGTAAATGGTGATGATGCAACGGAATCCCAGGCGAGGAATTCCGGAGGTCAGAGTCCGAGGTGGGTTTGGGTGCGGAGAATTTTGAAGCAAGTTTGCAGACGGCGGCGGGAAAGTCTAGGCCCGGGAATGTCGGTGGCTATTCTGAAGAACGGCTGCGGAGAGATGAACCTTCGGATCCAAATTCGGTTAGTTAAATGATTGATTTTTGATTTTCTAAAAAATGGGTTTTTAGCGGAGGACATAAATTTACTTAATTTCAACCCCATTTTATATTTTACACTCATCAAAATGTAGAATTTCACAAAAGAAAGGGTGGGGTGCACAGACGGCAAAACCTACCTTAAATTCTCGAAGAACAAATAGCCGGATGAGTGGGAGACATTGAAAAAGCACTCGGACTGCTAGGCGGAAAATGCCTGGACACCGGGAGCTCTTCAAATTTTCTATCACTCGGACTGATGATAATGACGGCTGAAAAATTTGTTTAAATAGCCAAAACCGCCATTAATGCAGCATTCAATTCCTTCGTACGGCGGCAGGTGAGGTTGGTAAGTTTAAAATCGTAGTCGGTGGCGGGAGGTCTAGAGTCTAGTGGCCAGGAAGCCATCCCACCATGGCCGTTAAAATGGCAAAGCTCAAGAGGAAATCCGGAGGGGGAAACCTGACTTTCGGGGTCCACGATCCGAAAATACGTCAAATGTCGGACGCTGAAATAGCAAACCTAGAACAGAAATCCGGAAGGGGAAACCCAGAAAGGGAAATCCGGAAACAGAAATCTGGAAACAGAAATCCAGAAGGGGAAACCCGGGGGTTTGGGCACGAAAAGAGCCAAAGGCGCCAGAAAGGGAATTCTGATAAGGAAAACTCGAACTGACCCCAAACTTGGCATTTTTTAAAGGGGCGACTTTGGTCAGGCTTAAAATATGACTTTGGGAACGCATTGACCTTTTAGGACACAAAATTGGGCACATAAAATGAGGCAAACCAAAAAGGGCCCGAGAAGCAAAAGAGGGAAAAAAAGGGTCCCCGTTCCGAATGGAGCGTGTGTGCAAAAGGCACAACACTATGTAAACCTAATCAAGGAAATATATCCTATAAAGCATGGTTCTTGCTTTAATACTTCCCATAATTTTTATTAGAAGATCACATTATTATAGTTTGTGGTAACCCAAGATTGCATTCAAGTATGTAACAAACTTGGTTTGTAGTTTAAGTTGTACATTTTTAAGTAACATTCATAAGGTTTAGAAAATATTGATTACTCTTTAGAATAGCCCATTAAACATGGGTTGTGCTTGAATGCACTACATAATTAATATAACACAACCACTCTGCATATCAACTAGAGTTATAGGCTCTTTATTGTAGCAAGAGGTAATCGTTCTTAGATCATTCTATCATTACATCATAACCTGTTAAACTTGAGTCAACCTGAATAAAACCAATGATGATTGACACCTAATTGTGATGACATTGATTTGTACATGAATTGTGCTCATATATGTGTCTCATTTTCTATCACAACATAGCCACATTAAACTTGGGTCACACATGAATGCATCCTATATTTTTTATATCACAACTGTTCCACATGACTAATAGAATTATGGATCACATAATTACAATCAAAATAATTTGTTCCTCAGTTGTTCTCTTCTGGTGATTCCATTACCGTTACAGCATAACCCTTTGGACTTATATTTCTCAAATCCTTACATTGTGTATTTCCCCTTTGGATGGATGGAAATTCAATGGTAGGGATTTGTATGTAGGTCATGCTCATATAAGTGCCTTCATCACCATTAGACAATAGTACCACAAAATTTCCTTTCTTGAACCTTTATTTCATTTTTTATTGTTAGGGTTTCTTAGTGTTTATTCTATTTCCACATGGAATATTGATAAAATAAACCAAGAAAAAAATCATTCTGTTTTTAGTTACCACTTACTAACATAATTTTGGAATAAATGTTTCACTGCATTACTACGAGTGTGAAGATTTTTTATTTTTTCTTATAGTAAATTCATTGAGAGCTATAGTAGAAAGCTTATTATGTTGAAACCCATCCTGTAAAATTTCTTTAAGCTACATTTAGGAGGATTCATGGATTTTTTGTGATTTATACAACTTTTGTTTTGAAAGTAAATGGCATCAAATTATTTCTTAAACTAAAATGATTTATTAATTATGGTTTTATGATGATTAAATGTTTTATTTAGAGGGGTTAATATGTGGCATTTTTATGTGTAGGAAGAATAAATTGTGATTCAACATTTGGGTATGGATGGTTCATGAAAACTTGGATTGCTATCAAAGACATAACTAGGTTGAGTACCTTGAGCAGGTGTGAAACACTTCTGGGTGTTTTCACTCGGAAGCAGAAACTAACTATAGGAATACAAATGTCGGTGGACTGAAACAATAGTTTCCACCTAATTACATCTTAGGAATCAGTTGATTACTCTAGATTCCTAGTTGATTGCACAAAATATCTGATAGAGAAAGTTCCTACATTCTAAAGATAAAATCATAAATCTGATGGTCCAATTTTAGATCCAATTTGAGGTCCAATTATAAGGATTTATCTTTTTAATTATACTTTCTGACATTTGGTTTGATACAAATTATTACTTTATAATTATGTGTTGAAAAGATCTTTGAAGTTATTCTAGAAAAGAGTTCCTAAGAGTATAATGTGCAATTTTGAATTAACATTTTTGCATGAATTCCATATCTTTGATCGGCTATTTCGAGCTTGATGAGCTTCATCAAGAATGAGCAGAATGGGCTCTCTAAAAGCAGTTTTCCAATATGCATAGTGTTGAGAAATTATGTCTCAACTTCCAGCTTGAAGTCCTCGTTTTCATGCCTTGGTGATTTTTGTGTTGTTTGCAAAGTTTTGGCGGAGGCGGAGCCAAGATGGAACTTGGCATTGTTCTGTTTGCCTAAGTTCCGAGTCTCTAGCGGAGGCGGAACCGAGATGGAACTTGGCATTGTTCTTTTTGCCTAAGTTTCGGGTTTTGGTTCTCGTTCCTACTCCAACTCTGCTTCCTACCGTATGTTTCTTCTCGCTTCGTTTCACAGGTTCTGGCAAAGGCGGAACCAGTTCTAGAAGTTGGAAATGTTCGTTTGCCAAGTTCCTGTTTCAATTTTCGTTCCTACTCCAAGTCTGACTCCTACTTTTGCGATCTAGTTCTTCTAGATGTTTGGATTCTACTCAGGGTGTTTTCCTTCGCCTTGTCCTGGTTTTGGATTGTTGTTTCTTGCAGTTGGCGGAGGCGGAACCGGAACCAGATTGGTTCCTGATCTTGGACTTTTGGTAAATTCTTGTTTCTATTCCTATTCCAACTCCGACTCCGACTCTGATCTTTTGTGTTCCCATCTTGGTTTGACCCCGGGTTGACTTACCCTGGTCAAAACTGTTTCCGATGAGTTCCCCTTCGCCATGGGCGGACGCGAAACTGAATTGGTTCCTGAACCTATAATTTCGGTGGAATCATGTTTTGACTCCAGTTCCGACTCTGACTCTAGCAGTGTGTATTTTCGGTGGAGTCCTGTTTCGACTCCTATTCCAACTCCGGCAGTGTTAGAAATGACTTGAAGTCTTGGTTGTGCCCGATGACTGTTTGACTATTTTGGTTGTTCTGTCAGCTGTGATTGCTAATGGGTCTTGGATGCCTCCACTTGGTACTTCAACTCAGACCAATCCTTTGCTAATCTAGAGACGAGTTGGTCATATCTTTCTGCTACTGGGTCCTCATCATCACTTGAAATGTAAATCTGGTAATGAACAGTTGTGACCTGCAATTGTTCCCACTCCTCAAAATCTGCATTTTTAGATGCTTGGTTACTATCATTTATGAAGGAGAGGTCTTTCAGTCTAATTTCAGTTATGCCTTCATCATCATTTTTTGTTGTCCCAAGGCTATCAACTTCTTCCTCTTGCTGATTTTCAGCATCCTCATTGGTTGTTCCAGCATGCATTATTGCAAACTATTTTAATTTATCCTCAACTACCAATCATTCCCCTTCTCAAGTGGAGGAATGCTCTTTTCTAATAGAGGAAAGGATTTCTAACTCCCTTCCGATTGATTTTTTATCAAGACCGCTTGCTGCCCCAAGGCACTCTGCTCATTCTTCTTGGTTTTCATCTTCTATGTCTGATGTCCCAGCACTAGCTTGTGTGGAATCCCTTGGTTCATCTTTACTTCAATGTCCTCCAAATGTGTATAGCTCCTCTTCACATGTCAGCCCTCCTTCTAGCATTAGTTTTGTTGATGTGTTTTTTATGCACTTCACAATACAAGCGATGTGTAGGTGCATCACCTCTCTTGAAAGACAATCTTTCCCAATCAGATTGCAGAACACTATCCCAAGGTCTCTCGGATGTTAGGTCTTGACAGTGCTTGAATATATTAGTTGATTTATGTTATTTTTTGGAATCACAAAGCGAACTTACAGATGAGTTACAAAGTGGGGAAGTTGGATCTACAAATGAAGTTCTTAAGATGGGAGAGTTGCTGAGCGTTTGTTGCAGGTTCAAAAAACAGTCTAGAACTCCATTCCAATATTGGATTTAGCTTTATAATGTGCAGTAAACCTTGCCTAAGGTTACTTATTAAAAAAAAAGAAAAAAGGGTAGGGAGGAGAGAAGGTTCCTAGATCTAAAACTATGAATGAACAATGATCATGGAGGCTGCTACAATAGACAAACTCCCTAAACTGGGTTTTGCTTGGCCAAGAGAAATCTACAGTTACACAAAACCAATGCAATCTTCTAAGGACTGCTGATTTTCAGATTGCACATGCAATTGAACTAAGTTGCAAAAATGAAATATAGAAGCCCAGGCTAACTTTGCACAGCAGCTTGTCATCAACAAGTGCCAAAATTATGGGCTGAAAATTCATCAAATACTGTAATAGCAAAAACCATCATCACTTCCATTCAAGAAACTAACAACTAAACTAACTTGGAAGGTAGAACCATGCACACATAATGAACAAAATAAAAAAGTAACACCCATAGATCATGCAATGCTACTTTCTATTACTGCAGAATGTTTTTACAACAACTCTCCAACCCCTACAAATGAGGGGGAGACCCCTACTTATAGTTTTCCAAAGCCCAAATGAATGGCTATGATTGAGTTACATTATGTGGCTCAGATTCAATTACATTAGGGCTTCACCTACCCCACAATATTCAAAAATTTAAAATATATCTATTGTTTTTTCCCTATTTTGTCTTTTAGTGGCCAGTCACTGTAACAGTTTCGTCTTCTAACTGATTTCCCTTTTATTGTACTTGAAACTGCCTAAAATCTGCCTTCTTTCTGATGGAATTGCAACATTATTCATTGGATCAAATGGGTCTGCTGATGATTGGCATCAATGGATTGGTTGCCCCTAATTTGGGTGGCCAATCCCCAAAGATCATCATCTGGTGAAAAGGTAGGACAACTCCCCTTGCATTTTGTCATGAATTCCTTGACATAGGCCTTCTTCTAAGGCGAGATCTATTGATGGAAGCCATGAGGAGAGGTGGGTATAAAATTAATGGTGACAAGAGCCAGGTGCTTTTCCTTGTTCAACTTTCTCAATGGGTCTCCTAACGGGCCCGCAGTAGGCTTCTCGAAACCTACATGCATGAAGTTTCATAAGTGATTTCATACACAAATCAAGGCAAATGTTAATCAAATCTCACAAAAATCCTTGTTATATCCATCCATGGATCGTCAAAAGATCATAATATTCAGTGGGATTTTCCATTAGCAATTTACTGGAGGGCATTTGAACGTTCCGGGACTGAGAGGCCGAAATATCATTTTGAAAGGGCGAGGGACAGTCTAGGCCCCAGATGGCATCTCTCGGCTTCAAATTTTGAATTTCAAAAGTTCATGCAGGAGAGGATGCAATTTGAGCATGTGGGTCAAAGTTTGTTTTGGATTAGAAGGCCACGGAGGCATCAGGTTCTGGAACAGCCAGGGGCGGATGAAGTTCTCGGATGGCGGCAGAGGGACGAACTTCTAGAAACGGCCACAGTGGGGCCACACTCGAGAAGCCAGAATGTCGGAGGTGGATGGACGGAAGAAACGAAAAAAGGGAGATGGAATCCTGGAAACGGCCACGGAGGTGTCGGGTTCCGGAACGGCTAGGGACGAGTGATGTTCCTGGATGGCAGCAGAGGGATGAACTTATGGAAATGACCATGGAGGGGTCAAGATCCGAAAGGTGGAATTTCAAAGGCATACGGATGAAAGAAACGAAAAAAGGGACACGAAATCCCAGAAATGGCCATGGAGGCACTGGGTTCCGGAATGGCGGTGGAGGGT
Organism: Sequoiadendron giganteum; assembly: GCA_007115665.2. Taxonomy (NCBI): domain Eukaryota; kingdom Viridiplantae; phylum Streptophyta; class Pinopsida; order Cupressales; family Cupressaceae; genus Sequoiadendron; species Sequoiadendron giganteum. Next base: position 307,071,745 of record CM021105.1, read on the forward strand.
CGGACTTCCGAAAAAGGCCACAGAGGGGCCAGGCTCTGGAAGCCAGAATGCTGGAGGTAGATGAATGTCCAAAATGGAAAAAGGGAGATGAAATTCTAGAAATGGCCATGGAGGGGCTGGGTTCTAGAACAGCCAGGGATAGACGAAGTTCCTAGACGGCGGCGAAGGGACGAACTTCTGGAAACGGCCAAGGACGGACCAAGTTCCCGAACGATGGTGGAGGGACGGAGTTCCAGAAATGGCCATGGAGGGGCCAGGCTCTGGAAGCTAAAATGCCAAAGGTGGATGGATGTCCAAAAATGGAAAAAGGGAGACAATATTCCGGAAACAACCACAGAGGGGTTGGGTTACAGAACAACCAAGGACGGACGAAGTTCCCGGACAACGGCAAAGGGACGGAGTTCCGGAAATGGCCACGGAGGGGCCAGGCTCCGAAAGAAGGAATTTCAGAGGGGAACAAATGTACAAAATGACAAAATGGGGACAACATTATAGAAACAACAATGGAGGGGCCGAGTTCCAAAACGTCCAGGGACAAACGAAGTTCCTGGATGATGGTAGAGGGACCGAGTTCGGAATGAAAAAATTGCAGCTTCCCGAAACTTGATGAAACTTTGGCAGTTCACTTAGGCACCACAAAAACATCCCAAATCCATGGGAAACTTATTCCCAACATCTAAAATGAAGGAAAAGGTGAATTGAGCGAGCGGGGAGGTGAAGCCCGAAAAATCCAGGACTTCGCAATTTTTTATTTTAGGGGAAAAATATGGTTAGCCAAAGATGAGACTTTAAAGGGAACATTGACCAACTAGGACACAAAAATGAGGGGCACATAAAACGAGGCACCAAAAAATGACCCGGCAAGGCAAAAAGAAAGAGAGGGTCCCGTTTCGAACGGGGCGTGTGTGCAAAACATGCACAACAATTACCCCTACCAAATGAAGGGAGACCCTCTTTCAGAGGCTTGCAATGATTTTGATTGTGATGATAGGATACAAGGTTTGCACTCTCATATAAAAGGAGAAAAATATTCCCTAACAAAAATGAATGTAATAAAAAATCCCCTTTTTGATGAACCTTTATCCATGTCAATTGAAAAGGATGAATTCCCTGGTTGGTGCAAAGACAATCCAATTTTTGAGGATTCTGATGATGCTTTGAATGTATGGTCAGAGTATTATTATGAGCGGGTAGAACAATGCACTAGCAAGTTCCTTGATGGGAATGCTTATGAAGTTTTCACATTTTGTAATATTGGAGAGGGTTAGACTAAGGATCAAGAAGAGAGCAAATTCCTTGAGTGTTTCTCCCAGGAATATAATTGTCCTTATGAGAATGAATTAAAAATATTTCAGTTACATGAGGGAGGGCACTTTGAATTTTAAATTAATAAAGAATATGATGACAAAGATGTCACTATTCAGTAAGTAAATGATGACTCTAAAGGAAAATGCTTAGAAGATGATATGTGTATCACTAGGGGTGAAGTTTCAGTAATTAGTGATCGGGCTGCATTTTTTGATGCACATAAAGATTATGGATTGGAATTGAGGCTCACAAATGATGAATGAAAATTTGGCTCATATGTAAGGCAACTAAATAATATTGGGTATGATGTCAGCCAACATGAATGTGCAGTTGAATTCTTTGCTGATGCTCCTCACCTCTTCATTATCATTATGGATTTGCTTCCACTTGATGAGTATAAAATTTAAGTGAAAAAAAGTGAATAGCTTCATGAATCTTCCTCTTTCCTTTCTGATGCTTCAGGAGGTTGTTGGCCTAGTCTAATACATAGTATTTTTGAAGGTTTTTGATTTGATATGCTGAGTGAATATGATCAAGTGGAATATGGATGTTTCATTCTTCCACTTCAACTTGACAAGCCTAAAATTAGTGAACAAGGAAATCCTGAGGCATATGGGATCATTGGTATCCAACATAATGATGCAGACTGTTGGGAATTTCCCAAAATAAGTACTCATCCAATGTAGGTGTATGAAAGAAAAGCCTTTCACAAAGAAAATATTTGGCTCCAAAGCTTGGAAGATACTGATACACCAAGCTTACAAATTGAGGCTAGTGGAATTGGATGAGATTTTCTAACAAAAGAAACTTTGTACAATCATGTAAATTTTGTATATAGGTTTGCTTTGTTTCTTTCCTGTTGTGTCTGCTTGTCTTGTCCAGAAAAGCTTCTTGTTTTTTGTCTTTTTTGGGTTGGTCTGCTTCTACCTGAGATTTGGATTCTTGTCATACCCAATAGGGGTATGCATCTCCAATCTGGATCCACTGATAAAGCTTTTGAAATTTGACATTTTTACCTGGTTCCATGCAAATTTTAATGATCTTTCACCCTTGTGCTTGATGGTTATGCTAGGTTTTTGAGGTCTCATACCCTTGTTTCAATTTTTTCAAAATCCTTAAACCCTTGTGTTATGTTTCTGCGTCGATCCCTTGTATCAAGTTGTCTGTTTTCCGAGTTATAAATTGAGCCATTGTGCTCATTGTCTTTACTAGCCCCTCTGCCTAAGCCCACCAATCATCAGGTGTATATTAATTTTTTAAAATATTCCATGGTCAACCCAAAATATTTTCCCTTTTAAAGATTTAAGTTCTAAGTCTTTAATCTTTTTTGAGGGGTTGTTGCTTGTTAACCTATCCCAAGGCCCCCTCTTAATGAAGAACTGTCTGCATGTGCTAAAAATTTGATCCATCAGATGAAAAGACTGAGTCCCAAACCTTGCATGCACACGTGCAACATTTAAAAAATGTATTTCTGCTAGATCGCGTAGCGTGTGCAATTGTGCCACGTGGCTTCTAATTCATATGGGACCCAATCCCCACTATTGGCTTGATCTCATGTGGTGGTGGATCAACAAATCTAATGTACTGCATAGTCTTGATTTGAATCATAGTGCGCATGTCATGTAGATTATTTAATTGTGTTACCTAATTGCTTGCATAGTTTGCACAATGGCGACATGTGGACTTTGTTGTTGGTGTAAGGAGGATGGATGGGACCCGCAGGTATGGATGTGTCTTCTGACTAGGGAAGGCACCATTGGTTGATGGAATTTTCATGTGACAACGTGGAGTTTTCAAATGTATTTGACTCAATATGATTCCTCCAAGGGGCCACCTCAATGATACATTGACGACTCACGTTCAAAAAATAGAATCAGTCATGTGATAGATGCTTGAACTCTACAAATGGTGAGCATTAATAGTATATGCTCTTCAGAGGATATCAATTTGATCTCCATGCATGTGAAGAGAAACTTCTTGGAAATTATGAAGAATGGTACTCCGATTTCCATGTACCTAGGAATTAACAGTGTTGAAATAGATGTCAACAAATAATCACTCGCTCGCTCGGGCTTCTCTTGGAGCATTGATGATTGACATCATCAATTTGCTCAATAAATATGAATGAAGGCTCATCATTTTTTCCATTTCAATTAGGAGTCTAAAATTCTCTGTGCTTCTGCACTGGATAGTAATTACTCTTGTGAAAGCTTCAAATATTGGTGCAAGATGAGCAAGTCGACTACTTCTTCGTCATCTGTGCATAGGTCTGCCAAGGTTAATATATAAAGGTCTCATGATGAGGTGCCACTACATGAGAAGAGTACTCTTCAAGGCACTCTCATCCTAAAGGAGGAATGCACAAAGCTCATCCCAGTTGTTACCAGGTGCACCTCTCGGCTAAAAGGCCAAGCTGAAATTGTAGAGGAGGTGGTGTGTAGCAAGGAGAAGAGGTCTGCAAAGTTTGAGCAGAGACCAAAAGCCAAGATACGGTATGGTCGAGGCTCTCTAGGGAGGAAGAATTCGCCTATTGATGTCTATGGTAGCTCTAGTGATAGTGATACAGAGACTACTCTGGTTACGACCAATTCCTTAAGGCTCTAACTAAGATGGTTGGTGTGAACAAAGAGGTCCTCACAATTTCTCTAATTTATGTGATGGCACAGTGTGAATTTGTTGGTTTTGATGCTAAGAAGTGTGCTGATAAGGAAGAAGGAGTGGTTGTTTCACCTCCTATTGTGGTGAAAACACGAAGTGGGTGCATGTATCATGGCCCTGGTGCTGGTTCAAGTTATGGATGATGGTGGTGGTATCTTGTTTTCAAATTTTTGTTGCAATGTAATGCTAGGATGTTTTTGGGTGTGACGTGGATGTGGAAAACAAGGCCTCAATGATATTTTGAAATGGGTATGGTGGCACCAACTATTTTTGTTGGTTGTTATAATTTTTTGATTCCACTGCTCAATAAATGATTACATCTAACCATCTAGGAATTTTGAATTACGGGTGAATTTTTTTTTTGAAATGATTTTTTTGTGAAATGTAACTGTAATGAGCCTGATGCTCGTTGCTCTCTTATGCTATAAAAGAGATTTCAAGTCTAGAACGATTTAGGTAGAATGCACGTACAATGAACAAATATAATGTAGAATTCTTGATGAATCTGCTAGCTAATTGTCTTGGGTATGAGTTTTGTATGAACTAGTTTTAAATAGTTTAATGCAAATGACTGATATAAAAAAAAATCTATAAAATTAAAGTATGTTCTCTCCTGTGTACAATTGTTGCAGACTATAAATGAAAATATCAAGTATTTCATTTGTCTTCAATGTTTAGTTGAATGTATGATTTTGTTCCACGTTTTAACTCAAAGAGTTAATTAAATACTTGAAGAGAATCATAGGTCTATGAAAAATTTCAAACCATTCGGTAAGAAGTAATACTTTAAGTATTGTGAGTTTTGATGCAATGCATTATGAAAATAGTCCATTCATTTTAGGGTTAAATGTTTTGTGTATTACGAAGTATTTCATGTTTGACTTCTTCCACCCAATTGATAAGGCACTGGCCTATTTGTTAGGAATTCATTTAGTCTAATAAATCTGTAAAATGCCTAGCCTTGGATTCAAAGTTAGAACATTACTTATTCAAATCTTATTCATTCTAAGATGTTAGTCCCATGCATACTTGTGTTCCTAGAAAATGAAAGGTTGTTTGTGTAAAGGTCAGCCAAACCTTTGATGAATAATGTATTTTTTTAAATAGTAGGAACATATATGTGTGTTGAAGTGTTTTTGAGATAGTGAATATCAAATGAACACAAATAGGAACACCCTCCTTGGTCCCACAAAGCCTAAATAGTAGGGGTAAGGGCCTGAGAAACTTTACCTGTTGTGTTGGCCACTAACTTTGTGATTCTTGAACATAGTAGGGGTAAGGGCCTTAGAGAGCTCTAAAGCTTAGCTAGAAAAAAGAACCAACATAAGGTGTACGAACACATGCTTTTGACATTTGTAGGATGATGGAGGATGGATGGAAACATATGTTTTATGTGTATGATATGATTTATAATGGAAGGAGGTGGAATTAGCATGCATGGAGGAAGTACCAACATCTTGAGATTGGTGTCCTTGGGGTGTATGTCCAAGGCCATAAGAGTGTGGAGGGACTTTGACATGGATGGGCTCCAAAATACCTTTTTCATGAAAGTTTAAACATTTACCTTGGTGGTTCATGTTTTGGAGTATGCAATGGAAAATGGGACTAGGTGTAGGTGGAACACTAGACATGAGTTCCTTATTGGATGGAGAAAATGAAGCAAGGGAAGATAATGGTTGTTGTTGTTCTAAGGAGGAATATTCATGAATGAGGGTGGAAAGACCAATAGGATATGATGGAGGACCTGCAATGGGGTTGATAGTGGGTAATAGAGGATAATTAGGATCTTGATTAACATTGTGTTCACTTAGATCCATGATCTTTTTTTGATCTTATATGTGTGCTTGGAAGGCATATGTATCATGAAGGGAAGTGGATGTTGATGGATCATGGATAGGACTAGGTGAAGTTGAATTTGGGGTATCTTGCTCATGGATAGGTGAAGTGATAGGATCTTGACCATGGAATTCATAGAGTTGGATAAGAGGATCACCATGGCCTTCTTGAGCATAGGTAAGATCATAGAGGGGATCTTGATCATAAATAGGACCATGTATGTTATGAGTGGGATCATTAGAAGGGCCAAGATCTTGATTAGAATGAGGGGTTAATGTTTCCTCATGATTAGGATAATTATCTTGACATACCTCTTGGGTTGCTTGAATGGAATTGTAAGGGGATGATTCTTGAATAGGCTCGATTTGTTCTAGATGGTCAACAACATGGAGACATGATGGAGGTTGACTTGGGCTCAATGGGGGAGACTCTTAAATAGGCTCAAGGGGAGACTACATGATGGTGTTGTAAGGATGGGCATGATGATTGAAGACTCTTTGGTAGGTTCAATCATATGAGTTGGATGACATGGTGATGTTTGATTCCTTGCTAGTAGCCCTTGGGTCACTTCCTTTGTAGGTGGGTGGGTTGATTTGGGTAATGCCATAGGTTTTATTTTGAAATTTTTGAATTTAGGGCATAGATTTTATGGAGGATTAGATGATGGTGGGGGTAATGAAGAGTTTTATGGGTTAGAAGGTGGAGAGGCCAATGGATTAGGACTAGGACATGGTGGTTTAGGGATAGGAATTTTATTGGATGGTGGTATAATAAATTTTTAGGGTGCATGAACTAGATTGGTGTTCCCCTTGTCAAATGGAGCATGAGAATTGAAAGGATATTGATTTTGATTCCAAGGTGGACTTGGGCTCCAATGTTCTTGTTGTGATATAGGTGGATAGGTTGATGTGGCATTGACATGATAGGTAGATGGGTTAGGTTGGCATGATGATGAATCTGACACATAGGATTGTCGTTGAATATGTTGAGGTTGGAATGGTGTTTGGACTTGTTCTGGTATGTTTTTTTGTTGTGATAATGATGGAGGGGTTGCATAGGATAATGGTTGTTGAGAGGTGGATTGATATGGATAAGGGTTGACATTAGAAGAGGTGGGATAGGGTGATGTGGAATTTTTATGGAAGGATGTGGGATAAGGTGATATGGAATTTTTTTGATAGGTGGATGGATTAGATTGATATGGAATGGAGGGATATGCCACATAGGAATGAGGTGGAATTGATTGGTGTTGAATGAATAGAGGATGATGTGCTTGTTGGGTTTGACAAGTGGCTATGAGATATTGGTCTTGTGCTATGAGTTTTTGCATTTGAGGTGATTGGTTTGTTTGAAGTTGAAATTTTTGGATGAGGCCTTGGAGCCCATGTATAATGTTTTGGTCTAAGGGTTGTGGTGCTTGATAAAGTGATTGGAGGAGGTCTTGGAATTGGGGTACTAGGTCTTCTAATGTTGGAATGGTGTAAAATGATGTTGATTGGATTAAAGAGATGATGATGATTAGGATATGATGTGGAATGACAAGATTGTATGATTTGGATGATGTGGCAAGTGTTTATTGGAAGTTTGACTTGGGAAATATCAAACACAAGATCTCATATGTAAATGCATGAACACACACACCAAACACAATGATAAATTTGTCTTTCAAGATTAAATGTTATGATTAAGAAAACACTTGAATACAAAACAAAAAGCCTAATATTATTCAAGAGGGTATGGCCAATTAGGTCTTAACCTAGGATGCACAAGGTTGACTAGGGATGATTTGAAAGAAAAATCTCGCCACACAGTCGGGAAAAAGGGGTAACCCACCCTTTACCTTCACTTCCCAAAGGTATAAAGTTCTTTAGGGCTTAGCCAAGAGTGATAAGATTTCAACTACCAAAGAGGCATGTATTTGGATTCACACCTTGATTGAGGTCATCCCTTGGAGGGGTGTGTGCTCCAAGTAGGCCTCCTAAGAAGGGTATGACAAAAGCAAACCAAGTGTGATGCTTTTAACCACACACACACTTGATTCACACTCATAGTGATTAATTTCCCTTAGAAATAAAATGTGTGTAAGCAAACAATGGAAGCACTTGTTTTTTTAACCCAAAGCCAAAATGTGTAATGGAAGACAATGTTTCTTTTTAAGCCCAATTCCAAAGTGTGATTGCAAACAAGATATTCGTTTTAAAGCCCCAAATCCAAATGTGTGACAAAAAAGATTAAGAGATGATAGATGAAATGTTTGCACCTAGAATTTCTTTAGCTCCAATTTTTTGGCTACTTGATCCAATTTGTCTTTTGAAGTGTTTATTTTTCTACACATTCACAAAACCAGCAACATAGCCAAAACCCTAACAAGATAATTGATCACTAATATTAGAGGGTTAGCTAGTCAAGACAAATCTAATTTTTGTGAATTTTTTTGGAATCAAAAATAAAAACACAGAGAATAGACTTTTATTGAAATTTCAAGAGCTTTCCAAAACTGTAAAGAAATCCAAAAAAAAATCTGCTTTGCATCCAAAATTATTTTTTCATGAAAAATCATTAAAAAAATATAAAAAATTTAAAACATTTCTAAACATTCTTTATTTTCGCTTGAAGGCGCTTGACATCATCCCAAATCTAAAAAAATGTTTTTTGTGAAAATATCTGCAACCGTTTGTGAGATATAAGCAAATCTTTGTAAAAACCTAATTTTAAAAGATCTATTTTTTGTCTAATTATTTTTCATCCAAAGTAGAAACATAATGAAAAAACCCCTATTAAATTTTGAGAGATTTGCATAAATATAAAGAAATCTGAAAAATTCTCCAGTTTTTTCTCAAAATTGATTTTTCATGAAAAATTAAAAAAATATTATTAAAAAAATATATATATATGATTTTCAGACTAAAAGCTCTTGGTATTCTCCCCAACCTGTAGAAAAAAAATTGTGAAAAGATCTACAACCGTTTGAGAGATATGGTCAAATCTTTGAAAACTAGGGTTTTGTCCCAAAATGATGCAAAACTGCAACAAAATGGATCCAACTCCAAAAAAATTCAAAATATTGAGCTAAAAATCAGTTAGAGGGTTCACGTCGGGTTCACCAAAATGTATACGAAAAATTTGGATAAATAAAAAATGATAAAACAATAACATGCATTACCTAATCCAAATCTTCAAATACCTCAAATAGATGCAAATGATGGATGAATGAATCAATTGATTTGGTATGTTGGTTGCTCAAATCAACATCATAATGATATGATGAGGGTGATAGATGAAGGATGATAGATAGAGATAGATGAAAGATTCAAAAATGATTTTGACAACATAAGGATGCTTGAAGAATCGAACCCCCAAATGGCTTACGAGAGGGTTGATTTATAAGCAAGGTCTGATTTGGATTGATGATTGAGATTATATGTCAATAAGATGTCTTAATCAATGACCAAGATTGAAAGTTGTAGTATGAAATAGGGTTAGGGCTAAATTAGGGAAAATGATAAGGATGACAGTCAAGATTAAATTATAAATAATTTAATCAAGGGTGAAAGTTAATTGAGACATGGATAGATAAAGACTTGATGTGGAAGATAAGATTGGTACAAATAAAGAAGTGATATGAGAAATTAAATAATAAAAATTATTTAATTTAGGTGACCAATGAATAACTAAATAATAAAGATACTATTTAATTATAGAAGAATGTGACAAAAGAATCTTTTGAAATAAATAATTATTTAATTCAAAATTCAAGAGAGTGGACCAAAGTAAATAAATAAAATTTATTGAATTTAGGAAAGAAGAGACTAGTGAATAATTAAATGATTATTTAATTATAGTAGAATATGGACAAAAATTAAATAAATAAGAATTTATTTAATTTTAGAAAGAAAGGGACTTAATTAGTGACATAATTAAATAAAATTTATTTAATTAATCACGGAGGAATAAAGATAGAAATGAATTAATTAAATAATTAAAATTATTTAATTAATAGAAGACATATGACATCAAAATGAAGAATGAAAGGGGAAATGATGAAGGATCTAAGAGTCGCAGGCTTAGGACAATTTTTAGTGTCTACAAAAAAAAAATTGTTCATTACATTTATTTCTCTAATTGTATTTGCTAGTATAGTTCGAACATAATCATTTTTCTCTCTTCTCTTCACTTTGTTGATGAGTTAGTGTGGTAGGCTATGAAAGTGATTATGTAGGACTGCTTCTATATTTTAGCTTAAAAAAATCTACCTATCTTTCCATAATTATTTATTGGGACACAAAATTTGGGTGGAACTTGCATATCTCATATTTGATTTAGTCTTTTCAACCTGGGCGAACATGCAATCAACATCACACAAAAATAATTATTTCAGGAGAATGGTGAATCTCCCTAGATAATCTTCTTATGGATGGATTGTTGACTCCATCGTGGATTTGATGTTGAAGTTTTCATGGTTGTCTTCAGGTTTTGGAGAATTAATGATTTTGTGACTTGTTTTGGTAATTTGACAAAGTTTTCAAATTTTGAAATCCATGAGGTTTGAGGAAAAATGGTTTGGTGAAAAGTTTTGTAATGTCAAATTACAACTCTCTACAAATTTTCAAGGAATTCAGAGCTCCTGACAAAAATTTGTATTAAAATTTGTTTTTCACCTCCAAGCTCATCATGTGTATTTCATAAATATATTTTTTCTGATTTTTGTTTTTCACCTCCAAGCTCATCATGGGTATTTCATAAAGGCATTTTTCTGATTTTTAACTCCTCCAAGTCATGATCAATATATGGAATGATATAGTACGCAGGGAATTATTAACTCATAAAAATTGCAGTGAGATGACGGTAGAAGTAAAGGGATGCTACTTGGCAGATAAAAGAAACATGAAGTGGTAATTAGCATTTAAATGCCTTTTAATTGTTCCTAAAAGGGATGCTGGTCACTCGAGGAAAAAGACCATTTTAAAAGTTTAAAAATGAAATAAAACATAAAAACATAGCTATTGAAGATGGAGGGGCGTAAAGAAATGAGAGAGGAGTTGCAAAATTTAAGATCAAATAAAATGAAGATGAATGGGTGCAGTCAGAGTATAAAATTGAATACAGATTCAAAAGGTAGGGGGGCTACGTATGTTACAAAAGTTTAAAACTAAATAATTTAAAGGCATAGAACAAAAGGTAGAGAGTTGAACATGGCATAAGAATTCAAACTGCATTGTAAATGGGGAGTAGCTGTACCATTATAGAGAGAGAAATATAGAGGTGAGAGAAGCAAGTTTTGAGTTAAATAATTTTAAAATGCACAAAGCCTAGAAAGCTCGTGCAGCATAGAGGAAGAAAAGAGACTGTGAAGAGATCATGAGGGTGATATGAAGAGTATAGGCTGCAAACTCAATGATAGAGAGCATTTTGACAATGGCTCAGAGACTGGGAAGGAGTTAAGGGAATGAGAAGTGAAGTCACTTGTGATAGGAGCTACACTGGTAATAACTTCCAAAATTAAATAAAATTTAAATGCTCGAGATTTAAGTTGTTGTTCCTGAACAAAAGAGAAGCAGATTGAATGTGTAAGAGAGGTCATTGAAATTTTTGTAACAAGTTAGTTTGATGTTAATTTGAATAACAATGAAATTTTTGTTGCTGGAATTTTTTTATTGTGTTATAGATTGAATTTCAAATTCAAGGAATATGTATTTTTTAAGAGAGGGGAATACCTTCTACATCAAACACCTACAAATGATTCCTTTAAATTTTCTTCTATAAAATTCTCCACTCTTAAATATGATGTTTGAAAATTTTGAACATACTCATTGACCATACATGTTTTATTTAATTAGGTAAACTAATTGAAGTAGCTATCCATGAAATTATCCTCATAATTTATAGTGATTTCCTCTTGTAAAATATACCATATGACAACACATCCCTTCTTTATCTTCTCTTCACATAACTAATGACACAAAATTACTTGATCTAGTTCCAATCTTAAGTATGTCATTCTAACCTTCTATTGGCATGAACATGATGAAGATCAAAGAATTACTCCATTTGATAGAGCAAGGTTGGATCATTGCCATTGAAATTTTGTATATCCATCTTTGGTGTTAAGTTCCTAGACATTGAATTATTTGGGTGGAAATCCATCTTTAGTTTTGAGTTAAACCAGAAAGCATAATTCCCTTTAGAAAACACATCTTTTTCCCAAGTCATGTGTTGTGACTTCATGTGCTATAAATCTCTAGAACCTTGGTAAGAAACTATTTATTTGACAATTTCCTTGATATCTCCTAACTTAGCTACCCCTTGCATTTTCTCTATAAATTTTTATAATATTTCATCCTTAATATTTGTTGGTCTCACTTTTCACCCCATAAAATTTAAACTTTTCATTTTAAATCATTGTCACTATATTTTGAACACCTCTATTGAGTCAATCTTAGTCACAAACACCCCAATCATCTTCAAGCCTAGAGTTTCTCGCCAAATTGAATTCATCAATATACATTCATAGTCACAAGGTGTTGACATTACCCATACTTCCATGTTAATTTTTCATAGTTACCCATCTCAAAAATTTTGCATTTGATCAAGTTTGTGTGAGTTAATTGCACCAATATTGAAAAATTACATTAATATAAAGGAGAAGTATTCTTCATTTCAATCAAAACCCTAGGAGTAGTTTTACATTATGAATTGGGTTATGAAAATAATTAAATTAAGAAATATGTAAGGGTTAGAGAGAAATAATTTAATAAGGAATTTTATGAGATTATTATTGATGATGTGGCCAATTTTCAAGAAAAAATACTATTTTAGCCATAAGATATGAATTAATTCTCCTTCACCATATTTACAATTTTTTACAAAAAAATATGAGTTCTAATAAAGCGAGTTAAAAATATCAAGTTTGTAGACTTGGTAATGAGTACAAGGCCAACATGGTTCAAATTTGGTTCAAAACCCCTAACATTTTGAGCTTATTAGTGTTTTTATTGTTCAAAGAACCTTTGAAACTTCCCATTTTTTGGGCATTATGAATTATGTTGAAATTTTCAAGGAGCTCATTGGTTCAATAACTACTTGTATCTCCAACTACAAGGTAAAATGGGAGTTTAAAATGTGAAGAGAAGAAAATTTATTTCAAACTCTACTTTTCAAATGCTCTAGCAAGAATGAATACAAAATATGTAGGTAGTGCAAGTTGTACATCATTTGCAAAAGTTTATTTCATGGCCACCATAACTAGAGGATCTACTGAAAAGGAATTAGAAACTTTTCAATATATGTATATGTGAATATAAACTAGTTTCTATAATCTATATTTCCTTCCTCCATAATAGTGTAAATATGGATGTTTAGGTGTGGCATATGAATATCCATCAAAGTTTCATGATAGAGTGATTTGGTTAGAGATTATATTTGGTATAAATGTATGTCAAATTTTAAAGCATATATAGGTCATGCACTCCAAAAATAACACCTCAAATATTTATATCTTAAATTTAATGATTGCAAATTAGAACACTATGGATTTGTTTAAAAAACCTAGTATAAACTTTTTAGCACATGAAATTAGTATGTTTAAGGTTGAATCTCACAATATACAACATATTAATTTGTACTCATTCCAAATATGAGATCTATAATAGTATTTTGATAGCCATGGTAGCATAATGGATGAGGTCTTTTTGTCAAATATTATAGTTTAAAACACTCTGGTAAAAATTCAAGCAAATGCAAAATTATATAAAAGTTAAGTGAACTTATTTATCAAATTCCTCAAAATAAAAAGCATAAGAAACTCATAAATTTGGGTATTATGATATGTTTCCTACATGAATATATTGCATCTCATAGGGACATTGATGAAGAGCTGGAAAATTATTATCAAAGTGTCGTGAATTAGCAAAAAAAGTAAGTAGACGCCATAAATATTTATGTTGGCAGTTGTTGTCATTGATGTCAACACTTGGTGAATTGGTTGTGGTTGTCATCATTTTCAGTACTTGATAAGTAGGGGAGATTGTTGGTTGTCTTTGATGTCAACACTTGGTGAGACTGTTACATATGCTTGTCATATTTTTGGCACCTGATTTTCATTAATGTCTACAATTGAGAAGACTAGTCTTGGTGAGGTTGTTGACATGGCTATCAGCCCTTTGGAAGATTGTTGCATTATTTGTCATTGTTGAAAACATTCAATTTAGTCTATCATGGTGTTTTTGAAGTTCATGGTTGGATGTCATGCCTTGTTTGATGATAATGAAAGATGTATTGAGTGTTGTTGTTGTCAATAGAATTGGTTTCATAATAATATATTAAGATGAGGATTAGAAGTGTTGTTGATGATGGAAAGATGTTGGTGATGGTCTACATTATGTTTTATGCTCTCTCCTATTGTTCCTAATGAATCATATGTATCTAAAAGAAATCTTTGGCCTCCGCAAGTTTGAATATTTTTGGTTCAAGAAGTTATGTTGAAGATTTTTTGGGAGAATGTTGTGCATTCCTCCATTGTTGAAGATTAAGTTTTTTGGTTTCGAACTTAGTGTTTGTGTTTTGTGGATGTTACACTCCTATCTTTGTAGGTCACCTATGTTTCTAAGGAAGTTTATGTGAATTACAAAAGTTTGGCATTGTTGTTGGTTGTCTGGACTAGTCTAGAAAATGCTCTACATTTCTCTGGATTGATGTCTCTACTCCTTTGGCTTGGTGAATGTGTTCTCAATGTCTATGTAGTGTCTTAGTTCTAATTTCATGTGTTGAACTAGTTTGCAAGTTAATTTTTTAATGTTATATCTTTTGTTTATGCATTTTATGCTTCTTGAATGATCTATTATGTTTCTATTTGATATAAGGTAGTTGTTGGTGGCATGACAATATAAAATAAGTGTCTATAAGTGGTGTTGAATGTTCATAGAACATCCCCATTTGATCCGCACATTAATGTTTGATCTCTTTGGTGTCATATTTCATGTTGAGTTGGCTTTCTAGGTAATTTATGGATATCTGGATGACAGGGCTTGTTCTCTTTCTTGTGTCATGCGCTTGGAGGTTTGCGCCAACATTTGAAGATGTGTTATGATGGATTTGGATCTTGACTTATCTTGTTGAGGAAAAAATTGAGTTAATTTAATTGGAAGTATTTTTTGGGCCGACTGGATATGTGCTTCACATTTTCATCTACACATTTCTTTGTTTCTGACTTAGGTTGATGTGCGCTAGTGTGTGAATTATTTGGGATCATATTAGAAGATGTATTAAGATTTTTTTTGGTCCTCTCTATCTTTTGGATAAGACTGCACTATGTTTTTGTGTCTGACTTGGTAAAATTATTGTTTATCTTCCTCTTGGTCAACCTAATTGAAGTTGTGAAATGTTACAGTGGATATAAATGTAAGAACTTTTTCAAAAGAAATGTGTTGTGTGTGACATGTGAATATGAAATGTATTGAATATCCAATAGAGATAGTTCCAAAGTGTGAAGAAGAAATATTAGATGTTCTTCAATGCCTCAATCAGTAAAGTGTTGTGTTAAGAAATATTGTAATTTTCTATAAACTTCTTGTATCCTACTCTTAGATAGTGAATCTCATCAGGTCCTTGTATCTTGCCCTGGAGTTGTGTGCTTCATTTTTACAAGTCCCTTGTATCTTTCCCTAAGGTTGTGTACACTATCCTACAAGTCTTTTAGTAGTGAGCCTAATTGTAATTTTATAAACAGTGAGCTTCTATATTGTGAGTTAACTCTCACTACAATTTTTCCCTCATTAGGTTTTCCATATAAATTTGGTGTTCTCCTGTGCATATTTTTATCTATGTTTCATCTTTCTATGTTGGTGATCTAATTAAGTTTTGAATTGTTGTATCTTTCATTTCTAAAGGTTGTTTTTGATCTTGTTAAGGGATTAAACTACTATATTTTTCATTGTTGCTAACTTTTTAAAGGGTTTTTAGGTTAATTAAGAAGTTTGTTTTGTGTTGAAAGAGTTTGAGTTCTAGAAGGGTTTAAATTTTTGAAAATACTAATTCACCCTCCCCTTCTCAGTCTTTAGGTGTGTTCAAAATTTGGACGTATCAAAGCCAAGTTCCTCTAAAGAAGCTTAACCGCTTGAGGTAAAGATCTAGGAAGGAACATAATGGTTCATACAAAGGTCCTAGGTTTGATGGGACTAATTACACTTTTTATAAATTGAGAATGGAATTCCATCTAACCTCTCTAAGCTTTGGTGTATGTAAATTATTTCAAGGATGGTTATGTTGCTCTTGCTACTCCTTCAACATATCCAATTGAAATCAAGTTATATGAGTGCAATTTCAAGGCTAAGAATGTTATTTTGTGTGGGTTGGGTGATTCAAAACTTTTGAAGTTAATGAATTATAATTCTCCTAAGGATGTTTGGGGAAAAATTAGTAGAATCTATGAAGGAGATACTAAAGTAAAGCAAGCCAACATGAAATTCTTTAAAAGTATATTTGAGACTCTGAGGATGACTAAGGATGAATATATTGTAGTTTATATACTTTGTGTGCATGAAGTTGTTTCTAGCATCACTAGTCTCGGTGGAGAATTAAAATAAAATGAGATTGTGAAGAAGGCTATGTGATATCTCCTTAAATCCTATAGTCATAAGGTGTCTTTCATTAAATAATCTAAGGACTTGGATCATTATTCTATGGATGAAATATTTGGTGCTCTCACAACATTTGAAATGAAAGAATTTTATAGAGATTTCCCAAAGAAGGAGGTTGCAGTCAAAGACAACAAAAATATTGAAGATGAAGTTGTTGATCAAAATGATGACTTTGATGAGCTTGAAGCAAACTTTGTAAGAATAAATTAAAGAAAGGCACCGGTAAATACAAAGGTAAGTTATCTTTCAAGTGTTTCAATTATGGAAGGATCGGTCATTTTGCATCTAAATGTCCTTATTAAAAGAATCAAAAGATGGTAAAAAAAGAGATAAGGTTAAAATAAGGCTCTATTCTAAGGAGATTAGTTGTTCCTTAGAAGATGAAGAGAATGATTAAATAATTAAACTCTTTTTATGGCCTAGGAAGCTAGGGACAAAAAGTGTGAAGTTGAAAAATGCAAGATGTTTAGCTTCTTGAGTGATGAAGATATGCTTTCCTCTATACCAAATCTAGATTCAATAAAACCTAAAGGTTGAGACTTCAATTCAAATGATTGGGAAATAGATTTTGAAGGAAACCCTGGTCTAATTTGGAAGACTTGAGTGAAGCAAGGGCACTAAATCAAAAATATGAGAGCCTACTTAAAATATCAAAGGAAGATACTGACAAACTGAAAGTTCAAATAGGAGGTAAAGAATGTGAAATCAAAATAAAAGAAGTAGAAGGTGTGATTTGTTATTTGAAAGATAAGTTCAATAATAGAGTTATTAAATGCTTAAAACTTGAGGAGGAGATTGTCACTCTAAGAAATGAACCGAAAAGAGAAAAAGAAAAAATTGACAAAGGATAAAATTTAGGTCTCATTAACCCCAAATTAGATGGAATACCTGAGACAAAGGAGGAGAAAGCCTACACTGAAGATTCTAAGAAGAATTCCTTCAGAGATGCAAATATAGATCAAGATGGAAATAAAGAAGATAGATTTAATTTTGTCTAGAAAAAAAAGGATTCAGAGGTCTTCCATTTATAAGATTGCATGTTCCTACCAGGTTTAATCAATAATTCAAGATTACTATTTTTCTTACAATAAATTTGGGCATAAGGCTACTGATTGTAGATCTAGACAAGGTAGAAATGATAACATGGGCAGAATATAATTTGTGTCTCAATGAAACAATAATTTCATTTCATGGATATTGCTATGCTTGCAACAAATTTATTCATAAAGCTACTGAGTGTGGTTCTAAGATGAAGAGGAACAACTTTTTTTCAAAGCACAAAATTTTGTGTTATAAATGCAATAAGATGGGACATAAAGAAAATTATTATAGAAGTGATTTTGTAAAGCCACCAGTTTAGAAAAAGGATGAAACCACTAATCATCAAAGGAAGGATAATGAAAAGGTCCAGAAGGAAGAACAAGTTCAAGTAAATGAGAAGAAGGATGAATCTACACTTATGCATTATGCACAAGACCCTAAGGAAAACTAAGATAGTGCATTATCTCAGGGGAGATTTAATTTGTAAGACTTTCAACCCCCTAAAAAGTGTAAGATGTTGAAAACTTCAGAATGGAAGAAGAGTTGGACCAGATAGAGAGGAATCAAACTTGGGAATTGGTTACCAAACCTGCTGATAAGAATGTGATAGGAACAAAGTGGGTGTTCTGAAATAAACTAAATGAAGATGGTGAAGTTGTGAGGAATAAGGATAGATTGGTTTGCAAAGGTTATTCACAGGTTGAAGGTATTGATTTTGAGGAGATTTTTACTCTGGTATCCAAAATAAAGGAAATGAGATGTTTATTTCTCTTGTTTCTCATAAGAACTTCAAAGTCTATCAAACGAATGTCAAGTTAGCTTTTCTAAATGGTGATCTAGAGGAAGAGGTATATACTGAGCAACCAAATGGTTTCCAATTATCAGAAGATCTATAGATGGTTTGTTGACTCAAAAAATATTTTTATAGTCTCAAGAAAGCTCCTAGAGATTGGTATGCTTAGTTGGATAAGTACTTACTTCAACAAGGATTCAAGAAAGGTACTGTAGATGGAAATATATACATTAAGGTTTAGAAAGGAAAATTGTTGATTGTGGTTGTGTGTTGATAACTGTTACCATATTTTCACCTACGGGCTCAATCGGGAAGAGCCATTTATGTTTCAAAGTAAATGGTACATTTTTGTTAAAACCTTCTATGCTACAACATTCAATTATGCAAATGAAACAACTTTATATCATTACAATATTTCAGGAAAAATAAAGTTATTTTATTCATACAAATGAATGAAACATAAAATATTTTTACAATATTTTGATGAAAAGAAATCTTATTGAATGTGAAAATATTCATTATCTCACACAAGTCGTGAGATTAACTTTTTCTTATTCAATGCAAATTAAAAGGAAGCATATATATGAATAAGAAAAGGAAAAAAATGAAGGAGCATAAGATGAGGGTAACCAGTCATTGCCTGAATGACTAGTATGTTTTGGTCTGCTGTAGGTTGTCCTGAATCTTCTTTGTCTGTCCCTCTCATTTCTTGTAAGAGATGAGAAAATAGGTTAGAGCAACACTCTAAGAAATGGCTGATTGCATTCATCACATGCACATTCACCCCTATTCATGTATATATTGATAAAAATCTGCATTAAGTGAATTGCATGCACATTTTAGGTGTCCCATAAAACCAACAAAGTCATCATTAATGCAGCATAGGAATTTATTTCTAACATGTGTGTTCCATGTGCAGCTACAGGTGTAGTCATGTCTTTGTTTTAGATCAATTACAACATGTGGGGTAAAATGTGGCTCCTACAAGGGTTGAGCCCAGCGTGCCTTATGCTTTGAAGAAATCATAAAGGTTGTGTTCAGTGTCTTGCATAAAATAGTTTCAGGAGATGCAATGATGCATTTTTCATAAAGCATTGTTTGAGCCAAAAAGACATGATAAATGACAGTCAAGAGGGTTTCGGTAGTAAACAGTGAGCAGCCAGTAAGCCCTATCTAAGGACATAGGGGCTTTCATACAAAGGAATATAGATGGAAAATTGAATAAGATTCATTCCACTACTATCCAAAGATAGTCATAAAAGTCACTATATGCATTGAAGATTTGTGTCATGAAGTACTTATAAAATTTCATGACAGCCTTCAACAGTGCCTAACAAAGAAAGGTAATTACCTTGGTGCTATCAAGTATAGTCAAAAGAGCAGGTGTAACTGATTAATGAACCTCATGATTAGACCACAATGCATTGGCTGTCCTAAGAGAATCATGCAAGAGAAAGAGAACAATAATGTCAAAACAATGGCATTTACTTGGATAAGAATAAATACATAAGAACGGTGAAAATACAATGTTATGAGAGTAAGAGTCATTTTCCCTTTGGGGAGTTTCAATGTGAAAATACAATCTATCTCTTTTTAGTGAAATGATGGTGGGACAACCTATAAAATTTCATGACATTTTGCCTAGGATGGCATATTTCATGGATATGATATTTTCTCTTTATTGTTGAGTACACAACTACAAGATGGCCATGCAATGCTTAATGGAGATAAGAGGATTGTATAATCATCAGTCAAGGTGGAATCAAGAAGAGAGCAATGCATGATCAAAGATTTTCATTGGAATATAAGTCATCTTACATAAAATTTAAAGGATAGTGAATGCAATTGAGAGAAACACCGCCCAACATGAAAAAATGTTATGCATATGCATGTAAAAGTGTTATAAGATATTTCGAGGGTGACATTATGCAAATACCATTTTATGCCATGAGCATTTTATCATGACTGTGAGGGCCTCAAGAACTAAGTAACAATGAGAATACCAGATATTTAATTGAGGTCGTGAAGTTTTGGGTTCTTTTATTTTATTTTTTGTTTTGCAATGGTCGAGTGAATATTAGGAGAACAAGAAGCTCAGATGAACAAGCAACTGTAACACAAATGCCATGAAATGTTTTATAAATACAAAAAGATAGATACAACCATATTATTAAAAAATGAAGGTGTGGGTTTCAAGAGCTTGAATGGCCATGAAGAAGGAGGCTAAGTCTATGTTAGGGCATGGTTTTTGTTTCTTGTTTAAGGATGGAAATGTAGTCCTTGAGTTAAGCTCGTACTATGCAATGACATAGAATCTTTTTGCAATTGGCTGAGCTAGTTGTTATTTCAATTGCCACCTCTTATGAAATATTTTTCATATTGTAATGATTTTATCACAACAAGGAGAATATGACACTGATGTTCATTAATCATTTGGTGTCATGAAGGAAACAAGATGCTATGATAGCATTAACCAACAGGAAAAAAGAATAGCATATGGTCGCGACCATTAAAATACAGAGTTTCTAGAATGAGCACATGTAGTTGCACAAAGGGCAAAGAAGATGCTTCTGCATTTTTTAAAATCAACAAAGATCAAATTAAAAGGATATAGCCACGGCCAAAACTTGCAGGAATATAACTTCAGGAAAAATATAGAATTCCCTCTTCAAAAGGCGTTGAAATTTCATAATATATAGAGATTGTAAAACTGTTATTCATTGTATTATGGTAATAGAACTTGAAAATAAGTTTTCATTCACAAAAAAATGAAAGAGATAGAATTTGTTGGTATAGGCGAAGGCTTACCCGCGCATTATTCATCAGAAAATTTTCCTCCATAATAAAATTTCTGCCTCTAATCTCCATTAGATAACCTTCACAAGCAAGAAACCCATGAAAGCTCGTCGACATAAGGAAAGCCAGAAAGGAATCACATTCAGAATCTCCATGAAACCCTAAGGATGGCAGCGTGGAAGTTCTTTCAGGGGCTCGATGCAAATGAGAAATGAAAAGAGTTTCGAGTTTTGTTTTAGGGTTTCAAACCCTATTTTGAGTGGTGGCCGATTGAAAGTTAGGCAATTTTTCCTTTTTTTAAAAAAATATACATTATCAACTAATTCTTGTGGTCAAGACTTTAAGTCTTGTAATTACTTTGCTTTTGCCTTGTAATTTTGGTATTCAAGTATGCCTTTATGACTTTGGCATGATCAAGTCATTCATTGATTTTGTAAACCCTATTGCCTAAGGATTTAGCTTGGTCGATGCATGAAGGTTTTGTATTTCCTTTGCATTCATTAAATGATGTGCAATGTTTACCTAGGTGATTATCTATAAATCACTTAGAATAAATATTATTTTTAGAATGCAAAAGTTAAATAATGGAAGCTTTCAATGTATGCATGGAAAGGGGAAATGGATTTATGACTTTTTGAAGGAATATAGGGAGGTTGGAATTAGTTGGTAAACATATGCCAAAGAAATAGGAGTTGTTTTGAGCTTTTATGAGCTTTGGAGGGTTTTTTGGAGCCATTTTTGAGTTATCTTCATATTTGACATGGTCTTGCATGACTTTTTCATCAGGGGGGACTTCTTTTGGAGAGAATTTAGGTCCTAGATTTTTGGATTTTGAGGGGCTTATGAAAATGAGGTTTCTAGAACTTATTTTGGTGGAGCTTGGCTACTTAGCCATTTTGGTTGCTCATTTGACACTCATTTCAGATTAGGCTTATTCATGTATTGGTGATTTTTTACAATCCATATGCAGTGTTGGCCATTTTTGTAACTTTGGAGATACTGAATACAGATTTTTCCCTTGGATTCTATTGGTATTGAATACTTTCCTTTTGTCTCTTTGCAGTTAAGTGTATATGAAGTGATTTGATGAAGCCATTAGTGGAAGTGTCATCACTCCCTCCTGGTTTTTGTCTCATGTTTTTACCTTTCTGCAAATAATATGTTCATGCAAATCATTAATTGAGTATCTGATGCTTTTACTTGCTCATTGTGAAGTATACCTTCCCTTGTGTAATTTTTTGCATTCATACCTTTCAAATGAAATACTTATGCAAGAACATATAGAAGAGAATTGTGCATACTTGTTTCTTATCAGTTAAAACCAAGTGTTAGCTTTTTGGAGTTTTATTATCTCATTTTCAGTTTGGTGTATCACTTCACGTTTCTTTTCCAGTTTTAGTTTTTATGTTATCCTTCTCCTTTTTCCTTACAAAATCAGTAGTGTAGAAGGTATTACCAGCTAGGAAGCCAGCCTATCCGAAGGTTTATTTCAAACTTCAGGTGACCCACAGCCTTGAAATGATCCCATGTTCCTCCAAAGTGTTAAGTTTTAGAACTTAACCGGGGTGCAACTTTAGGAGATAACAATAACATCATCTTTGGTGGAGATGATCTATGTAGGAAGTTTGTAGAAGAGTTGCAGAAAAAATTTGAGATGTAAATGATTGGTGAGTTGTCCTTCTTCTTTGGGCTTCAAATTGTTCAAAAATATGGTCATATCTTTATTTCTCAAGCTAAATATGATAAGGAGATGTTGAAGAAGTTTGGTATGGAAGATTCCAAACTAGTTGGTACTCCTATGGTGACTGGTTGTCACTTGAGAAAATCTGATGAGTCTCTAAAATTTTATCAGACTTTAAGGTTTATTTTATTTGACTGCTTCTAGACCTGATATCATGAATGGAGTATGTTTGGTTGCTATATTTCAAGACAATAATTAGAAATCTCAAGAGAAAGCAGTGAAAATAATATTCAAATATTTGAAGTGAAATTTGGATTATGGTTTGTGGTATAAGAAGGATCAAAATTTCTCCTTGAGTGCTTATACTGATGCTGATTGGGTAGGATGTGTGGATGACTAGAGAAGTACAAGTGGTAGTGTATTTTTCTTGGGAGATAGATTGGTCTCTTGGTTTAGTAAGAAGCAAGAATCGATGTCCTTATCCATAGTAGAGTTTGAATATATTGTTGCAGCATCTTGTTGCACCTAGGTGCTTTGGATGAAGAAAACTTTGAAGAATGTAAAGGTGGTATATGTTGATCCCATTCCAATATTATGTGATAAAACAAGTGTAATTAATATTTCCAAAAATCTAGTAATGCACTCAAGAAATAAAAAAATCTTTATCCACTATCACTTTTTAATAGAGAAGGTTGTAGAGCATGAAGTCGGATTGGAGTATGTTCCTACTATGGATCAGATTATAGACATCTTCACAAAGTTACTTTCAAAAGATACTTTTAAGTATCTCTGGCAAAAGTTAGGGGTTTTTGCCCCTCCTTTTTGTAACTAGATGCATAAATGGTGCATATATCTAGGGGGAGAAATTCATGTGTGCTACCTCCCAAGGGGAGTTGGTAGTAAGGGGGAGCTTAGAGATTTGAGTAGCTATTGAGAAGAAGTGTTGTTGCTCAAAAGGGTAGTTTGTGCTACTATTTTGATTGAAGATATTTGGCCCTTTGTTCTTGAAGTCAGAATATGTATTTTTTTTTGTGCAAATATGTGTGGCCCTTTGTCATTGATATCAAAGGGGGAGAGTGAATAGGTGTGTGTTGTAAGAAAATTTACAGTATAAAAAATGGAGAAAAGTAATAAGAACTATTTTAACACACTATTTATGTGGAAAACCTAGTAAAATTATACCAAGAAAAAACCACGGGCAAAGATCTTTCATATTTTATTTCTCGGGTAATTTGCAATTACAACAATCTTTTGAAAAGTTACAAAAAATGAGAGTTCAATAAAGTATAAGAAATCTGAGTTACAGAGTCCTTGTCGAACAAAAATTTCCAAAAATAGAAAGTGTGACTCATACAACTACATGTCGAACATTTGGAATAACAATAAAATTGACTTCACATTCCAACAATCTCCCACTTGAATTCAAATTGTCTCTTGCGAATAAATCCTTATACTGAAAGACCAATGCCAATGTTTCCTATCATCAAGTAACATACAAGCCTAGAGAAGTTCTACACCAGATGAACTTCTCTCTACTAATGGGCTTCATCATAATATTTGTTGGGTTTACATTAGTGTGTATCTTGGCCAAATATATTTGTCCTCCTTCCACTATCTCACGTACAAAGGGATATTGAACATCAATATTATTTGTTATGGCATGAAACGTTGAGTTTTGTGCTAAGTGTAAAGCACTTTGGATGTCACAATGCAACACCATGTTATCTCGATTTACCTGCAATTCACTCAAAATTATATGAAGCCAAATTTCCTCCTTGCTAGCTTGTGTTTTCATATATTCAGCTTCAATAGTAGACAATGCCACCAATGTTTGTAACTTTAAGACCCAACTAACACCTCCAACTAAGGAGAAAATGTAACATGTAGTGGACTTTATCTTATCTTTGTCTCCACCAAAATATACATCCACATACCCATTAACCCAAAGACTACTCCCATTGTAATCGATAGCAACATTTGAAGTACCTCTCAAATACCTAAGAATCCACTTCAAAGTCGTCCAATGCTCAAGACTTGGATTTTCCATGTAACGACTGACTACTTCCACTGCTTGTACAATGTCTAGTTTGATACACACCATGGAAAACAGAAGACTACCAACTGTTGATGAGCACGGTACATGAGACATATGTGTCTTCTCTTCTTGTGTGCTAGGGAACTGTTATGAAGATAATTTAATATGAAGAGGAAATGGAGTAATAACTGGTTGTGCATTCTGCATATTGAAGAATTACAGAACCTTCTCCACATATTTTCCTGTTATTTTTGTTTCTATGTATCCTCATACCAAGAATATTATTTTCTCTACCTAAGTCCTTCATCCTGAACTCCCTAGCAAGCTGAGCTTTCAAATGGATGATTTTATTCATGTTGGGACTTGTTATCAACATATCATCAACATACAAAAGAAAAATAATAAAATTTTCATCAGCATACCTATGAAAATAGGCAGAATGATCAGCCTCAAATCTACTAAAACCAAAACTCATCATGAAGGAATCAAACTACTTGTACCAATACCTTGGCACTTGTTTTAAACCATACAAAAAATTTCTCAACCTACAAACAAGATTCTCCTCATCTCTTTCCTCAAAACCTTCTAGTTGTTGCATATAAATCTCCTCTGAGAGATCACCATGCAAGAAGGCCATTTTTATATCTAATTATTCTAGCTCCAAATCAAGACTAGCACCTAGAGCTAAAACAACTCTAATAGTACTTAACCATACAACAAGTGAAAAAAAATCATCAAAATCAATACTATATTTTTGTGCATAACCCCTCGCCACCAACTGGGATTCATACCTCTCCAAATTATCATTTATGTCCCTTTCCAATTCTAATGCCCACTTGTTCCCAATATCTTTCCACCCCTTAGGTAATGGTACAAGCTTCCATGTGTTGTTCTTATGAAGAGCTTTCATATCCTCTTCCATGGAAACTCTCCACTTGCTTGCAAATTCAGATTCACAAGCTTCCTGATATGAACTAGGTTCACCAACATTAGTTAGTAATGCATAAGAATAATTAAAAGTAGGAGAGTACCTTTCAAGCTCTTTGGAAACTCTAGTGGACCTCCTTACAAGGGGTAATATATCACCCCGTGGCATATTTGGTTGTTGTTCACCTTGCTGATTTTCATCTAGTACCTAAATACTATCATCATAACTTTCCACCTCGACTAGAATAACTTATATGCTTTGTTGTTCTTTACCTCTTTGCATTTATTTTTCATTAAAGTAAATATCTTGGCTAACTATAACCTTGTGGGAAGATGTATCCCACAATCTGTACCCCTTTGTACCTTCTACATGGCCAAGAAAAATACACTTTGTGGACTTCAAGTCCAACTTATTCCTATTCTCTTTAGGAATATGAGAATAAGCATCGGAACCAAATACATGAAAAAAATAATAGCCAACAAATTTACATGTTCATACCTCTTCAGGGATTTTATTATCAAGAGTTGTAGTGGGTGATCTATTGATCAAGAAATAGGTTTTAGAAATGGCCTCTGCCCAAAATTTTTGCTCTAAACTAGCAGTGCTCAACATACATTTGGCTCGCTCCATAATTGTATGCTTCATGCATTTAGTAACACCATTTTTTTGTGGTTTCCTAGCAACCTTCAATTGCCTTGCAATACCAAACTCACTGCAAAACTTGTTAAATTATCTTGAACAAAATTCTCCTTCGTTATTTGTTCTTAGACATTTTATAGTCTTACCCTTTTGATTCTCTACCAGAGCTTTAAACTTCTTAAAATAAGAAAACACTTCATACTTCTTCTTGAGAAGATAAATCCACACCTTACAAGAATAATCATCTATAAATGAAACAAAATATGATGAACCCATAATAGATATAACATGAGCTTCCCAAGTATTTGAATAAATTAATTCTAAGACATCTTTACTTTTGGTAGTACTTCTAAAAAGACAGTCTTTTTTGCTTTCTAAACAAACAATGTTCACAAAAATTTAAATCTTTAAATTTGGCACCCGGGAGAAGATTTCTATCTAGTAGTACCTTGGGGCAACATTCACTCATATGACCTAGACGTTGATGCCAAGTTGATACTGAGTTTGTCTCTTCATCAAATGTCACTGTAGCTTCTCCACTACTAATTTCCCCAACTAGCCTATAGAGATTTCCAACCTTTTCTCCCTTCAGCACAACCATCACACCCTTTTTTACCTTGAGAAAACTATTTTCACCACTGAATCAGTAACCTTGTTCATCAAAAACTCCAAGAGACAATAGATTTTTCTTTAATCCTGGTACATGTCTGACATGTTGAATAGTCCTTACTATTCCATCAAACATCTTGATTCTTATGTCACCTTCACCAATAGCTTCATAGGGTTTATCATTACCCATGTAAACCATACCTCCATCACATGACCGATAAGAAGAAAACTAGTCTTTGTGTGGAGTCATGTGACAAGAGGCACCAGAATCAAGAATCCAAACATGAAGTAAAGAACCTCTCAAGTTAGCAGTTAATACTTCTTCATCTTCCAGTTGTGTTTGCCTCGGATGCTTGTGAAGTATAATTTTCTTTGCTTGCTTGTGGTAGCTTGCAATCCTTTTTGACATTTCCATTTTTTCCACAGTTCTAGCATTTTACTCTTTTCTGCCCCTTGGATTTGGACCTGGTTTGTCCATTCTCAGTATTTCCTTTTTCCCTAGTTCTACCTCTTGCAATTAGGGTTTCATTAGAATATTATCAATGAGATGTCTTTCGTCTAGAATCTTCAAAAGTTATAGTGGCCACCACATATTCAAAGACTAATTTCCCACTCAGAGATGAGTTACTAAGAGTCATAACTAGTTGATCCCAAGTTTCAGGCAATGAGCACAATAAAATTGTTGCCTTATCCTCTTCTTCAATTTTCACCCCCACTAAAGCCAACTTTAGTGTTAGTGTGTTGAAATCATTTAGATGATCTGTGATAGATGAACTGTCATACATTCTCAAATTATACAGCTGCCTCGTAACAAAATTTTATTTTCCAATGACTTTTTCTCATACACTGTTCGATCTTAGACCATAAGTCATGTGCATTTTTCTCCTCTGGAACATTGAATAATACTGAATATGCTAGAGATAATTGGATTGTTTCTTTGGACATGCTATTATTTTCATTCCAATATGCATCACTCATGGTTGTAGAATGTGATTCTACCCCTTTGAGAGCTAGGGAACATCCATCCTTCACCAATAAATCTTGAATCTTCAGCTTCCATAGAGAAAAATTAGAATCACCAAACTTTTGTTGGATAGGAAAACTAAGAGGGGGGGTGAATTAGTTGTCACAAATTATAACCTTAAATTCAATTACCAAAACTAACACATAAACTAATTAAGTTATTAATCATCAAATTCCAATGCACAAAACACAATAACACCATATTTATGTGGAAAACCCAATGAGGAAAAAACCACGATGAGGATTAACTTGCACTATAGAGAATATCAAAACCGATTACAAAAGGATCACTACCTGAAATAAGGCTCACTACCTAGAATAAGGCTCACTACCAAAGATAAGGACTCACTATCCATAGGGCTACAACCTAGAGGGCTCACTACCACATAGATACAAAGAAGACAAAGGAGACTTGTTATAGAGATACAATAATATCAATGCAACAAAGGATTTCACCACAATCATTGATCAACTTGCATGAATGATAGAGTTTTCCTTCTTCTCACTGCATCTGGAAACTCAACATTAAGCTTTGCATTGATCAACCACACACATAACTCACACACTTTTAAAATAGCATCAAATTTGCATCTGCTCTTTCACTTATCTTCCTTCTTTTCTTATGTACACTTTTCATTGCTATCACATTTTGTATTTATACCATCTCCAACTTTGAAAAGATAAAAAGTTGGCCATCCAACTACAAATTCAAATTAGGTTAGTGCCAAACATCCTAGGGTGGAATTAGAATTAGGGTGGCCCAAACACACGCTTCACCGGGACCCATAATAGAGCCAACACACTTCATCAACTTTGAAGATAGTGCTTGACACACGATCGGCCAAACCACTGTAAAACACATAGATCAATTAAGCTCAATACTTCCAAATGTCGAAACCATCTTCAATAGAACCAGGGAAACACAACTCTAGAACCACAAAGAGAAATCTGGACCAACAACAATTCTCCCAGACCTCAGCTAGAACACAAAAAAACATAGTTCACAAGTACTGAACCAACATCCTCAACAATTGAATACCTCTAATCTTCTTTTAATACGATTTTCTCAATATCCTCAACATGTACATTCAACAAAAACTAGTAGATAACTAGTTAACCGGTTGAAACCAATGACAACACTTCCATTCCTTTTTCCATTCTTGCAACAAAATTTGCACCTCAAATCTGGTAATAGTGCTTCTATCATTGTTTACTTCTCAAAAAACACAACTTCCTCACAAACAACCTTTCTTAGATACCAACTGTAAGAAAATTTAGAGTCCTTGTTGAACACAACTTTCTAAAAATAAAAATTGTGACTCATACAACTACATGTCAAACATTTGGCAATAACAATAAAATTGACTTCATATTCCAACATGTGTTTCCATCAATGCCAAAGGGGGATATTGTTGGAAGTTGTTGTCATTGATTTCAACACTTGGTGAATTGGTTGTGGTTGTCATTGTTCTTAGAACTTCAGAAGTAGGGGAGATTGTTGGTTGTCTTTGATGTCAACACTTTGTGAGACTATTAAATGTACTTATGAGATTGTTGCCACCTGATCGTCATTGATGTTTGCACTTGAGAAGACTAGACTTGGTGAGGTTATTGACATGGTTGTCAACCCTTTGGAATATTGTTGTATTAGTTGTCATTTTTGACAACATTCAATTTGGGCTATCATGGTGTGTTGTTGAAGTTCATGGTTGGATTTCATGCCTTTTTTGATGATAATGAAAGATGTATTGAGTAGTATTAGTGTCAAGAGAATTGGTTTCATAATGATATATTAAAATGAGGATTAGAAGTATTTTTGATGATGGAGAGATTTTTTTGATGGTATACATTATGTTTTGTGCTCTCTCCTATTGTTCATAATGAAGCATATGTTTCTAAAAGAAAGATCTGGTCTCCACAAGTTTTTTCAGTATTTATGGTTCAAGAATTTGTGTTGAAGACTGTTTGGGAGAATGCTTTGCATTCCTCCACTATTGAAAATTTGATTTTGTTATTTGGAACTTAGTGTTTTTGTATTTTGGATGTTGCACTCCTATCTTTTCAAGTCACCTATGTTTCCAAGTTTCTATGAATTGAAGAAGGTTGGCAGTGTTGTTGGTTGTCTAGATTGGTTAGGAAAATGCTCCGCTTTTATCTGTATTGATGTCTTTGATCCTGTAGCTTTGTGAATGTGTTTTCAATTTCTATGCAGTGTCTCAATTCCAATTTCATGTGTTTAAGTGGTATGAAAGTTGATATGTTAATGTTATATCTTTTGTGTATGCACTTTGTGCTCCCTAGATGATGTATTTTGTTTTTTTTTTATATGTGGTGGTTGTTGCTGGCATGATAGTATGAAAGAAGTGTTTGGAAGTGGTTTTGGATATTCATGGAACATCCCCATGTGATCCCATGTTAATGTTTGATCTCTTTAGTGTCGAATGTTGTGTAGAGTTGGCTTTCTAGGTAATTTGTGGATATATGGCTGACATGGCTTGTTCTCTTGCTTGCACCAAGTTCTTGGAGGTTTGTCCCAACATTTGAAGATGTATTATGATGGATTTTGGTCCTGACCTATCTTTTTGGGGAGCACTTTGAGTTAATTCAATTGGAAGTATATTTTTGGGTCAACTGGCTATGTGCTTCACATTTTCATCTACATGTTTCTTTGTTGTTGACTTAGGTTGATGTGCACTAGTGTGTAAATTATTTGGGATCACATTGAAATATGTATTAAGATTTTTGTTGGTCATCTCTATCTTCTAGATAGGAAAGTACTATGTTTTTATGGCCAACTTGGTCAAATTTATTATTTATCTTCTTCTTGGCCGACCAAATTGAAGTTGTGAAATGTTGCAGTGGATATAAATGCAAGAACTTTTTCAAAAGAAATGTGTGGTGTGTGTGTGAATATGAAATGTATTGAATATCTAATAGAGATGGTTACAAAGTGTGAAGAAGAAATATTAGATGTCTTCAATTCCTCAGTTAGTAGAGTGTTATGTTGATAAATATTGTAATTTTCTATAAACTTCTTGTATCCTACTCCGAGATAGTGAATCTCATCAGGTCCTTGTATCTTGCCCTAGAGTTGTACACCTTAGCCTACAAGTATTTTGGTAGTGAGCCTAATTGTAATTTTTTAAGCAGAGTGATTCTATATTGTGAGTTAACTCTCACTATGGTTTTTCCCTCATTGGGTTTTCCACATAAATCTGATGTTCTCCTTGCATTTTTATCTATGTTTCATCTTTTTGTGCTAGTGATTTGATTAAGGGTTGAATTGTTGTATCTTTCATTGATAAAGGTTGTTGATCTTGCTAAGGGAGTAAAATACTATATTGTTCATTGTTTCTAACCTATATAAGGGTTTTGAGGTTAATTACGAAGTTTTTTTTTGTGTTGAAAGAGTATGATTTTTAGAAGGGTTTAAAATTTTGAAAAGACTGATTCACCCCCCTCTCAGTCTCTGGGTGTGTTTAACAATTTAGAGATACTAGAGATTATAAAAATTAATTCAGAACAAATTGTTACCAAGTATAAATTCTACTTACAATCTTGTGAATCATGTTAATGAAAAATATCATGAAGGTGTTACCAAATATATAGAGATAGTCATGAAACTCAATGAAAAGTACAATGAACTTCATATCATATGTTAAGAAACTAGGGAGATGGAAACAAAGTAGACTTGAAAATTGTTAGAGTTTAAGAAAAAACTTGAGGGTATAATCAAGAAGAGAACCTCCTCTGCTATTAAAGAGTGAGATCACTCTTGCATCCTAATATTTACCAATCTCTTCCCTACTCTATATATCTAGAATAAATGTTACAGATTTATTGACTTAAATTCCATATTAGATTTTAAAGGTTCAATAGAAATAGCATAGAAATCCATTGAGTAATTAGAGGTGCAAAAATAGCTAGCTTTATTGGTTATCTAAAAAATATTTTCAAGGATATGTTAGGATAAGGTGAATTAACCTTGTAATCCTATGTCATTTGTATGTCTCCACATTCCTTGGAATGTCTTCTAGGGGACATGAGAGAAAAATATTAAATTTTGGCATGTTGTAGTTATATTTTAAAGAGAGGATTTATTTTCAATGGTGGTTACACATCAAATATAGATAAGGCATCTTTACTAGGCATCAAAAATGGAATATGAAAGTTTT
The DNA here is from genome assembly GCA_007115665.2 of Sequoiadendron giganteum. Taxonomy (NCBI): domain Eukaryota; kingdom Viridiplantae; phylum Streptophyta; class Pinopsida; order Cupressales; family Cupressaceae; genus Sequoiadendron; species Sequoiadendron giganteum. The sequence continues at coordinate 307,103,901 of CM021105.1, forward strand.
TGGAGTGGGAATCCAATATTGGAGAAGAAAATGTGTTTGTTGGCGTTCTGTCAAGAAGTGGAAAGGTCACCGAACATCCGGAAAGAAGTTGGATAGGCTATGGGTTAGGCACCCATGTGAGAGTCTTGAATTTCCAAATAATATTTTATTATTCCTTTTTTCTTTCCAAGAAGAGGGGTGTGGGTTTTTATAGGTGGTTTTTTTCCTCTTGTTTTGGTTTACCATTTATGGTTTTATTTCTATAAATTGGAGCCATGGGATGGTAGTTTCATATTGAGTTCTTGTAAGTAACATGGTGTTTTTGGATTGATTAGATATTAGTAGTGAAGTTTATTATTGTGTACTCTCATTGGAAGATTAATAATATACTCATCCTCTCTTCTCAGGTGGATACTTTCTTGAAAGGGTTTCTCCACATAAATCTGGTGTCTCATTTTGTTTGTTGATTTTTATATTGTGATGTTTGTTGCAATCACATGTTTATTTTTGGTTCGGTAATCTGACTTTCAGATCTAAATTCACTTGCATAAGTTCATATTGTATCTTTCCTTCACCTTTTTTTTCATCATTTGGTATCAAAGCCTTGGTAATGGCATTGGTTTTGATTGCAGGATAGTGAAGATTGGATGTGTCAGTCAAAGTGCTATTTGTTTGACCAGAAATCCTATGTATCATGCTTGTACCAAGAATGTTGATGTTCACTAATCAATTTTTTCAAGAGATGGTTGAGAATGGTAAGGTCTTAATAGAAAAATTTGACACTTTGTATAGTGTTGCATATTCTCTTACAAAGCTAGTGACCATGATTAAGTTCTCTTGGTGTAGGAAGGCCATGGGCCTTGATCATTGTACTTGATTTTATGTTTTGTATCCCTTGGATGTAATTACAATGTAAAATTTCAAGTGGGAGAATGTTAGGATAAGGTGACATTAACCTTGTAATCCTATGTCATTTATATGTCTCCACGTTCCTTGGAATGTGTTCTAGGGGACATGAGAGAAAAATATTAAATTTTGGCATGTTGTAATTATATTTTAAAGAGAAGATTTATTTTCAGTGGTGGTTACACATAAAATACAAATAAGTCATCTTTCCTAGGCATCCAAAATAGAATATGAAAGGTTTTGGAGTGGGAATCCAAGATTGGAGAATAAAAGGTGTCCATCGGTGTTCCATCAGGAAGTGGAAAGGTCACTCGAGCATCTGAAAAGAAAGGAGTTGGATAGGCTATGGGCTATGCACCCATGTGAGAGTCTTGAATTTATAAAACATATTTTATTATGTATATTGGCTGTCCACGAAGAGGGGCATGGTTTTTTGTAGGTGGTTTTATGCCTCTTGTTTTGGTTTACCATTTGTGTTTTTACCTCACATAATTTTTATAAATTGGAGCCATGGGATGGTAGTTTCATATGGAGTTCTTGCAGGTAATAGGTTATTGTTAGGTTGTTTATAGATCAATAGTGAAGTGTATTATTGAGTACTCTCATTAGAAGATTAATAATATACTTTTTCTCTTTTCTCGGTTGGATTTTTTTCCCGAAAAGGTTTCTCCACATAAATCTTGTGTCACATTTTGTTTTTTGTTTTTTATATTGTGATTTTTGTTGCAATCACATGTTTATTTATGATTTGGTAATTTGATTTTCAGATCTAAATTCACTTGCATAATTTTATATTGTAGCTTTCTTTCACCTTGTTTTTCAACATTTTCAAGGATATTTTGTTAACAATTGAATAAAATTATGATATTTTGGAGAGGTGTCTCTAGTAAAGACAAAAACTATACATCCAATCCAGGAATGATAAGATGAAATTAATTCGACAAGCCCTATACTTCTAAATAAATACATGGATTATAGAAAACTAGAACTATTATCATTAGATATCAATTCACATAATAATACTTTGATTTTAGATTTGGAGCCCAAGAACGGCCAAACCCTGGAGAGATTAAATTGTTTCTAGAGGAAATGATATCATTAGTGTAGTTAAGTGAGGACTATACTTAATTGATGGCAACTAAGTCAATGAAATTAGATTTTTTGATGCCCAATTGATTGATTATTCAATCTATCAATGCATTCAGAAGTGATAATTATTTAAGCAGTTAAAGAACTAATGAGAGAAATTTGATTGATTAAAAAATTATTAATCATAATGCTTCCTTGTAAAATATTTGACTTAAATGTTTCAAAAATAAATACCTAGTATCTATAAATGCAAATTATTTTACATTGTGCCTTAATAATTTGATGACTAAAAAGTTCACACAAAGACTCGACACTTTATTATAAATTCAATTTATTAATATTTAAACTCATTTTTGTTTTAATCATTTAAACGTATATGTGCATTAAAAAGGTTTTGTAATATTGTTTCAAACATTTCATGAAATTTGAAAATCTAGTAGCTGGTTAGTTACGGGCTAGGAAAGCTATAAATATGATAATTCAAAATATAAAGGGGTTTCTTCTTTTTCTAGTTTGGATTTTTTTATAGAAAAAATGGTACTTTTGACTCTCTCACTTTTGATAAAAAGGTTTTTAGAAAAATTGATACTTTTAACTCTCACTTGAACGACTCTATTGGTCCTTTGATCACTCATGTCTCCTCTTCTTCGTTGTCGGCTCCCTTGTTGCATGGTGGTTCCTCACCCGAGGTGGTTGTTGTGGATCCACTCCCCTTGCCTCAGTCGGTAGATTTTGATTCTAAGTCCTCTTGGTCGGTTTTGCTAAGGAAGAAGAAGGGACTCCCCAAATCCATTGCTTCTTTGCAGCCTCAGGTTCAAGGAGTCAGATTAGTTCCCTCTGGTTCTGGGGTTGTCTAATCCTTGTTGTTGTTCTATAGTTGTCGGTCAGCTATTTTTATTTTTTTTCTTCTTCTAGTTCATGTTCTGGTTTGAAATAGCTTCTTTTTGGCCCTTTGGGCTTTTTGTGTGAAGGGTACAACACCCTGTAAATGTTGCTTATTTTATCAAAAAAATCATAGAGATAATAAAGAAAGAATTCAAATCATATGTTTATGTGTCTTTCTTTATTATTACTATTTCTTTCATATGTCAAATTGGTAGTAATATTTATATCCCTTTGTCTTTGTGGAAAAGGCTATCCAACCCTCAAAATAGTATGGGGCATCGGATGCCTATGCCCCTGCATACCCTAACGGTCTGTGCCAACCAACTGTGTGTTGTAGGATTTGTCAAATATTTTTTTTGTTTTACATGCATAATATCTAACATTTACTTTTTTTAATGAGTTTATATTCTCCCTTTTAGCTGTTTATTTTTAAGTTTCAAAATTAAATGTGTGTAATTTTTATTTTAGATTTTTTTTTTTCCTTTAAGTGTAATATAATGTTTTAATATATTATAGATTATGTAATATTACATATTAAAAATATAATGTAATAAATATATATAATATTTTTATATAAATATAATTATATTAATATATACTATAAAATTATATATTTACAATAGTGTGGTTTTCCTAATGTGTATGGTGCATTGAAAAAGGGTCTTAGGGATGATGATCCTTGGCTCTTATATAGGGAACTATCTACACACTCAATAGTGCTAGAACACTATATGGTTGAATTGTTAAAAGAGAAATACTTTGCCTTGTCTTTCATCCTAGGTCATCAAGTGTGACATGGACAAAGGAAAGTTGAAATGCTACATCAAAGTGGTTCGAGTTCAAATGTGGAGAAGCTTCTGGAAGGTCAAGGGGACAATATGTTGGATTTGAATGTGCCTGGTCAAAATATAGATGGACAAGCTAATAATATGGAATGAAATTAAATCTTGATTTTTGAATATATATGTTGCATTTCGTAGTGGACATATGCACTTTCTGCAAATTTTGAATATATGCATATAATAGCTATATAAACAAATACAAATGCTTACAAAAGTTACTACAATCTATTTTTTGGGATATTCGACTATGTGGAAGAAAATAGACTACCAGATAGTCTATCCTTACCAGTAATAGAATACTGGGTTTTTTGTAGCTGTTAATAGTTGGTGATATCTGTATCAAAGGATATAAGAATTTGCAAAAGAAACTGACTGCTAGATATCTACTCCTTACCAATACTATAATTCTAGTATTTTTCTAATTTTGCTTAAATCTTAATAATATAAATACTTAGCCTAAGGGCTTTTACCGAATATATATATATATATATATATATATATAATATATTTATAAATTTAGGTTTTTTTTCTATATAATATAATATTTATATTATATATTATAATATTATATCACATATATTAAAACATATTATATATAATAATATAATATTACCATATTATAATATAATAGTATAATATATTAAAATATATAATATATTATATTAGAATATATTATAGATTGATATAATATTATATTTATAATATATATATATAGTATAAATATTATATTATATAAAAAAAAAACCTAAATTTATAAATATATTTTAAATATATATTAATATAATTATATTTATATAAAAAATATTATATATATTTATTACATTATATTTTTAATATATAATATTACATATTCTATAATATATTTACCAGAATAAACATAATATTATAATAATATATAATATATAAATATTATATTAAAATATTTAATATAATATATTATATAATTTATAATATTATTATACCAATCTATAGTATATTCTAATATAATATATTATATATTTTAATATACTATATTATTATATTATAATACTATAATATTATATATAATATATTGTAATAAATGTGATATAATATTATATTTATAATATAAATATATATTACAAATATTATATTATACAAAAAATACCTAAATTTATAAATATATTTTAAATATATAATTTTACAATATATATTAATATAATTATATTTATATAAAAATATTATATATATTTATTACCTTATATTTTTAATATGTAATAATACATAATCTATAATATATTTAATATATTTAAACATTATATTATACTTAAAGAAAAAAAAATCTAAAAAAAAAATTATAAATACATTTAATTTTGAAACTTAAAAATAAGCAATTAAAAGGGAGAATATAAAATCATTAAAAAAAGTAAATGTCAAATATTAGGCACATAAAACAAAAAATATTTGACAAATCCTGCAACACACAGTTGGTTGGCACACGCCATCAGGGTATGCAGGGGCATAGACATCTGATGCCCCATGTTGTTTTGAGGGTTGGATAGTCTTTGCCTGTCTTTATGGAAATCATTAGTCATATACTGAAAAATTTATATTTTGTACAATCTATGTAAATAAATATAGTTATATCTTGGTTTCTTGATTTAAATGTTGTTAATGCATGCCTATATTTTCATGTGTCTATATTTGTGTGCTATCATTTCGATATTGGTATATGATATATATTTTGTGCAATCTATGTACATAAATATAGTTATATCTTGGTTTCTTGATTTAAATCTTGTTATTGCATACCTATATTTTCATGTGTTGATATTTGTGTGCTATTATTTCGATATTGGTATAGTATCATATACATTGTTATTTCCCATCAAATAAATATAGGAATGTGTATTCTAATTCTATGATGAGTTCTTGTTATTTTTAATAAGTTTGTGAAATTTGAGTTAGTATTCATGTGTCTAGCACCAAGGTTTTTATAATTTTATTTTTTTATTTCCTTTTGGCATTTTTGAGTTGAATTTTTTCATAAAAAATACTAAAACCCCATCATATAAGTAGTTTCCCCTCTTAAATATAGAGGAAAGATATCAATCATAGCAACTTCTCCAATAATTGGTACACTTGGCATTGCCTGTTGGGTGAATCATATTAAATATGTAGTGAAAAATATATTTACCAACAATATCATTAATGGTTATGGTATCCCCCTCTTCTTCTAATGGATCTTATTTGTTAGGAGTCTCTCTATGAGTGATTGAATTCCTTCATTTTTCTCTTGTTGAAGCCCCCACCATGATGCTAATAAATTAATTTTTAATTGTAGATTTTTCAAAATAATATAAAAAAATTACTCTAAATTATTGAGGCCTAGATCTCACTTATCAACAAAAATCTCCAAGAAATTTATTAATTTACAATCTTGAGAGAAAATTTGATAGAAACCCTATTTTCATAACATCTCTTTTGACTCTACTTTCTCCAAGAAATTTATTAATTTACAATCTTGAGAGAAAATTTGATAGAAACCCTATTTTCATAACATCTCTTTTGACTCTACTTTGAATGACCTCAAATCTACACTATAGTAGCTTCAATATGTCCTTGATCAACCCTTTAAAATTTTTATTTTGTTCTATTTATAACCTTGGGAGAAAATTTTGTAGAAACCCTAATTTCATAGTAACTCTATTTAATCTATTCTAAATTACCTTAAATATAGACATATTAGCTTCGATATATCTTTGATCAAGCCTCCAAATATTTTTTCTTACCAAATATATTTGCTTCATAATTCTATCTTGTGAATTAAAAAAATCCTTATCGTTTTTCTGTCTAGATGCTAAGATCATGCTCATGCTTTGATACCACTTGTAATAAAATAACTTGCACAATAGATAATATAATAAGAAATATACTATAAGGAAAGTACCCATTATGCACCTTCCACTATCCTATAATTTTCTAAATAAGATATTCAGTTAAAAATATAGTTAATTTCCCACAACTAACCCTTAGAGGAAGAATAATGCAAATTTTATATCTAAGTAAATTTTTGTAGAATAATGGCATATAAACTAACAATTTAATATCAACCAATATATGTTAGAAAAATCCTTTCAAATAAAAATACCTCACTCCAAAACATCAAACCAATGTATTAATTTACAACACGCACTTGCAAACTCAAAGCCTTAATGTTCATGGAGATTTACATCTTGCTCCTCTAGAGGAAAACCAATAGGATAACCTCACATAAGAAAATTCTTAATGGATTTATATTAAACCCATAATATATATACTCATGGAGGTCCAAAATACCACTAAAAGGCATTACCATGGTCCTAAACAAGGTCCAAAAATACCATGGTAAGAATTATTATGACCTAGACCTAAATTTGACTCAATAATTATCATTTTCTTTCTTTAGAAATATTCTCTATGATGCATCATAAGTGGGTCAAAATTCTTGGTCCACTTTGTAACTCCCAATAATCATGCTCTTACATATGTCATAGAATTTGTCATAAGTAAACTCCACATATAAATTTTTTGTAGTGGCATTTGTGGATGTTGAATGAAAGTGTGAATTATATAAAATAGGAATGGTACAATGAAAGTACTAATTTCACACTCAAAAATCACTCAATAAAGCTCAAGCTCTATGCATAAAATTAAATAATAAATAATAATACCATAGCATAGACCATAGATTTTTCCATTATTTCTTTGTTAGTCTAGCTTGAATGCTTGATATGTGGGTCACTCTTCAAAATAGCATAACTATGATAGCACAATGATAGCATGATAGTCAAGATAATAGTATTTTCTTAAAAACTATTGATAAACAATGATATAGATAGTAGCTCAAGATAGTGTTTCTCTAGGATATAAAGCTTGATAATGATAATGCTAGCTTGATATGAAAATACTATAGATTGTGCTAAGGAATAATGTGTGAATGAATTGGATATTTATATGTTTCACTTGATATTTGATCAATGGTGGAGATTAATTAGAAGAATTAATGGATAAGAAAAAATGAGATAGAGTAGGAGCTAAAACTAGTAAATAGATAAGACTAAATTAAATAAATAACTTTATTTAATTCTTAAGAGTAAGGTTGAGAAAATAAATAAAATATTTATTTTATTTATTTTGGAAAGAAAGATAATTTAGATTTAAATAAACTATTTTAATTTATTTAATTATTGAGAGGATTGTTAGCTAATTAAATATATTTTTTAAAATATTTAATTTTAGTGGACCATAATTAATGTTGGAGGGAAAATGGTAAATTAATTAAATAATTAAAAATTATTTAATTAATATAGATAGAGAAATTGGTGAGAAAATAATAATATAAAAATATGAAAATTCATTAGTTATTTTTAGGTATCTACATTTTCCCTCTTGAGACAATACATTTAATAGCATTTTTTGAAAAAAAATAGGTTAATATGAAAATTTTATTGGTGATACATGTCATAGTATACCTCACTAGACTAATCAATGGAGATAGGATTCCCCGTCAAGATATTGAGTAGAAAAAAATTATGGTCAAGCTCATGAAAAGAATATAGGCTAGGTATAGTGGATATGATATAAAAAATAGAGTTGATTGATATAAATTTGACGAAAGAGAATGAAAAATAGGCTAGGTAGGGAGGGATCAAGGTTAATGAGAAAAAAATAGGGTCTTAGGAGCTACAAATAGGAATAGGAAGGGTCATTTTTCCTCTTTTGCACTCTCACAACCTAAAAAATCCAAAGACTCTAGAGAATCCAAAGTAAAACAATTAGTGAGATGGTAGGCATTCCTAGGAGCATTCCTAGGAGCATTCATTGGGTAGAGCATGTGTGGGTCTTCAATACAAAAGCTAGGTTGGGTGTAGTGGTAAGTTCCTAACCTTGGGTCCCTAGGGATAGTTCTAGGTGCATTAATGAGTGGTACATTAATGACTAGTAGAATTAGGTTTGATCATATGTACAACTTAGGCTAAAAAGGCATAATTGATAGGAAATAACATGCTTAGCATGCATCTAATAAGAGATGTGATGCAACATAATTGACATAATTACATAAATTAAAGGATATGTTTCATAAATTATGTAAAAATATACAAATTATAATTAGTGCAACACAATTGACAAAATTACATCAATGATAGAAAATGTTGCATAATTGATAAAATTGTGCGAACGATAGATATTGTAATGCATATGATGCAAAGAAGAAAGTATGGTAATTTGTATTAAGGATTTAATGTTATGTGTTTCATGGTTGCAAGAGGATTTGAATCACTCTAGAGGACATCTAGAGGATCTTGATAATTTTTATCTTTGGGGGGCAAGTGATCTATGACATGGACTCAAGAGAGAGTGCACTAAGTAGGATATTCATAAAAAATAACCTTAGGATAAAGGATGGAGATGGAATTAAGGGAAGCTATGGGTATGTTTGATAGATTACCAATACTACTATCATGAGTTATTAGCGAGGTACGAGTCCCAAATCAATGATCAAGGGGCTTCTTTGCTAGGTAGGGGAGATATTTAGAGAGGATACTAGATGAGGGAACTTTTTTTATGTGAGGACCATGTGTACTTTCCCACCTATATCAAGACATGCATCAAGTGGTGTATCAAAATGGACCTAGCCTATCATGTGGAGTGGTATTGGTGTAAATATGGGCATGGAAGTATATAACGGTGATATAGCTAGTGACTTATAAAGTATGAAGGGTAGGATTCCCCTATATATTTATATTGTGATATAGTAGCACACAAATAGTTGGGAGACATTCCCTACTAGAGGCGAGTATTTTATGTTTACATACCATCACTTGGAGGCCATGGAGGGATTGTGAGATCTAAGAAGATGACCATGAGAAGTTACCATAATACTAGTAGCTTAGGTATCTTATTGGGAGGAATGCACATATAATGGAGAGGTACATGCTAGAGCATGTATATAAATAGTTCAGATAGGTACAAGGACAACCTATTGGAGATGTGGTGTTTTCATTGGCACAATGGGAGATAATATATTAGGGTCCCATTATATCCCTAGACACAACTATTATAGATTTGCAAGACTTGACACTATACCCTGGGACTAATGGGGGATGTGACAGATGTAGGGACTACAACAGATTATGATACCTAGCAAGCAAGACACAAGCTGAGGAGGCTAACAAGGCTAGGAGGATGATGGGTTAGGAAGCAATGAGGAGGATCAAATAAGATACAAAGGGTGTGATGGACGAGACTCAATATATTAGCTATAGAGGGAAAGGGTGATGGAGGAGATAGAGGAGATGGAGATGGAGATAGTAGATATGGAGATGGTGGAGATGACGGATATGGAGAGAATGTCCCATTATGAGGAGGTTGAGGTTGGGGATACTTAGAGGTAGCTTCGGTAGGTGGATATGGTGATGATACATAGGTATGACTAGCTATAGTCTTATTAGATTGAGATGAGGCTCAAAGATAATAAGATGAGACCATTGGGGATATGGATCAAGCTCAAGTTGAGTGAGATATCATATAGGTATAACTAGCCCACTAAACCACTAAGAGAGATGGGATATAGGTCCAGCTAGCCTAAGTTACAACTAAGAGGGACACCTTAAAAATAAAGAGGGATGCCAAGGTATTTCAGAAATAGAGGATATACACAACCATTTAGAGGATTAGGAAGATGGCTTAAGGTCCTATGGGACTGGCTATGGTAGAGATCACATGACCTATATAGGAGGCCTTGTATTATATATCACTATATGAGAGAGAGTTCCTAAAAAATTCCAGGCACCAAAATTTATATCACGAATCCAATCACACTACAATAAATCCTTGTGATTAGCTCCCTTTTTTGCTTCCACCCACTGTTTCAATGTATTTTTCACCATTTTTTTGGAAAATTCGATGCTATTTAATGGGTTGGCGGTATTTTTGGCATTTATTATACCGACCAGAACAAGCAGGCACTAAATTCGGAGCAAAGTAGCACCAAATTTTGCACCATGTTTAACATTGGGTTCAATGCCAAGTTCAACACCAAATTTAGCGCTGATTCTAGCACCAAACTTAGTGCCGAGTTTTTGTTGAGTTTAGCTTCGAGTGTAGTTTCAAAAATACCACCTAATTTAATGCCTAATTATGCACCTACTTTAGAGCATAATTTAGCACCTAGTATATCACCGAGTTTAGCACCGGAATTAGATTCATCGGAGTAAGAAATAAATATTTCCAGAACACATCTTGTTGTCTCCTCGATAGCTCGAGCAAAGCATATCAGAGACACCAAAGTGTATCAGGGAAAGATGACATGTTGTCTTACCGATGGACCAATACAACGACATGATGAAGATAGTTATTAATAAAGTACACAGTGGTATCAATGCAATACAAACCTATCAGGCTGACAAAAAGCATGATTTCTTTGATACAGTGATGAATTGACAAAAGAAAAGGGTATCGGGAGGAATGGTTGCTATTTGTGGAATATAAATAAAGTCTCTCTAATGAGCTGATAACACAAAGAATGTCATAAGTGATTAATTACACACCTAAGGTATGATATCAGAGAGACTAAGGGGTATTGGGGAGACTGTTGGCAAGAGACACTACAAATGTAATTTGGTGTTGTCATTGATGGAAACCCTAGTCAATGGTTCGATCCACACATTAACATTTGATCATATCGGAAGTCAAATCAAAGTTTTGTGGTTAACTATCAAGCAATATAGAGCATCCAATAGAACTATGTTAATCGATTCATATGAGAATTTTTTGTTATAATTTTGTGTTTCATATCTCAGGGAAGATTGTTTGGCATATGATCTCTATTTCTATTGAATCTTAGTGGCTCATATTGATCTGTGTGCGAGTTAGAAGATCTGGTTGATTAATTCTTTGTTTATCAGTGCAGAAGCTGACTTGGTGAATGTAATATGTTGTGGATATTTGAGGATTAATTGCTTAAGTATTTTTGTGTTCATGAATTTTGTTGTTGATCATTGCTATGCTATAGCCAACTTTGGTTGGTGCGCATTAAGAATTATCTACAGATTGAGCCGACGGTTTGCAAATGTTTTCATATCTTGTGGAAGCTAACATATGGGTGATTAATCTTTAGTCATGGATATATATAAGTGATCGATTATATAATTTTGATATATGTACGAAGTGTGTTGGTGTGGGTTGTGAATATCAGAAGTGCAGAAGAGTGATAATGCATAGTTTCACTTGTGCATAAAGGATTTGTGTTGCAAATCAGAGCAAAGCAGAGTAGAGCAGAAGAGTAGAATCAGACAGAAGGTCTAGAATTTGATTATTGAGCCTAACTGGAACTGTAATCGGGAATTTGTAGATGGTAATCTCTCAGTTAAAATCCTTCAGATGGTTTTAATATGAAAATTTTGTAAGACAGTGAGTCTTCATTTCTGAGCAGTGAGCTCTAGGTAGTGTGTCTGAATGCAAGTGCATTCCCATATTGTAATCACTTAAATCTGAGTATACTCATATCATGGACTGGCCTTCCACTGTGGTTTTTCCCCTAATAGGGTTTCCACATAAAAATCCTTGTGTTATGGTGTTGTGGTTGTTTGCTTTATGTTCATACATATTTATTTTGGATGAATGTTATAAGTTCTTTAAGGATCAAATCAATAAATTTAAATTTTTCTGAACACTGATTCACCCCCCCTCTTAGTGTACCTTGATTCCAACAATTGGTATCAAAGCTAAGTTCCTTGGAAGAAGTCTAACAATTTGGGGAAGATCCGGGAAAGAAATTAAATGGTTTCAAGTAGTCTTCAACAACAACTTTTGGTGGCCCTAGATGATCTTGATCAGTCAAAATCTGAAGTTCAAAATTGTAAGCAAACCTCATGGATGCTGAGAAATTCATTGAGTCATTGAAAGATAAAATCAATAAGTACAGGGAGAAAAGAAAGGAAATGTGTGATCAGGTTAAGTAGAATGATAATAAGAGCATGGAAGATGAGCAACATAGTCAAGCTCTGAAGGAAAAGATAGAAGAATGTGAAAAACTTACTAGAGATAACACAGTCCTAAAGCATGAGATGGAATCTATTATGATGAGGATGAAAGAAAAATGAAGAGAAACTTGCTTAGTCCTTGAAAGAGAAATCTGAAGAATGTAACAAAATTAATTATGGAGATTCATTAATTTGGCTATTGAATTGCAGCGATCCAAAGACAATGAAGGAGAACTTGAAAGACAGATTGTCACCCTCACAGATGAACTTTCTACTACAAATGAATACAAGGAGAAGTTCAAGGTTAGCTCAACTAAGCTTGATGAACTAATTAAAAGTTAGAGGATCAATGGTGACAAGAGAGGTCTTGGATATGAGGAAGGAGAAATTTTAAAATCTGGACAAAGAAATTCTAGACAAAGGAGATTTAGGCAAGGAAATAAGATGAACAAATTTGGAAATTATCCGGTAAGACAACCTAATGCTCAAAGGTTCAATGGTTACTATTTTGGTTGCAATAAATTTGGACACATGGCTACTCAATGTAGAAGTAGAATGAACTTAAGTGGTCCAACATTTTTTGGTCAGTGTTTCAATTGCAATAAGCATGGTCATAAGTCAAATGAATGTAGAAATATGATGAACAAATCTTATAGAGATGTCACATGTTATACATGCAATAGATTTGGCCATATTGGTAACCAATGAAAATCAATGGAAAAAATGGTTTGGACAAAGAAATGTGGTGTGCTACAATTGCAAAAAATATGATCACATTGCTAGATTCTATAGAAACAGAAAGGGTCTAATAAATCAAAGGAGAAACATGCAGAAGAATGAAAAGGGAAAAGAGAAAGTCACTACAAGTGAGATCAAGAATCAAATGAAGAATAAATGGGTAAAGAAGAGTCCCTCTATTGCAGAAAATGAGTTGGTGCTAGAATCTAGTTCTGGTAATTCATCTAGGAATGAGTTCATGGCCTCTAGCCTAGGGGGAGTTCTCAAGAAAATCTTTCAAACCCCTTATCTGCAATTGGTACCAGGATGTGGATGAGTGCATTGATTTCATTAATGATCTACATATACTGGTGGAACAATTGGAGAAAATATTTGTGCATAATTGAAGGTCCACAAAAGAGTTATCCTTCACAAAGCATGAAAACAAGATATCTGGATGAGTTAGGAAAAAAGCATTTATTGCGACAAAAAGTTAAGTTGTGTGAATGATAAAAGGTCATTTGTATTCTTCATTTGTCACCTTGCATTTTGAGAAGAAGAAGAAGTCTGGAGAGCCTTGAAGCAAACTTTGGAAAATTTGGCAAAGTTTCAGTGTCAAGGTGATTCGGCGATCAAACCATCAAACCGGTGAAAAGGTATTTATCAGGAAAACTTGTGAGCTTGAGAATTTTTATAAATGGCTACTCCATTGGTGGTTGATATAAAGGATAGACCCCATCCTAAATTCAAGTGGCATCCTTTCAAATATGTTGAGACAAAGCCCTTAGGTGCATTTTCATTTGTTTTGTACGGTGTTTTGCATACTCAAGACATTAAAGCATATATTCATGCAAACATTGAGGAATTAGGGAGCTCACAATTATTGAATTTGTATAACAATCACATTATAGGAGAGTATTTTTGTGTCAAACCCAAATTCAAAACCCTAGAGGAGAAGAAATAAACGCAAATTATGAAATTTCCTATGTTTGAAGAAAGCGAGTGGGTCTGGCATATTTTGAGTTGAGTTCATACTAAATTTATGTAGTTGAATCAACCCTTTAAGATTACAAAAAAATCCATAAGCGTTGTTACTAGTTTAAATTCCTCTAATGACTTGTTGATCTTGAAATCTGTGAAGAATCAGATAGTTACTGATGCAATTGGTTCATTGTATGATAAAAGAGATATGACAATTGATGATATTGTTGATGTAGATGTCAAATTTGCATATATGGTCATTGGTTACAAAACCTATCATTCTAGCTGAGATAATTATGTATCTGGCACAAATATCTATGTGACATATCATATGGTGAAGGAAATGTAGAGTATGATCTATGTGAGCTGCTCAGAAGTCAGTTGATAAACAATCTTGGAAAAATAAAAAAGGATAAGAAAATTTCTTTCAAATATTGTAATATGTTGATATGTTTGTTTTGCTACTTTATGAATGAAGTTCCAAGATTTGGAAAAGTACAATGACAAGGTAATATACCTGTGGCTACTTGAATTAGAGATATCTTGCACAGATTTGGTGATAGCAAGTCAAGAAATACTGTTATCTGGGGTTATTTCAAGAACTTTTCGAATGAAATGCAAGCAAGAGAAAGGATTCCCACATCTATTATGGAGAAGTACAAAGACTATCTATTTTATGGTTGATATTGACCAATGCTTGATGGAAGCTGTAGATCCTAGAACAGTGTGGATTATGCCAATAGGCTATGAAGTTGAAGAGAACATTCTAGAAATGTATGTTGAACATTTGTTAAGAAAACCTTGGAATTCATCTGAAGAAAGGTTTGGTACTTATGCAAAGAAGGATATACAAGTGCACAATCAACTAAGGAAGCTAGTGATAGTCAAAAGAGTAAGAAGAGAAGTAGAAGCCTTTGCATAGACCATGGGCATATTTGCAGAAGTTGTAAGAGAAGCTAGAAAAAGGAGAGATCAAGATGAAGTAGGAGAGCCAGCTAAAACTGAGTCTGCTAGTCCGACAATATCCTCTACCCGAACTATATCTACAAGAAGCTCTACTCTTCCTTTCATTCTGGCAAAGAAGTCAAGTTTGGTGAAACTCAAGCCAAGTCATCTGATAGAGAAGGTAAAAGGAATAAGGACAAAAGAAAAAGAGTTTATATTGTTGTTTCTAAAGATGAAGAGATTGAATCTGATGCAGAAATAAGAGAAATCAAGCAAAAAGGCACAAAAGACTCATTTGTCTCTAATGAAAATTCCTCCATTGAAGAGAAAGCAAAGAAGAAGATGAAAATAGAAAAACCAGGTATGTCTGTAAAAGAAGTTGAGAAAGGCATAATCAAGGATGGAAATCTTCAGCCTCTATGTCAATGGTATGATACTTTTGATGATGCTGGTCAAAGAATCCTCGAAGAAGAAACAATGAATTATTTGAATGATTTCAATTTGACTCTCATTGAGATCATGTCCCAATTGCCTAAGGGACTATATGAAATTTTGGAAATGAGAAGAGTGAATTCTAGACATGAAGATGAGCAGATGAGAGAATGAATTCTTGCAGATTTATGTTTGGTAATATCCATTGAGGAAATGAGGACAATTCTGAATGGCTCTAAGAAATATTTCAAGAGAAAAACAAGAGTAAACAAGATTATGATTGGTTGAACTGAAGAGGTAGCAAAAGAGACTGAAATAATTCTAAAGGAAGTCTTGTTAAGGAACAAATTCGATGTTGTTTCTGAAAAGGTGCATGATGGAGATGTTTCACCTAGTCCAGTAGCAGAAGAAGGAAAATAAGATACGATCGAGGACACTCGGATTCCTCTTGATTTGCATAATATAGAAGTACCTATGGAGACTGAAGCTCCTAAGGTTGTGTTGGTTGAAAAATTTGAGGTTCCAAAATCCAAGTAAAATATTGTAGCTAAGGAGTTAGTGTTTGAGGAAAAGAAATTTGAAGTAAAGGAAGCTCTTATGAAAGCAAGAGACACTGCTCAGGCAGTGAAAGAGTTTTTGGAAGAACAACAGGAAGAATTTTATTGTGAGCTATTAAAAGGTCCTATCAATTTGGAAACTTTGTCCCCTATTCAAAAGATGAAATTAGCTTCATTCACTCAGAACAAGGCAAGTGAAGAAATTCTGAAATCCCACATTGAAGATAGTGAGATGCTGAGTCTTGCATCTAATATTTTGGAGAAGATCATGCCTGCATATGTTAAGGATCCATCTGGTTCTCCCTCTAGTGAACTAAAGAAGCTTATTAACTTTGTAAGTACTCATTTTGAGTCTCTTTAGAAATCAATTGAGGCTAAGACACTGAAGGATTTTAATGATAAAAGGTTCAATAGGTTGAAAGGGATGATAGCTAATGATAAATATTTGTTAGCTACTGGTGTAAAGAATATTTAGAGTGCTTTGTCTGAAAGTGGGAACATTTATAAGTCATGTTTATCTTTGTCTAAATTTATTGAGGACAATGAAAAGAAGATTAAGGATATGAGAAACAGTTAGCTGATATTTTTGAAGCATTTGATCCTCTAATCATCTCTATTGGAAAGAAAGAAGGTCAAGTCATATCCTTACTTGAAAAGATAAATATTTTAAAGCATGATAATGATAAAATTTTGGAAAGAGCATGTGAGCTTAGAGGCCTAATTGGTCCTAAGATGGAAACAATGTTGAGTGCATTGAAGGAAGCACAAGATGCTATGGCGATAAATGATCCAAAAAACCTTGAAACTGTTGAGATGAAATCTTACTTGCTATGTAGTCATGTGGTTATTTTGGAGAGTCTCAAGAAATTTTGGGAGACGAGTTTGAACTTGTTGAAGAACAATTTTGCCGATTTGTTCAAATTTATGTAAGTTGTAGAAACATGTTTTTTGTTCATAACAGTTTTTGAAATTTTTGGCATGCAGATTCCTTCTTTTTCCATTGATTTCAAAGGGGGAGAATGTGACAGTGAAAAATACCTTAATCATTTCAAGGGGAGTTGTGTTTTGAAGTTTTGAAGGTTGGCAGTGTAATTCATGTTGATACTGATCTGACACTTAGTCATTTTTCTCTAAGTGTTGCCATCAATGCCAAAGGGGGAGACTGTTGGCAAGAGACACTGCAAATGTCATTTGGTGTTGTCATTGATGGAAAAGCTAGTCAGTGGTTGGATCCACATATTAGCATTTGATCGTATCGGTAGTCAAATCAAAGTTTTGTGGTTAACTATCAAGCAGTACAGAGCATCCGACAAAACTGTGTTAATCGATTCATATGCAAAATTTTTGTTGTGTATCTCAAGGAATATTTTTTCGCATATGATCTTTATTGCTATTGAATCTTAGTGGCTCATATCAATCCGTGTGCAAGTTAGAAGACCTAGTTGATTAATTATCTGTTTATCAGTGCAAAAGCTGACTTGGTGAATGTAATATGTTGCAGATATTTGAGGAGTAATTGTTTAAGTATTTTTGTGTTCATGCATGTTGATGTTGATCATTGATATGCTATAGTCAACTTTGGTTGGTGCACATTAATAATTATCCACAGATTGAGCCGACAGTTTGCAAATGTTTTCATATCTTGTGGAAGCCGACATATGGGTGATTAATCTTTAGTCGCGAATATATATAAGTGATTGATTATATCATTTTGATATATGTGCAAAGTGTTTTGGTGTGAGTTGTGAATATCAGAAGTGCAGAAGAGCGATAATGCATAGTTTCACTTGTGCATAAAGGATTTGTGTTGTGAATCAGAGTAGAGTAGAGTATAAGAGAAAAATCAGACAAAAGGTCTAGAATTTGATTGTTGAGCCTAACTGGAATTGTAATCAGGTATTTCTAGATGCTAATATCTCATTTCAAACCCTTCAGATGGTTTTAATCTAACCATTTTTAAGACAATGAGTCTTCATCTCTGAGCAGTGAGCTCTAGGAAATGTGCCTAAATGCAAGTGCATTCCCATATTTTAATCACTTATTTATGAGTATATTGTGGACTAGCCTTCCACTGTGGTTTTTCCCCTAACAAGGTTTCATGTAAAAATCCTTGTGTTATGGTGTTGTGGTTGTTTTCTTTATGTTCATACATATTTCTTTTGGATGAATGTTATAAGTGCTTTAAGGATCAGATCAATAAAGTTAATTTTTTTTGAACACTGATTCACCCCCCCTCTTAGTGTACCTTGATTCCAACAAAGACATCATCTAATATCCCGTCGATGCCTTGAAGGAAAAAAAATGACATACACTCGCTTTGATGGGAAATATGGATATTAGCCAGAGTAAAATCACGGTTCCATCGATACAACGATAATGATTACTTTTGAGTGATTTGACAACCCGAAATATTGAGGAGATATTCAAATTAAATGTTCTCCCCAATGAAAAAATTGAGAGAAAGTGGGACATTAATGAAATAGAGCCAAGAAAAATATACCTTAGATTGATCACTTTTTTGTCATAAAAATTGAAGAAGCTCATAGAAAGGGAGCGGATTTTATTAACAAGAGTTGGTGGCATCAGATTGAGGAGGGTGGCATCGGACTGAGAAGGGTGGAAAAATTACAATCCTCCAAAAGGAAATTAAATTCCACATCGAGGGATCTATATGAAAGAATTAATGGAATTAGTTGGCTTTTCGATCGCTACAAATCCAAGCGACTATATCAAGCGATCAACACCAAGAATCGAGAAGATAGCCTAAAAAATGGACAGTCCAATTAAGTTACAGTGCTCAAAAAATCAATCCTCTTTCTCAGGCTTCATAATGGATCAAAGGC
The DNA here is from genome assembly GCA_007115665.2 of Sequoiadendron giganteum. Classification (NCBI taxonomy): domain Eukaryota; kingdom Viridiplantae; phylum Streptophyta; class Pinopsida; order Cupressales; family Cupressaceae; genus Sequoiadendron; species Sequoiadendron giganteum. Next base: position 307,123,061 of record CM021105.1, read on the forward strand.
TCAAGAAGATCTATTTGAACAGAGACATCCTATGTCTAGAAGCCGTGCGAATGGTGATTGGGAAGAAGTTTTGCTTCTCCAATAACCAGACAAGGGAAAATTCAAACATTGCCTCTCATTTTTTGGTGGCATTGCTAGATCTAAACCTACTGAAACTGAGGTGCTTAATCTTACTCAGGATGGTCTTCAAGGCAGCAATTTTGATCGATGATGTGGATGTGGTCGTGGTGGCACAACTGGGAGTTGGAATAACATTATCAGACGACATTGACAAAATGTTTCTACATGGTGTAGAGGAGGAGTGGCATCCCTTCATCATGGATGTGAGAGCTGAAGGTCTGGAGTGCCACAAGAGATTGGCAATGATTGGCTACAACTTTGTGTGCAAATGGCTGGGATTGAATGAAACAGAAGGCTTGGAATGGTTTCATGCATTTGCAAACTTGGTGGAATCCACCAGATTCTACGACGGAGAAGAATGAAGGATGGTATCAGGTGGGGTGGTTGTTGGGTTTTTTGTCTAGTGTTTTGAATCAGTATAGACTTGTTTGGATCATTATTGAATCCGCAGCCTATGGCATATCTTGTTAATTTTGGATTTTTGTAAGGGTGGTCGTGGGCAATCAGTTCCATTCAAATTTTCCCAAGTTACTAGTTGGGCTAAAAGGATGTAATTTTTTGCACTCAATATAATGCATGCAACTCTGCTACTTATTATGAATAAAAAAAGAGAGTAATGCATTTAACAAATGAGGTAACATGATTTGATTAATATTCTTTTTTATGATTTTTGTATAAATTTATTTAAAATTATTTCTTAGATATTTTTTGGCTGAATTCATGATTTCTTGGTCCTATATGCATATCTTAGGGATTAGAACATATTAAATAAATAATATCCTAGGCCTATGTTATCCATAAAAAATGTGTTATAGTTATAACATGTACTATGATGTTTACTTCTATTTTATCACTTGTTAGACATTTGTGTGAGTATATAATAAAATCATCCTAAACTATTATTTCTTCACAAGTGTAAGAGAGTGATTAATTTTGTATAACCATATATCCTATTCATTCAAACATTAAACATTAAGAAAATTACAAGTAGATAACATATAATTTTTCTTACCAAATCAAAATGTGTCTCTTTGAGAGACAGACTATATAATGATATAGCTTATTCATTCAATCATTATCCAATAGAAAAATGATAAAACGTAACATATTATTCTATTTTTTAAGGATAGTGTATGTGCTCTAAATGGTTAATAAAGATATTTTAATTTTTTTGAGAAAATCTTGGTAGAAGTCATTAATGGAACCCTATAGTTTTTGGAGAAATTAATCCTATATGATTTCATTTTTGTAAAAAAAGGATGTGATTTTATGTTTGATTTCATAATAATTGTCATTTCTAATTTGATTCAATTATGAAAAATATTTAGGTGGGTGTGTCTTTCTACCACCTAGGTACCTTTTTTGTGACTATTGTTCTATATATATTTCTCTTTATCAAATTCTATAAATTTTGGCAAGGGCTTCACCATCTTCGATTACAATAGAGATATTCATTAAAGAGTGGACACATGTACTCTCTTTTCCAAATTCTCATGTACACCTAGTCAAAATGGCTTCAAACTGTATTACGAGGTATACACATTCATTAATACACTTTTTTTAAATATTTTAGTTATTTAATTGTTATATGGCTGCATACCTTCCTTTATATGTTCCCATTCTATATCATATATGAGAAGGTTATCTTGGAGGTAAGTTTCAAAAATCCCTCTTAGTTGTGATGACTTTTTTTATTTTACTAAAAAAAGAGTGTCTCTTTGATCTTTTTCTTTCTTTACTACTTTCCAACATTGATTTTTCTTAATATTATTGTGAAAGTATTTTGTGCAAGTGAAATGTAAGTGCAACAACACAAGGAAAATATTCAACCCTAAAACCTCAACCCTTATACCATCTACCCTATACATTGGACCCTCAATTCTAATCCTTCAACCATATATCCTCAAACCTATACCCTAAAT